>SZWC01000350.1:243740-278005 GCA_023375785.1 Penium margaritaceum | reverse complement strand
GGGGGGGGGGGGGGGGGGGTTTGCTGGCTGACTGCGGAAGCCAGAAGGGTCGGGAAGAGGCATGTGGTGCGAGAAGAGGTGCACAGTCGTGGATGATGTCAACGTTGGGAAGACGAGACTTGCTCGTCATGCGCTGACTTGCTCGTCATGCGCTGACTTGCTCGTCATGCGCTGACTTGCTCGTCATGCGCTGACTTGCTCGTCATGCGCCGACTTGCTCGTCATGCGCTGACGCTTGGCGACAAGCGCAACAGACGTGGAATAAACTCACTCGCATGCTCATGCTCATGCTCATGCTCGAACCAGTGAAAGAGATGAGACTGGGCGGAGGAGGCTGAAACAGAAATGTGTGGCCTTTCCTCTCTCTTTGCTCCTCTTTTTTGTTTCCGTCGGTTAATGAGCAAATGTCCACCGCCGGATCGCATCCGGGTGGTACGCTCGGCTCATGCGCGTCTGTGGTCGTCCATCCACCACACCACACAACACCACGACACGACACGACAAGACATGCGTGCAGGCGTCAAGTACGCCACACGCTTTCACCATCGACACATTCCAGCCACCCAGAGCTCTTGTCATCACCATCGGCCCCCCCCGGCCGCAGCCCCCGCCGCCGCGAGCGCGCTCTCCCACATGGCCAACGGCGAGAGCGCATTGCAGACACGTAGGGTGTAAAGAGGCCTTTCGGCGCAACCCTAGTCTCAATGTCCCTCCCTCCCTTCCTGTTGCGCTCCCTATGACGTCCTGTGACGTGGCAGGTGGCCGATTTGATGAAGGCTCTGGAGGAGGAGAAGGCGCTTTCGCCGGAAGAACAGCACCACGAGGAGCAGCAGGAGCAACACTCGACAGACGCCCACGTGGCCGAATGTGCCGAGCTGGCAGCAGCACACGCGGCACAAGCACATGAGGCCACTCAAGTCATGACCTCTAGCCCTTGCGCTGCTAGTGGTGGTGCTGCCGCCACTCCCGCTGTTCCTGCTGCTGCTTGCAACGGAGGCCATGCACGGCAGAGCAGTGACTTGGCCTGGCCCGACTCGTGCCAGGCTGGTGCTGCTGCCGCGGGCGACTGCGCTGCAACGACGGTGTGCTGCAGCGGCGGCAGCGGCCGCTCGGTCGAAGGCAGAGGAGGGGAGGGACTGGGCGTGCGATTGTCCGAGGGCTCTGTGGGGCCCACCACTCCCACACCAACCCGGCAGAAGAGACCCTGGAGCATGCTGGATGTCCCACCTGCTTCTGCTGCTGCTGCCACCCCTAATGCTCCTGCTGCAGCTGCCGCGTGGAGGAGCAGCGACCCCAACAGCAGCGGCGGCAGCGGAGGGGGTGCCTCGGGCCAGACGCCCACATCCGAAGGCGAGGACTTTGGGGAGTGCCAGTTGACCAAGCGCCTGCACTACAGCTGGAGCCAGACTTCGTTCTCCGACGCCTCCGCTGCTGCTGCCCCTTCCGCTGCTGACGTGGCACTGGGGTGCACCCCAACGTGTTCGCCCAGGACCCCAGGCTGTTTGTCGGGGCCACGGACGCCCCGTCTTCTGCTGGAGGCTGACGGTCGACGGGCATCGTATGGCGCTGCCCCCTCCCCCTGCCCTGCCTGTGCGGTACCCCTCCTGCGCCTGGATGACACTGTGGTTGACGCCGAAGCGTACGGCAGCAGCAGCAGTGCAAGCGACACAAGTGCGATCCAGCCTGCAAGGATGCGGCTTGGCTTCGACGTCCAGAGCGACACTTGTGGCCAGTCTGCTGCTGCTGCCGCCGCTGCTGCTGCTGCAGCAAAGGGTTGCTGTGGTGATGCTGGTGCACTCTGCTCTGATAACTTTGCTGCAATGAGCCCTGCCTCGACTTGTGCTGCAGTGGCTGCTGCGGCAAATGCATGCCACCGCAAAAGCTGCAGTAACCCTTTCGCTGAGGCGCTGGCGTCAGCTGCTGCTGCGTCCAAGTCCACACCTGCTGCTGCAAGATCACCTGCTGCTCATGGAGCCGCTGTCTCTCCAGCCCAGCAGCTGGCGCAGCACTCCCCAGCCGTTGCAGCCGCTGCGATTGCAGCACCAGACTTTGCTGCTGCCCTTGCTGCTGTGGTGGCAGCTGCTGGACTGCCCAATGCAGCGGTGCCATCTGGTGCCGGGGCCATCCAGCACGCATCTCCTCTACCTGCTAGCCCCAGCTGTGACCCGTTGCAGTCCGCTGCAGCAGCTGTAGCCCCAGAGCCCCACGGCTGCTTTGCTGCCGCCTTCTCTGAGCCAGCTGCCAGGCCTACTGCTGCGGCTGTGGCAGACAACCATGACCTGTGGCTCAATGAAGATGGCTCCTCCGACACGACTGGTGAGAGCAGCCAGTACGAGCAACTGCAGGGCCAGCTGCCGCAGCAGCAGCAGCAGCAGCATGAGGGCCTGGATGACACGTTTCTTTTCGGCATGCCACTGAACCGCGAACAAGACCATCTGCATGGCGATGAGCATGTGCACATGAGTGGTGCCACCGACAATCTTGACCAATCCGTGACTGCTGCTGCTGCTGCTGCTGCTGCTGCCGCCGCCGTCGCTGCTGCAACAGCAGATGATTACAGCCTCAGTGATCCCCACCACAGCGCAGTGGGCGCTGGAGCAGCTGAGGTTGCTGCGCCTGATTCGATCCTCTTACCAAGCCTGTGGTGGACTTAGCAACGCCGAGGTTGCTGAGAGGCTCCAGTCTCAGCTCGAGCTGCAGCTTCTCTCCTGCCTCACTGCCTTCCGAGGAGTGCCTGGTTTGGAGCCAGTTACTGCTCATGGCTGCCGCAGGAAGTAGCTTGGGTTGGTGAATAATAAAAGGGTAGTGGTTGCACATGTGCACCCAACAAGTCTGTGCAGAGATACTGTTCACACAAGTTTTCGCTTGTGAAGAAATAGGTAGTTTGTGAGTGCCGAAGGCGCTTCAAGAACAACTTCCGTGTGCTGCCAGTCAAATTTCAGTGAGGTAGTTCAGATGCCATCCACGTGACATGAAGGTGAGATGGAGGATGTGACCCCTGGTCTATGGGCAGGATGCTGAACCTATGTGTTCAGTTTCCCTTGTAGAGTGGGCTTAAGAACCCTGTTTTTTTGGACCTGTCTGTTGTCCAATGCACAGCGTGCCCATGCCGGGTCACACCAAATTGTGCTCAACCAAATGAACCTTCATGAAGGAGGAAGACCCTGGCCCGTGCGTTCTCTTTCACATCCACATCCACCACCCATTGTCCCCTCTCCTTTTGATCTGTCATCCCTTTGTCTCCCCTCCGTCCCAGTGTGCCCCCAGCCTCCTTCCCCAACTCACTAACACACAGCATATGGCGTGTTTCCATACATCACGTGATGGGCTTTTAAGATCTGATTTAGTTTTTGCGAAACCGGACGGTCTAGATGGACAGCATCCGCAGTGCCATCCGCTGCGATGGCTTCCCTCCCAAGTTGACATGGCCCCACACAATCGCTTGATGGGCTTGAATAGTGCGCTGCTTTTGTGACCCTAGACTCCAGTCCATTTGTCCAATCTCTAAACGAGAGTGAGGGGCTGGTTTCAGGCGTTTCTCTAGGCCACCGGGGCCCATCAAACATCGAGGCCAATGGGGCTGGATGGTGTCTTGTGGGTGGCGACTTCCATCACGTGATGGACCCGTCCGGAGAGTCGGATCGAGCGGGAGACAATCGTCGTGGATGACTGTACTGACCGACCAATCAAGCCTGTTAATTTTGAGAGACTATCTAGTCTTTTCTGTTCTATATGTGCGGGACCCGGCGGGAGCCTCTGTTGGTTTTCCCGCATCTCTCATTGTGCTCTGTTGTGACCTCTTGGCTTCTGTACATCGGCGTGCAGAAGACTGACGGCGAGACGCGACGCTGCTGAATGTCCTCCGGTGGAGCCGACGCACGCTGAGGTCTGCACGCATTTTGCTGTAGCCTCTTCCCCCAGACGCACAACGTGCTCAGCTCCATCGGCATGCCTCCTTAGCAGTCACGCCGCTGGCAATCACTGCCTTGCTGCCTACACGCATCCTGTGCTAGATCTGGCTGCATGGTTGCATTTGCAACGTCGTATCCTGCTTAGAGTCCGATTTTAAGGTTATTCAGGCACCATTGTGACCGCGGGCAATTCAGCCAAGACGTTGCATGCGTTTAGGCAGTCATAACTCCTTGCTGCTGTTTTTCTGGATAATTCTGACCGCACGACTGCATTCGCAGCGTGGATGTTTAGGTATGGTCCAGTTTTCAGGAAAAATGGACGACGCCTGGGTTTGGGGTCGTCGGGTGCCTGGCAGGGCTCACCGGGAAAACTCAGGGGCGAAATAGCTCGCATATCCACATTCCCGAAGGACGGACCCTCCCATATCCAAATGCGGAATTTTAAGTCCCCCATATCCACGTAAACTAAAGAACCCCATATCCGGTGTAGGCGGTTTTAACAGCGCCATGTCCACATCGGGCGAAAAAAGTACGCCATTCTGGTATGGCGTACTTTTTTCACGGAGGTGGACATGGGGTATTTAATATTTCATCAAAAAGGCAAGTTGGTGAATCTGCAAAACTTGACTGTCCGTTGTTCTTCAACGGCCGGGTGGGGATCAACGATCATTTGTCGCCCAAAATTGAGACTGTCCAATAGAGTCGGGAGAATGGCTTAATTTGTCAGCGACCCCTCCCTACGCCCAGTGTATTATGGGGGGTTAACATTTATGCAAAGGAAACTTGTTGGACTTCCTGTTTGTGTAAACGGTATTCACCAAGGGCTAATCGTCCTTTGACGAAACCCATCCTTCAATTCGGCACTCCCAACGGTAAACCACAACACACAAAATCAGCCAGCAGGCCGTCGCTGTCAGTAACCGCCAGCCTGTCCACCGTTGACACGTCGTCGCTTTCACGACGTTCCATGCGCCGACTCGAGGCAAGGCAATGACACTCACTGGGTTGGATATCGTGCATGTACGAGGACGCACGGCGAATCCCCACGAAACCGTGCCATGATGTCTATTTTGTCTATCATGCACACGACGTGTGAAGGATTGGCGGGGAGACTATCGCCTTCCAGCGTCCTGTCCAGGGTGTCCGGTGGTCCCGCTTCGGACCCTACTCTCGACCGCTGTCGACAATAGGGTCCAAGGCTCCATCATGCTCGTCAGACACCCACCACGCACGGCTGCCGCGCGCCATGGACGCGCTTGCTGACGCCTCTGAGCCCGGTGAGCCTGGGTATCTAGTGCATTTAATTATAGTTTTACATGTATTGTACCCAGGTCGTTCAAGATGGCTGCCCAGTTGCAGTGGGCTGCGTCCCGTAGGCGTAGGTCAGACGACGCTCCTCTGCTTCCTGAACATCGTCGTCTCTCACGCCCGCACCTCAACGAGCCAAGTCTCGTGCCCCAAACCCCATCCACCCGAAACCTCGTGTACGAAGACCACTTTGAGCATGAGCAACGTGGTCAAGTGCTCCTCATTTCGCCCGAACAAGCAAGAGACACACTGAGGCTGTCTCGCCCGAATCATGTAGATGGTCTGCCCCATTTTCCCCTTGTGTGAAAAATGCAAGGTTATCCATCTGTCCCTTCAATCGTGCCATGTCCATGTTTCTGGTGTAGTGTCCTTGGACGATGAGGCGTCTGGTCAGGCCCCAAAGCGCAGAAAGGCAGAGCCCACTTTCCCCCCCTGGGATGTCATTCCGTGACATGGCAGAGGCACGCGCAACAGTGGATGACTATGCCATCACCAACCGAATGACTATTCGGTGGCTGCGCAGTGAGAAGACGCGGTTCACTACACGGTGTGGGCAGTTCAAGGAAAAGGTTGCCTGTGGCTACTCCGTGCCCATGTGCCAAATGGCGCTGGTGTCGTGGTGGATGAGTTTGTCGACGGACACAAGTGTGTCCCGGGTGTTGGTCGCGGAGACCCGAAAAAGACTGTGAAGTGGGTGGCACGGCAGATTGAGTCGACACCGAAGCAGAACCCCACAGCTGACGTCAAGACGTTGGCTGCCGTTGTTCGCAAAGCCACAGGCAAAGCGGTCGACAAGAACACGATGTACCGGGCGAAGAGTAGGGCGCATCAAGACATCATCGGCCCCAAAGCCTTATCATGGAGTATTTTCCCACTATACTGTGAAGAGGTACGTATTGTTGACATTTTCAATGCAGAATTTTCTGCCATGTATGCCTCGACTTCCTTACAAATTGTGTCACGTGGTATGCAGCTGAAGCGTGTGGACCAAAACACGCATGCAGTCGCGGAGGCGAACAAGGAGGGTGTGTTCATGAGGGCGTTTATCACCCTAGGTGCTACTGTCCTCGGGTTCCAATACGCACGTCGAATCCTCACGATGGACGGCACGCATCTCAAGAACGGGCACAAACAGGTGCTCCTCATCTGTCAGTTTTTTTACGCCAACGACAACGCTGTGCCAATGGCGTGGGCCATGGTGCAGGGGGATAATGAAGACAATTGGAAGTGGTTTTTGGAGCAGCTAGCGATCGCGTATCCAATGGCGACAGAGAAGGGAACGGTCGTCATTTTAGACCGTGACAAAGGTTTGTTGAATGCCGTGGAGAAGGAGCTGCCCGGGGCTCATCACACCTACTGCTGCTACCACTTGTGGCAGAATATAAGGCAAAAGTTTGGGAAGCAAGCTGGGTACTGGTTTTGCCGGCTGGCACATGCTCTCACACCCGCGGAATGGAGGAGGTTTGAAGAACAACTTCGTGCTGTCAACTCCCGCGTTGCAGTGTACCTACTTGGAGCAGACGGGATGGGCGGCATCACGAAGGAGCACTGGATCCGGCTGTACTGTCCACTCGCCCGTGGTGGACACACCACCTCGAACGCGGCGGAGTCTTTGAACGCCCGCATCGTTGAGTGTAGGAAAATCTTTCCCTTCTACTCCTTCATGTCTCTGTACACATGGGTGCAACGCTTGCTTGCAGACAGGCGCAAACTCAGCAAATTGTGCGAGGGTCAACTTGCCCCAACACCGGCAAAGCGCCTCCTGAACAGCGGCGTCCTTGCGCACAACTACGACGTCGTCGAGGAAGGGCCCTACAGTTGCAGTGTGACGGGGCCCAGCAACAAAACGCGTATGGTGAACGTGCAGGACCGGACGTGCACTTGCAGTGCGTAGAAGGAGTGGGGGCAGCCGTGTGCGCATGCATGCGCATTCGTCATCGGCCGTGGGGAGCAAGCCGAGGCACTGTGCGACGTTGGTCTAACACGCATGGCATACAGGCACACCTACAACTTCCCCATGCCTGGCGTCAACCCAGTATCGCTCAAAGTCCCAGAGGGTGTGCTGTGGCAGCAGCCAGGACCTAAACGTGGAGCATGGCGGCCTAAGAGTACTCGGTGGGACCGCGAGGACAAGCGGCGCAAAAACTACATCTGCCCCCGGTGCGGCCAGAAGGGACACACAAAGAAAAAGTGTACGAACGAGCCTGCTGTGGCTCCTGCAGCTGAGGCAGCAGCCAATGCTCTGAAACGCCGGCTACAACGTGCAGAAGATGCCGTGAGGGCAGAGGCCTACACTGGTAGGTGGCCTCCAGCTGAGACCCAAGCAGAGAGAGAAGCTGCGGCTGCTGCAGCAGAAGTTGCTGATGCTACCACAGGTACACCCAACAACAGCGTAGCTGGTTCACGTGCTGCTGGCACAACATCACAGAGCATTGTCCTCCTTTCAGACGACAGTCCAGGGACTAACGTGTTGGGGATTGGCGCAGGCTGGGGATGGGCGGGGCAGGCGGGGCGCAGGACCACCAGTGAAACAGCAAGGAGAGTTGCTGCTGCATCCTCTGCAGTCGTTGCGGTAACTACAAGGGCAACAGGACCGTCGAGTCGCGCAACTGACGACGCTGAGTACGACCCCGAGGCAGCAGGCTATGACTCTGCACAGGAAGAGATATAGGACCCTGAACGGCACTTTCTGAGTGACTCGGATGATGAGGAGCCCGAGGACGGCAACCACTTCACTGACCCGTAGCAACAGAGGGAGTGGGAGGCAAGAACAATTCGTGAACAGCAACAAGCTTGTGTCATGGACGGGTGGGAGGACTGCGCAGAGGAGTGGGATGGCGAGCCCGATGTCTTCTAAGAGGTAAGTTTGCCTTGTTGTTGTAAAACGTGGTGAAAAGTGCTCTTCATCTCTGACATCTTCAGGGTTACACATTCCTCCACTTCTCTCACCATGTGTGTGTTGCAGGTCATGTCCAAGATGGTTTAGGGTTGAAGCACACGTGGTCACAACAGCAAGGACCAAAATGGAAGAGGAGGAACTTGCCTTACCTCCTCCATTGGGTATACAAGGGTTGTCAGAGGGCCTAGGTTTTGACCAGGAGGACTGTTGCAGGGCAAGCAAGACTAGGGGGGTAGTGCAGGTGGGGTAGGGTGCTTGTCATGGGGTGATGGAAGCCAGAGTGTTTTTACAATTGTTGAATAGAATTGTCCATGATCCATGTTGTCTAGTGAAGAAGTGTTAAACCGTTGCTTGAGTGACTGCAAACCGTACACATAATGACAATATGAAAACATGGAATTGCGCTGGAGGACTTGAACGAAACGAGTGTGTTCAATGTAGGTATAAAGGACGTGGATTTCCCTGAGGTTCATTCTCTTCAACACACCTTCAGTTTAGTCTTTTCACTAACACACCAGCACAGACAACCATGGATTCGATGACTTTTTTCCTGGCTGGAGCCGGAGCGACATACATCCTCATGACATGGAAGGATTGGACACCAAGGCCAGTACACATTGTGAAGATGTACATGTGTCCATGTCAACATGGAGCTTGTCAAAAAGCAGACAGTGTGTGTGAGGAGGGGCAGGAAGATGTCTTCTACGACGTGGAGGACTGTGACGTAGAGGGCGCTGACTCTACGTTGTCGGACACAGAAGACGATGTGCATTTTGTTGACTGCAACCCTGATGGTTGCTGTATGACAAAAAACTTGTGTCCTGCCTGTGAGATCATGGCCTGGATCCATTCTTTGCCACCTATGGTCCAGCGATGGTTGGTCAGTGGATGGCCAGGTCCATTCATCGGAGGCTGTGCACACGAAGTGCGTTGGAGCACGGTGATGGATTTTCAATGCATTTTCAATGCCTGACGTGCAAGTGATAGACACAATGATGTATTTGAAAAGGCCTGGATGTGGTAGTCATTGGCACTCTGTGTGATATGTGCAGTGGGGATATTGTGAATACCCCCAGAAATATATTAATCGTGTACCCAATAGAACGCACCAGTGCATGTTCAACGTTAAACGTACAAAATGGAAGACAGATGTGCAATATCAAACATGTACTCATATGAACATAGTATGTGTTGCGGATGGACACTGAGACGGCGCTTAGGCAGTGGACGCATTTGGCTATCCGGTTATAAAAAGAAAAACACTTATGACAATATAACCATGGGGTCACATACGCGACAGTGTGATGGGATGCATCTGCACCCACAGCTGCCAATCGCTTTTCGCGTACACTGGGCGGCTTCTTGGAGCCCGCATACCCACAATCCAACACATGGCGTGAGGACTAGGAGGGTCATGGTCATACATGGCGTCCCATGCAGCCTTCACGTTGCGCCATGCAGCCTTGGCCTCGTCACATGTTGGTTTGGGTGGAACAGGAATTTCCACACCCCATGGACCGCGTCGACTGTGTTCGATGTCACCCCAACCGAGCATGGGAGGGAGTGGCCGATCTACGGACATCCGGTCCTTGTCCATAGTGGACAACTGGGACCCTATCGCGCAAGTTACGCGAACAACCGCAAAGTCATCGGTGAAAACCGCGGGTTTTAACGTTCAACTAAGGTCCTTTGATGCAGTCAGCAAGGGTTCACAGCAATGCGTTTTGTTCGTGGCGGTGGGCGATGAAACGACCTATCGCGATAATCAGCAGTAGACATTGAAACGACCAATCACGCTTGTCAGCGGCGTTCGTCAAAAGTTTCCCGATCGACTGTTCATAGCATTGAATTCGAGTCATTGCGTCGTTTCGCGGCATATACAAGCGGGTTCGAATCGAGGCTCGCGAGATTGTGCTTTCATATGCAATACAAACCCCCCACCCACCCCGAAAGGATGTCGTCCGTATGTCTCGCGAGCACATACAACCTCATGTCGACACAATCGGCATTGTCCGTATTGAGAGGAGGTCGCCTGTACCATTGTCGTATAGTTCTCAGGTGAATTTGCCTTCTGTCGGAGGCGCACCGCATAACCACCAATACGGCTGGGTTCCGTTCACAATGAGTGCATGACAGCGTGCACTTCGGTGTGGACACATGGTTGTTAAATTGAAATGTTGTGGACATTACATTCTTTTTAAAACGACAATGGACATGGGGGCAAAAAAGAGCGAACACATGGTATGGCAGACAAAAAGTTCTCGCTGTATGGATATGGGGTAGTTAAAGAGCGATACATGGATAAGGGGGATCTATCGGGAAATCGATGGGTATATGGTCACACCCCCGAAAACTCAGCCTGCTAGGAAAACAGGAATTTCCTGATTGGTTAGTGACCTGAGTAACAAGCTCTATAGAGCTGAGCTAGGCCTAGTTCTGTGAGGGGTCTCTCAGGTGCTCTCATTCTCAGTTACTAATAATTCATGGATAAATTGACATAGGGGCCCGGGTTTATTAAATTTCCCAACGCGAGGACCCGCATTACCGGATCCATCAGCAAGGGAGCCCGGATTTGGGCGGCGACCAACACGAGGGCCCTTTGGAAACCTTCTCAAATAAACTCTGCTGGCTGTTGTACCGGCTGGTGACTCCTCGTTTTGAGAAGAAATCAGCCCGCTGCATGGGTTTGTGGTTCGGTATGGAAACCATCTAGTCGTTGAGCACCATCTGGAAAATGTGTTTTATCAAGGCAAACTAGCGTGAGAAAGGACGTTTTAATATAAAAGTTGAACGCCAAAAAGGTTTTGCTCATGACTCGGCCTTCGCTCTGGTCGGTCAAGGGCTTGCGACAACACTGGACTTTGCCGGATTTAGGGTTTAGGGTTTAGGGTTCACAAGCAGGATCCGTTCGAAGGGCCCTGTCGTCATTGAGATCAAACGGTAGGGCTCCACGACTGATGAGATTGGCGGTCGGGGCCCATTCGTTGACGATGGGGAGAAAAGGGCTGCCTTATGGAGCCGCTTCATCAAACGCCCTGAGGTCGAACTGCCCATAATTCATTCTCAATTCTGTCGGCCATTCTGGTGCTAACTCCTCAGGGCGCAGGTTTCCTCTCACAAGTCTCAGAGCAGGTAGAGGGGGCAGCAGTGCAAAGCAACGAGCGTGTGGCCATGGCTACTCCAACTATGCTGTAGCCCCAACCAGCTGCTCCAGACTAGTTTCTAGCTTGGTATCAGAGCTAGAGCGAAGCAGAAGCGGCAGATCTGAGCAGCAACGAGGCATACAGGTCCCGAGAAACTTGCTCGTGCAGGGGAAACTCTGTCCAATTGTTTTGGTGGAGTTAACCCACCGGGTGGCGACGTCAAAACACTCCAGACACGGGGGAAATGCTATCAAAATTTCCTTTGACTGCACTAACCCTGCGATGGCGGTAGCGTTGGTAGACTCGCGACCGGTGAAACGACGGACAACGCCATGATGACACCGATGCACGCGGCGACGGCACCATGGACAAGGGAAGTCCCCTGTCCTCCCCTCCTATGTCCCTCCGCTGCTATTGTGGTGTTGGCAGCAGCACCTAGCACCGCGGCAATTGTAACAGCTGCAACAACAGCCACTACAACAGCTACGGCGGCAACCACATTGTGGCTGCAGCCGCCGCAGTAGCTGCAACTGAGCCATAACCGCAAAAGTAGGAGTAGTGCAGCTGGAGCCACCGCGACAACAGCCACAGCAGCCGCCGCGACAGCTACCACAGGAGCCGATGTAGCACTGCCGCATGTGCAGCAGTAGCAGCGCAACTGACGCGAGTAGCCGCGATATTCGCAGCGGCAGCAGCAGCGGTAGCAGTGATGGCTGTGGCAACAGCTGTAGCTTCCACAGTAGCTGCAATCGTAGCAACAGCGTAGCAGCCGCTTGCAGCCGTGGCAACTGCAGCAGTTTCAACAGCAGCAACAACGGTGTAGTAGCAGTTGTAGCAACTATACCAACGCAGCAGCCGCAACGACAACGACAGCAACAGCGTCGACAGTGCAACAGTAGCAGCAGGCGGCAGCGACTCGCGGCTGATGTCAGCATTAGCGAGCCGCCACTGACATCAGCCGTCATTGGCTGACAAAACCAGTGTCGTCACTGCTGACATCACTGTTGATGTCAGCACTTAACAAAAAGGGAGGAGGGGGAGAAGGAATGAGAAGAAGAAGAAGAAAAAATAACACAAATCCATCCATTATGGTAGGAAGTCCTGGCAAGCAGGGATCCTCCTCCGTTGGAGGACCCACTGGTCCCCCTTTTCTGCAATAGATGTAATAGTCGCAATAATAGCAGCAGCAACTGTAGTAGTCGCTATAGCAGCGACATCCACCGCTACTATCGTAGTAGTAGTTACAGCAGCAGTTGCCGTTGTAGTAATAGCAGCCCATGCCACAGCTACAGCAACACTAGTAGCAGCTCTAGCACCTATAGCACCACCCTCAACAACAGCAGCAGTAGCCGCTGTAGTAGTTGCAACAACATTAACACCCTCAACTATAGCAACAAAAGCAACAGCAGCATCAGCAATAGCTGCAATAGTAGCTGCAGCTGCAACAGCAACATCAGCAGGAATAGTAACAACCCATAGGCTTTCTTCCCGGCTCTCTAGATCCCCTGGTTGCAATTTGTCAACAGCTTGTCGCACTGACGCAACAACTTGCAACATTACAACCGCCAACACCACAGATCCATGCGAGCGCCTGGCCTCCCTTCCTTCCTCCTGGACACGCCAATCTCGTTGTTTCTGCGGCCACGCATTACTTGGCGCACCAGCAGACCCAGCACGAACAGAAGACAGTGACATCAGTCATTGGCCCTACTCTGGTTGCCGCATGCAGGCCAAAGGACTTTGAGACCCTCCTTTGCCGCTCCAGGCCGGCGAACAGTTTCGGAGTCGGAAGCTCAGCTTCCGCATCTGGGCGCAGGGCGAGGATCTCTGGCCCTACTACACCCTGCTGTATGATTCCTCCCAAGCCGACCAGCTGCATGATGCCGGTCGCGTAGTACGTGTCCTCGTCCCGGTTGCCCCTCCGGCTACATGCCTCGCCATCAAACCCTTCCTTGGCAACTTCACTACTAGCGGCCTTTCTGACCCCACAGCAGCATGGCAGATCCTCATGCACCCCCATCGCCTATATATCAAAGCTGAGACCAGCCGTCCGCTCTGGGAGTTCAACTCTGTGCACATGGGGGAGAATGAGACGGTCGCCTTCTACTGGCAGGGGGCGGAGGATATCCTCCACCGTCTAGGAGACTCTGCTCCACCTCCTCTAGTCGCGACCATCAAGCGTGGTGCCACCGACGTGTTTGTCGACGTCTTTGTTCACTACACCCAAGAAGTCCTCACCGTGATGGCAGTCCAGACATCCTCATGCCCTGGGAATACGACCAATTCCTCCGGATTGAGGAGGCTTTTCAAGAGTCCCGCATCCAGCACACGGAGGTCCTCGTCTCTCCTGCCATCGCTTCTGTGGCTGTTGCCATCCACGCAGCAGTCGCGTCCTCCAGCTCCTCGTCGTCAGGAAAGAAGAAGCGTAAGGGCAAAAAGGGAAAGGACCAGCAACAGCAGTCGACCGGGTCTAGTGGTTGTGGCTCGGTCTGCCACAACCGTGGCCAGCCAGGACACGGGTGGTACACGTGCCTGCTCCAGACGGATGAGCCGTGCGTCATCGCCACCATGCGTCGCCAGTGTGAGCATTGTCTCGCCACTGCTTCCGTGGCTGTTGCCGCACTTCATATGTCTATCCTGCATGGCAACTCCACCCCTCCGACAGTCGTAGCTACCCTTCCGTCACCAGCCTTGCAATAGCACCATTTGCAACCGTCTGCACCCCTCTTTCTGACACCGCCACATCCCACCTCCCCAACGGGCTCAGGCGCCGTCATGCCGTAGTCGGTCTACTCCCTTGGACCCTCCACGTGTGAACACCAGTTGGAGTAGTTCAGCGCGCTCTAGCTCGGACTGCCTTGCCCTTCTCCCCAGAGAAGTGCGATTTGTGTCACAACCTGTTCCCCTACTCTGTCCTGTATGACAGAGTCTGAAGTACGGTCATGTCCTGGATCCTCATCCGTCTCGTCATCTCCCATGACCTCCCCTTATGCTCCTCTTTGGGATGACATCACTTGGCTAGATGATTGGCAATCTTGGTCTGCGCCCTTGTCCACTGCGTCCGCGTCACTCGTCCACTGCCTTGTGTCAGTTAGTGACCTGGTGACACTTGTCCAAGCTCCGGCCGAGACTTGGATCATCGACTCCGGGGCCAAGGATCACATGACGGCCTCGCGTGAGTCCTTTAGTGTCCTTGGTCCCGTTGCCGATGTATCCAGAGTTCGGACGATTTCTGGCCAAGTGTTACCTGATGACGGCGTCGGTGTTGTTCGCTTCCATGGTCCCGCAGGAGATGACCGATGTCCTCTTTGTCCCTGGTCTTGAGCTCAGCCTTCTGTCCGTCATTGCCCTCGACAGCATGAGCATGGACGTCTTGCACTTGTGTGGTGTTGGCATTGTGTCGTTACGTCCGTCCGGTTGTGTCGTCCTGCACGCAACCACTCGTGGCAACCTATGGCACATCCCTCGTCTGTACTCCCCGTCAGCCGACATCAGCCACATGTTTATCACCAGCGCGCTCTCTCTGCAGCACACCCGCATTCTCCATCACCGCCTCTGCCACGACCACTCGACTGCCATCGACAGCATGCTCCGCAACCAGCCGGCTACTGGCCTTGACCCCACCTCCTTCCCCTTACCATGTCCCACGGTGTGCATTGATTGCGCACAGGGGAAGATGCACGGCTCGAATTACCCCTTGTCCACCTCCCGTACGTCCGCCCCTCTGGATTTGGTTCATTCCAATGTCATGGGCCCTCTTCCACGGAGTTCGTCGGGGAGCATGGACGCTATGTCCTCACCCTCACCGATGACTTCTCCCGCTACTGCTGGATCTTCTGCCTTCGACAGAAGAGCGATGTCGCTCCCACCATTCGGGACTAGCTCGTCAGTGCAGATTGCGAGTGTGGTCACCCCCGTTGTTGCTTTCGCTCTGATCGCGGCGGTGAGTTCATGGGCAAGACCACGACCTTCCTTCTCTCACACGGGATCCTTCATGAGACATCAACACCGTACACACCCGCCCAGAACGGCATCTCCGAGTGATGGAACCACACCATGGCTGACGTCATGTGCACCATGGCTGACGCCGTGCGCACTATGCGGGTCAAATCCGGTCTCTCCGATGGTTGCTACTTCGAAACCGTGGCCTACATGACGTGGGTCTAGAACCGGATTCCCCACGGACCCCTTCCTCGCCAGTCCACGTCGTACCAGCACTGGTGTGGCCAGCGAGCAGACCTCCACCTTGCTCGTGTTTGGGGCTGCGTGGTCATCGTGTGGTTCCCCGTCCTACAGCAGGGTGACAAGCTCGCCCTCCATGGCCGTCCCTGCACCTTGCCATCTCGCATCAGTCGAAAGCTTGGAACTTCTAGGATCCCTCCTGGCACTACATCATCGAGTCCACGGATGCCCTCTTCTTTGAGGAACTGTTTCCCCGTAACCTTGTTCGCTCCGGCTCGTTGATGTCCCTCCCGTTGCGTGGGGGAGTGGTCATTCCGTCCTCCTTCTTGCTGCTTCCGGGCGACACATCGCCTGCACCCATTGGTCCCTCCAGGCCGGTAGCCCAACATGCATCGGCTGGCCCCTCCAGGTCGACAATGCAGTCCGTGTCTGCTAGCCCCTCCGGCCCGCCCCCCCCGTGTGCATCTGCTGGCCCCTCTGGGCCGACCGCCCCGCCTACGCCTACTAGCCCCTCTGGGCCAGCGACCCCGTCTGCGTCCACTGGCCCCTCCGGGCCGGCCGCCCCGTCCTTGTCTGCTAGCTCTTCCGGGCCAGCCACCCCGTCTACGTCATCTGGCCCCTCCGGGCTGGTTGCCCCGTCTGTGTCTGCTAGCTCCTCTGGGCCAGCCGCCCCGTTTGCATCCTCTGGCCTCTCCAGGCCAGCTGCTCCGTCTGTGTCTGCTAGCCCCTCGGGCCAGCCGCCCCGTCTATGTCTGTTGGCCCCTCTGGGCCGGCCGCCCCATTCGTGTCTGCTAGCGCCTCCGGGCCAGCTGCCCCTTCATCGTCCTCTTGCCCCTCTGGGCCGGCCGCCCCGTCCGTGTCTGCTAGCTCCTCCTGGCCTGCCGTCCCGTCTGCATCCTTTGGCCCCTCCGGGCCGGCCACCCCGTCTGTGTCTGCTAGCTCCTTTGGGCCTGCCACCCCGTCTGCGTCCTCTGGCCCCTCCGGGCTGGCCGCCCGGTCTACGTCTGTTGGCCCCTCGGGGCTGCCAGACCTGTCTGCGTCTGTTGGACCGTTTGCGGATTCGCCGCTCCAGGATGTGCCCGGGACACCGATTGACTCACTCCTTGTCGCTCCCTCTCTTCCGCCCCCTGTCCAGCCACGCTATGTACGTGGCCTAGGCGGGAGCTTCCGACCCAGGCCATCAGTGAGTACATAGGCCGTTGCCTCGCTTCCTCTCGCGCCACGACCCCTTGTCACCCCACGAGACTCCTTGCATCCAGACAGACCCACTCCCACAGTCATGAGTGGGGACCCTGGCACCAAGGCCCTTGGCTTAGCTACATTGGCTGTCATTGCAGATCTCCACCCGGGCTCGACACTGGGCTACGCCACGCTCCATCAGGAGCACAGGCATGTCGTCATGGCCATGGTCACCGGGCATGCCACCTGGGGCTTAGGATGCACGCGCCTTCACTATTTGCCCTACGGTACACCCAGAGGACCCAACCACCCTACGTGAGGCTCAGGCTTCTCCCATGACTGCACATTGGGAGGTTGCATGTGCTGACGAGCTTGCTGCCATCCGGTAACATCATGTATACGAGTTCGTCGACCTTACTCCCGGCCGAAAGGCCATCGGCGCCAAGTGGGTCCTCCGACGCAAGTGGAAGCCCGACAGATCCCTGGAGAAGTAGAAGGCCTGTCTTGCGGCCAAGGGGTTTGCTCAGGTCCCTGGAGTTGAATACGACGAGATCTTTGCTCTGGTTGGCCAGGTCTCCACTAGCCGGGTGCTGTTCGGTCTGGTTGCCCAAGACGGGTGGGAGCTGCATCAGATGGATGTGAGTAACGCCTTCCTCCATGTCTCACTGCAAGACGAGGAGCTTCAAATGGTGCAGCCCCCAGGCTTTGACGATGGCACTGGCAGGTTCTAGAAACTGCGGAAGGCCCTCTATGACCTGAAGCAGTTGCCTTGCTATTAGAACCAAGAGATCAGTTGTACGCTTCTCAACAGCGGCCTGCTTCGTAACAACGTAGACCCCGCACTGTTCGTTAGCTCAAGAGGTCAGCCCTTTGTTGTTGTCCTAGTTTATGTCAACGACCTCCTCATTGGATCGCTGGAAGCAAATGCCATCCAGTGCATCAAGGACCTACGGCATGCCGCCTACCAAATGAAGGACCTCGGGCCTGCCCAAGTGCTCCTGGGCATAGAGTTGGAGCACGACCGCTCCCAGGGCATCTTGCACATCCACCAGGCCGCGTGCGTCTACACCCTATCCGCTCGCTTTGCCGAGGCCCTACCCCTTGTGCCGAGCGCGTCCTCACCCATGTCACCCGATGGCCAGGCAAAGCTGAAAAGCCTCGACCCAGTCGTTATGGAGGAGCCAGTTGATGTGACCTCGTACCTGAGAGTCATCGGGTCACTAATGTTCCTGGTGACGACGACACGACCAAACATCGCGTTTGCCGTCAACCCCTTGGCGCATTTCTCCCAGGAGCCGCATCACCTCCATTTCGAGGCTGTGATCCGCATACTGCGCTTTGTCGTCTCGACTCCATGACGAGGCCTCATGTACCGTCGGTAGCCGTCCGTTGTCGTAGTGGGCTAGAGTGACAGTGAGTGGGCTGGCAGCCCGGCAGCAAGAGCCGCACTGGCTGGATCTTTCTCGTTGGCGGCACATCTGTGTCCTGGCATAGTGGCAAGCAAGGCTGCATTGCATGCATTAGGGCTAAGGTTGAGTATGTGGCTCTTGGCTCTGGTGCATGTGAGAGTGTGTGGTTGCATCGTCTGTTGTCCTGGTTGCATCAATCTGTTGCATCCATCACATTGCACTGTGACAATGGGAGTGCCATGACCATCGCGGACAATGACGGCGTGCATCACACGCGCACAAAGCACATCAATATTGAGTATCACTATGTACGTTCGTTGTTGCACGACGGTAGTATGAGCATCATGTGGGTTGAGACAGCACGACAGTTGGCTGACTTCTTGACCAAGGCACTGAAGCACGACTCGTTCAAGAAGGCTGTGAGTGTGGTCGGTGTGCATTCTTGAGTTGCTCTATCTCCCCCTGCCCACGTATTGCTTGTCCTGGGGGAGCCTTGCCCGCTTGGTCGATGTGCTCGTTGCCCGTCCATGTGCACTGCGCCTGTGAGTCATGGGAGGGTGTTGGTTTTCCCGCATCTCTCATTGTGCTGTGTTGTGTCCTCCCGGCATGTAGATGAATGACGGTGTGACGCGACGCTGTTGGAGTGTCATCCAGATGAGCCAACGCATGCTGGGGTCTGCACGCATTTTTCTGGATCGTCTTCCCTCAGACGCACGACGTGCTCAGCTCCATCGGCACGCCTCCTTAGCAGTCACACCGTCGGCAATCACTGCCACCATAGATGCTGCCTGCACACGTCATGTGCTAGATCTGATTGCACGGTTGCAGTTGCAATGCCATGTCCTGCTTAGCGTCCGAATTTCAGGTTATTCGGGCACCGTTGTGACCGGGGTCATTTTTGCCTAGACATTGCCTGGGTTTAGGCACTCATAACTCCTTGCTTCTATTTTTCTGGATGATTCTGATCACACAACTGCGTTAGCAGCGTTGGTATTTAGCTATGGTCCAGTTTTCAGGAAAAACGGACGATGCCCGGGTTTGGGGTCGTCGGGTACCTGGCAGGGCTCACCGAGAAAACTCAGCCTGCTAGGAAAAGAGGAATTTCCTGATTGGTTGATGACCTGAGTAACAAGGTCTACAGATATGAGCTAGGCCTAGTTCTGTGAGGGGTCTCTCAGTTGCTCTCATTCTCAGTTGCTAATCATTCATTCAATGTTCTGTCGGCCTTTCTGGCGCTAACTCCTCAGCACGTAGGTTTCCTCTCACAAGTCTCAGAGCAGCTAGAGGGGGCAGCAGTGCAAAGCAACGAGCGTGGGGCCATGCCCACTCCAACTATGTTGCAGCCCCAAGCAGCCGCTCTAGACTAGTTTCTAGCTAGACCCTCTGCTCCAGTCCATTTGGTAAATCTGTAAACAAGAGTTCAGGGCTGGTTTCAGGCGATTCTCTCGCCATCAGTGCCCATCGAGCATCGAGACCGATGGGGCTGGATGGTGTCTTGTGGGTGACAACCTCCATCACGTGATGGACCCGTCCGGAGAGTCGGATCGAGCGGGAGACAATCACGGTGGATGAATGTACGGACCGACCAATCAAGCCCGTTAATTTTGTTAAACTATCTACTTCTTTCTGTTTTATTCAGGCGGGACCTGGTGGGAGCCCCATCACGTGATGGATGGAAACACACCAATAAATAGCTGTCATGGCATGTGGCTGGAAACACACACAGCAGGTCAGGTTGCCCAGGAACAGCCAAAGCACCGTTCAGGCGCAAACTCTACGCTCACTTGTCAGCACAAGGTGCAGTCTGGACCTATGCAATCAGCACATGCATATGGCCATTGGAGCCAAATGTGTGCCCCCAAGAGTGTCTCAGTGCCAAGCAGGATCGGTCAGTTGCCACATCAGATGTCTGCATTAGCATGTACACATCATGCACACCATACACAAAATCATGAACAAGCATCTGGAGCTGGTTGCAAATCCATGCAAGGAACAATTACATTGAACTTTTGTGCTACTCACTGCCTTTGTCAGGAAATTAGCCTGCAGATAGTCAGCAATCACCCAAGTGACTTTGATATGATGTCCCTATGCAAATCACGCGGAAGGTGATGCTCAGCAGTAATATACTTTGTGCGGGTATGAAACACGACAAAGATGTGCGAAGGCATCAACACTGTGATTGTTTGAGTGCAACACAATGGGTGATATAAATTGATGCGACTAATAGAGCAAATGCACAAGCCACACATCTCAGCAGCACCTGTACCCAACCACGTGAGAATTGTCCAATGCAAGGAATGGCTTGTGAAACGGACATCATTTGAGCCCAGCAGAAAAAATCATAGCTTGCGCAAAAAGAGTTCCAAAGTGCAAGTTCCCTAGTATCAGGTTCCACCCTTTTTCCTGCAATTCTTGCTTGTCGAGCCTCACCTGGTGCCCAACGAACCTTGCCCGCCATCCTCCGGGTTGTTAGAATCATTTTGGGGCATGGAGGTCCATGCTAGATGAGACAGGAGCTCCGGTGGTGAGTGGGAGAGGTGCAGTGCCAAAATTTGGCCAAGTCTGGAGCGCGTAGATTTAGAAACAAGGGAGATAGTGCAATGAGCCCTACAGCAGGCTCATGTACTAGGGACTGATGGCTAGTCAGCCAGGCCCTATCATCTTCGCCGCACCAAAATGCACAGACAGGGAATACGCACACCACGGAATGTGAAAAAAAAAGAGACAGGTCTCCCCAGGGACCGGAACACGCCACCGAATGCATGGGTCTTGACCGTCGAGAAAATACAAAACATGCCCAAAACACATCCAGACACTACGATGATATTCTAGCACCACCGGAGTGCCTAAGTTAGGCAAGTTGGGCCTCCCAAGACATAGTAACATGTCACCGGATGTCTGGGTCTTGGCCATTTGCAGACTACACATGGCAGACCAAAAGTCAGTGAAGACTTGATCAATCAGTACTGGGTCTCCCAAGGTACCAGCATAAGCCACTATGTATCCGGGTCTAAAAGAATACACAAAGTTTCAAAGACAGTACGTGGCTAGTCATCATTGGGTCTCCTAGGGCACTGGAACAGACCACCAAGTGCAGGGGTCTCGACCAATGAGAAAACTCTATCAGTCATGGGATTTAGGTCGCTAGCATGCACCATTTGTGTCACAAGAGAAGCAATAGAGCTGCCGGAGCATCATTGGGGAAAACCAAGAAGCTCTCACTACACAACGCTCTTCGACACTCACACGGCTCAAAGCCCATACACCAACACTCCCCCTTGGGCTACAAGAGCTATCAAGCAGGTACTAGCAGAGATGGTACACAGCCCCCCCCTGAATGAGAGGATCATGGGAACATGAAATTTAACACCCCTTGTGCTAGAAGGGATCTGCTCCCCGTGCATGTAGAAGGCCATTGATCGGTCTCCTGCAGAGATCAACACACCCCCCCTGACTCAAACGTTCTTGGAAAGAACAACGGGATGATTGCTTCACCCGGCAGAAGTTGGCGATGTGGGAACGTCACATTAGAAAGGAAGATGGAGCTATAGTGGCTATCACGTGCACAACTCACTCGTGCACTGCCTGACGCCTATCACTCACCAGCTCTAGAGTAGGAAGAAGATAGCAAGCCAGTCTCACCTTGGACACCCGGAGAGTACCAGAGGTCCCAGCTGACCTGGTCCTGGGCATGACTTAGGCAGTGCAATGTACTTCACTGCCAGCATGACAACCGCTGTTATGAGCCACGCCATGACAATGAGAAACTCGCCGACCCACTTTGTCTTCATGAAGAGGGAGATGAAAGTGTCATTGGCCTGTCTCGTTGTCTTTGTTGTGAGTCAGATGGATCCCTTTGTTGCTCGTCACCTGGGACTGTTCATGGGTTTCTGCCTGATGAATTTTTGTGAATGAGACGAGGAAATCTTTGGGTCTTCCTTACTGCCTTGCTGTGTTTTGTTACACCTTGCCCCCTGTCCACCCCACCGACAGTGTTGCTGTTTGCCTTGTGATTCCTATTGCTTCATATTGTGACCCGTGGCTTCTGGATCTTGGACTCCAGCGCTACCCATCACATGACCTGGTGTCAGTCTTCTTTTGTCTCTCTTGGCCCTGTCGGTTCTGTGCACTTTGTCCACACCGAGTGAAGTCAGTTTCTCCCTATCCAAGGCGTTGGTGTTGTCCCCTTCATTGGTCGTGGTGGAGACTTATTTCTTCCTGATGTGTTTTTTTGTGCATGATCTTGGGGGTATTCTATGCTATGTCATGATAATCCATGACCAGGGCATGAACCTCACATATAGCCGTGGAGTTGGCACAGTCTCCACCCGCATGTCTGGTTGGGTTGTTTGTGGACTTCGGTGCGGCCATTTGTTTTGTGTTACCTTGTCTCTTCCTTCCCCTTTGCTGATGCTCTTGCTCACAGTTGCACCGCCGTTCTTTGTAGCGCATTCATCTCCTTCATCACCAGCTCTGCCACATTCATATTGCTACAGTTTCATGCACGCTACGCACGGAGCCCGTGGGAGGTCTTGGAGCTTCTACCTTGCCTGTGCCTTGTCCGCTTGGCTGTCATTATTGTGCCCAAGGCAAAATGCACCACTCATATTTCTCCACCTTTGAGTCCTTCACGACACAACCCCTTGAGCTTGTCCATGCAGACACCATGGCTCCTCTCCCGCATCATTTTCTTGTTGGCCTTGGTTGTTATGTTATATCTCTCACTGACAATCTCTCTCGCTTTGGCTGGATCTTCGCTCTTTGTCGGAAGAGCGATGTCACTAACGTCCTTCAGTCTCCACTTCCTCAAGCCTAACATGCCTGTCAACTTCAACTTCATACTTTCCGCCCCCATTCCGGTGGGAGAATTCTGAGCCCCTCACCTCGCTCGCAAGCTCGCGACCGCTTGTCTGCCTAACGGCATCGGCGTCAGGCAACGTCCCTTCTTGTGCGCATGGATCAATTCACTCCATACACACGCCAACTAAATGGTGTACCGGGCTCGCTCGTGTCTCGGGCTCTGTCATTGTTGTTTGGGTACCTGACAGCCACTGTGATAGTGAGCTGTCCTCTTGAGGGCGTCTTTGTTCTTCTCTTGGTGTTTTATCCTTCTCCAAGACCCAACGCTTCTTGGACCCAGCCCAGAGCCGCATTGTTGAATTGTATGACACGCTCATCATCGTCTCCATGTTTCAGCACAATCTTGGACATCTTGCATCCAGTTCTTCTCTAGTCTCGGCTTGGGAGAGTCTCTACCATTGTCATCCTCTGAGCAAGTCCCCTGTACACAGCCTTTTTCTCCTGTATTTCTCGAGTCCCCTGAGTCATTTGATTCCTCCGAGTACTCTGATTCCTCTGACTCTCCTCTTCATCCCCAACACAGTGGACTTCGCTGTCCCCTGTGCCGTCTATGCAATCAGTCGTGCCATATGCTTCTCCAGAGCTCTCACCGTCTCCAAACCCCTTAGTGAGTTCTTCTCCTATCCAGTCATCTGCTTCTCCTGTTGCAGGGGTCCTGTGTGTGGCCTAGTGTTTCGTCTTGCCCTGACGCTTATGTTCATGGGAGGAGGATGCATGCTCTGAGGCCCTCCTTTGGACGCAAAGCCTCTGACCCTCGTCCTCCCCCCTAACCTTGAGGGTTGGTTCTGTCTCCTCTATTTCACTCCCTCGGCCTGACACTTGTCAGCGTGCCACCAATTCAGGTGACCCTGGCTCGCTGGCCCTTGGCCTCGTCACCAATTCTTTCGATGACGCATGTGCTATCGTGCATCCCAGCATCACCCTTGATGGGTATCATTGAAGAACAATTGACCAGGATCTATTCATGAGCTCTCCTTCCTCTCCTTCATTGACATCTTTGGCTAAGCTGATGTCCTCCTCATTGCTCCCCCAGTCAGTCTGTTGTTTCCTCTACCAAGGCACTCCTACAGTATTCGTGAAAAATGGAAGACCTCAGTCTGGCTAGAGTCCTCCTTGGCACAGAGCTTAAGGGGGACCTATCCCGTTGGTCACTGCATGTTTACGAGGCTTCTTATGCGCATAGCCCGGGGGAGTGCTTCACTCTTCTACTTTGTGTTGTTCCCAATTCATCGACACCCAGGCCTCCAACAGGCTGGAAACTGCTCAATTCGTTGGATGTGTTGAAGCTAGAGGAGAGAGAGTCAATGTCGCAGATTATCTTTGTGTCATTGGTTCACTGATGTACCTTGTGGCTACCACTCGTGGTGATGTCGCTTGCTATGTCAACTTCTTGGCTATGCTCTTGCAGTGCCCTAGAGCTTGCCATCTCGAGGCTGTTCGTCTTGTCATTTGGTATGCTCTCTGCATTGCGCCCATGTGACTGTACTATCGTGAACATCCCTTGGTCATCGTCAATGACTATCTTGACAGCGACTGGGCCCATGACTCAGATGCTCATATTTGCATAGGGTTCCATCTTCCTTACCAACGGAACAGTCGCATGGAAAAGTGGCAAGCAAGGTTGTGTGGTATGGAGCTCGAGCGAGGCCGAGATTGTCACACTTGGCTCAGGTATTTGTGAGTCTGTGTGGGTGTGTTGCTTAATTGAGCATCTCCGTGTCCCCATTTACCGCATCGCCATCCGATGCACTACCCAAAGCAAAAATGCCATTGCAGAGAACGACAACATGCATCACTTGTGCGCGAAGCACATAATTACAAAGCAACATTTTGTGCGTGAATCCATTACTGCTGAATGGTCTGTGCCATGGGTGAACACTTGCTCATAACTTGTAGACTTTTCCAATAAGGCACTCAGTAGACACACGTTCAAGTTTGGTGTGCATGTTGTTGGCATTTTGCGCACACATGACTCTCTTAGATGAGCTTCCAAAGTTGTTGAACATCATCGTCTTGCATCTTTACTCTGTTCGTGTCTTGTTTTCATCTTGCCTTACTCCATTCATGTTCGTTGCGTGTGGGGTGCTGCGTTTGTGGGCCATGGGGGAGCGTTGACTGTTGCTGTATTGTGGCCGGCACATTTTTGACCTCTTGACTTCATGCGCACAAACATTGGTGTAGGAGACTAGTGAGGAACATGTCAGCAACTCACGACGAGGTAGCACTGGTCGAGGTTTCTACGTGACGCTAGCACATTCAGAGCCTCATCGTGATCAACCATATAGTGGCCAGTTCTGTTTGTGCCGATGGCCGCCCACTCGTGGTTGGCAGACTTCGGTTCACATAAGCTTGTAACACGCTGTGTGAGACACTTCATGTTGTTGTGGTTGATCCTGCATGCACAGATTTGGCTCCAACTGGATGTGGTGATCACTTATTCATGAGTTCTAATCCTGCCAGGGTTATGCTGCCAGAATTTTCCAACAACATCCACCCACTGTTGATCTGGTAGGGTCTAGCTCGACCGTGAGGCGACGGTGAGTCTCGCCTTGCATTTGATGAGCAGGCAATCTTGCTCTCCTGGCATCTCCTGTCATCGCCACCATCTGCTAGCCCCTCCGTTCAACGGATGAGTTCAAGAGCAAATCACAAGCTCGTGACCATCCATCGCTCATCCATCTCCCCCCCCCCCACTCGTTCCTTCACTCTCATGTTCATTCCCTTGTCAAGCTCAACTAGTATTTCCCCCTTCTATTACGCCTTCCCTCTCCATCCCTCCAAGGTAACACTGCCTCCAGCAAAATTCACCTGCGACACTTGGCATGCACCCACTAACTGCTGCAACACAAAACATTTTGACAACACAACATCCACAGAGGTTCCGGACTAAACGATTCCTTAAAAAAATCACTAGACAAATGCTAAAGCCCCTCGCGCATCCATGTGCACAACCTGTTATGTTGTCTTGGTGTACCACTTGGAGTCAACTAAATCATGTGCTGAAGAGCCACAATGAATCAACCATTTGGGGGCAGTGGGAGAGGGGGAAGGGGGGGGGGGGGTCAATCCTCATAAGGAGTGAGCGGACATGCTTTTTGTGATAGGGCAGACTGGTTCCTTGCCCCCACTTTGAACCACACAAATGAGGACCAACACGACTCTGTAAACTAGATGAATCGCACACCCTGTTTTAAAACGTAATGACAAGATGCTACGACTTTGTAGATTACTGTCCGAGTGC
Source organism: Penium margaritaceum (assembly GCA_023375785.1). Taxonomy (NCBI): domain Eukaryota; kingdom Viridiplantae; phylum Streptophyta; class Zygnematophyceae; order Desmidiales; family Peniaceae; genus Penium; species Penium margaritaceum. Next base: position 251,870 of record SZWC01000350.1, on the reverse strand, counting down.
CAATAGCTCAGTGGATTTTGGGAATCTTGAAACTTATGGGCATATGCCCACAGTATTCACTCGTGGACGAGCATTTGTGAGGAAAGACCCTGTAATGAAACCTTTATTTTTTGCCAGACTGGTTGTGCGACATGTGGGAAACATGAATGAAAGGATTCCACGACTTTGTAAATTAATGAGAATGCCATCACTTGGGGTCAATTTTGGGAGATATTGAACATGTGGCATATGGCCCCAATATTCAGCCGTGTATGAGCACTGGTTAGGAAAGGACATTGAAGGGAACATACATTTGTTGTTAGCCTGGTCGTGCAAGATAGAATTCATTAGGGCATGCAGGCCCATGTCAAACTGCCATGAGATCTGGGTGTGAGGGCAGACAATGAACGACAAATCCGGCTGAAGTATGAAACGCATTAGGAACGAGGAGAAAGTACAATGAGCCCTATTGAGAGCTTATGTACTGGGGATTGGCGGCTAGCCCATCAGACCCCGTCATCCCCATTGCGCCAAAAGGCACGAACGAGGAATACACATGTCACAGAACATGAAACCACACAACGAAGGTCTCCCGAGGCACCGGAACAGTCAACCGTGTTCCTGGGTCTCGATCAACGAGAAAATATGCAATATACCCCATGCACACTCAGACTCTACTGTGACACACTAGCATTACGGGCTAGCAAGGCTAGGCAATTTTAGGCCCCCCGAGACGTCGGGACATGTCACCGGACGTCCGGGTCTTAGCCACATGCAAGCTACATGTGTTTGAGAGCAATCAACAAGGGCTCAACCAATCCGTGCTAGGTCTCTCGAGGTACCGGTGAAAATCACCGTGTACCCGGGTCTCGACCGCAGAGGGAACGCACAACCTGCCAGCACCAATATGTGTCTAACCATTGTGCGGTCTCCCGAGGCGCTGGCACAGACCACCAATTGTCAGGGTCTCGACCAGCAAGAAAACTCTCACGATCATGCATGTGTGAACTAGGTGGCTAGAATGCACCATACGTAACACAAAACATACAATGCAGCTCATGGAGCAACATCGGAGCAAACCGAGAAGCTCTCATAACACAACCCAATCTACCACCATAGAAGCTCAAAGCCCACACACCAACAGTGCAAGCAATGGTCACGTCGATTGTGGAGGTCAGGATGTGTGAAAATGCTCCCCCCCCCCCCCCCCCCTTGACGTGCTAACAAAACACGATTGAACCTCACCCTGAAACACCCACATGTGGTATTCAGAAGGATTCGGTCACCATATGCCCAGTTTTCGGAACTATATAGCTCATTCGCCCGTCATCGTGCGAAAAATAACGCAGGTATCAACGGACCGTCAGAAATAACGCAGGTATCAACGCCGAGTGAGAAAGCAACCAGCCGCCCACGCTGTAAAAAATATTACTCATCCGGGAATCGACATTAATTAATAGCTCCGTAGCCCATGCACTATTCGCTCAGTCGTGAATAGTAACGGAGTGGAACCCCTTTGTGCAAGCGCAGGTACGTCGCCAAACCTCCGGCGGAGGTGCAGCAGACGCTGCTTGTTGGAAGAAAATTGTGCACAAACCATGTTCTCTCGGACCTAGGTTTGACGCATATCGCTGTAGGTTTGTGTACCATTTGCAGAAAAACTTTGCATGCGTGGAGGCATTACACACGTGTCATCAGATATCTTTCTGATGAATGACATCGCGCCGCTAGTGGCAACAAGAAACTCGTCAGCGTCGCTAACTAGTCTGTACGCCAACCGCCACCCTGACGACAATGACCCATTTGGATGTGACATAGTGGGAAGGGTACGGAAGGCCAACTGTATCGCGAACCGAGCTGAGAAAAGGAGTTCATAAGGTATTTTTGCATCATTTGACACTTGTCTTTCACGACGCTCTATTCATTTCCCGGCCATGGCGTCCTCGCACCACTTATCGCTAACGGAACGTCCATTGCCTCCACTAGAGAAATGGGCGGGCCTCGTCGACGTCGTCTGGTGTGCGACATTGTAGACAGGGAAACTTTTGACAGGACAAACAGCATTCCAGACGTGTTACATTGCTCAACCAAGCTATTTTGTGAAGTTCATAAGTCACCACTCGAGCATTTTGTAGTATTCCTTGACTACCCCCGTTTTCACGTGGAAACATGTCTGTTTCCGATCCGCTGAAGCTGCGAGGTCGTCCGATGCCGCCGCTCCAATTGTGGGATGGAGGACCGGATGCTCCTCGATATGGTCCATGGGATGAACTCCTTCCTCCACGACCCCACATGGACCAGTTTGATGCATGGGTCGTGTGGAACAACATTAAAAGCCTCTGGGATTCGAAGAATTTTGGCCCCCCTCCAAGTGTTCCATTCGACATGTGCCACATCATGTGTGTGAAGCTGCCACATTGCCGTCCTATCTGGTGCCCACTACACTGGCAGCCATGGGTTCATCCGGATCCTTTATGGTGCGCTAGACTCTGACCACATAGGGTGGTGTATGAGTGGGTACAGGAGAGATTTTGTCAGCATGCTTTTTATCCGAAATACTGGGCATTCCCGTTATATTCTCACATTGTTTTAATGAGCTTATGTCATGTACCTTACATATTAATGCAATGTGTGCTGCACTATATGAAACTGAGCGCACTGGCAGCCATGGGTCCATCCGGATCCTTTATGCTGCGCAAGACTCTGACCACATAGGGTGGTGTATGAGTGGGTACAGGAGACATTTTGTCAGCATGCTTTATATCCGAAGTACTGGGCATTCTCATTGTATTCTGACGTCTTTTTAATGAGCTCATGTCAGGTACCTTACACATGAATGCAATGTGTGCTGCACTATGTGAAACTGAGCGGACCTTTGTCAAATAGACTTACAACTGAGTTCTGGCTCACTGTTGGAGATGAGCGTTTACGCCCGCGTGGAATATGTACTGTAAAATGTGTAACGTTTTCATTTCTTTTGGACCACATGTGCATGTTTACCTATGACATGGAGAGTCTGACATGCACAAATCAATGCCTTCCACCATTAAATTACTGAATGAAGCAGACGTTGAGAACACACTTGCACTACCACTTCATGCAAACACGAGGTCACTGGAACGGACCTGGTTTGCCGTTCACAATCCACCGCTGGACTTGTGGGGGTAGTGTGTGGATCCACCCAATAATGTCGCACATGGGGCACAATTGCACAGGTCTGCCAGAAGNGTGGAATATGTACTGTAAAATGTGTAACGTTTTCATTTCTTTTGGACCACATGTGCATGTTTACCTATGACATGGCGAGTCTGACATGCACAAATCAATGTCTTCCACCATTAAATTACTGAATGAAGCAGACGTTGAGAACACACTTGCACTACCACTTCATGCAAACACGAGGTCACTGGAACGGACCTGGTTTGCCGTTCACAATCCACCGCTGGACTTGTGGGGGTAGTGTGTGGATCCACCCAATAATGTCGCACATGGGGCACAATTGCACAGGTCTGCCAGAAGACTGTGCATGATCGGGATTAATGACCGCCCCGTCGTCAACTTCTTCTACTGCATCATAGAAGACGTCTTCCGGAGTGTAGTCCGATACAACATCAATGTCAAACGGTTCAGGGCACGTGCTGTAGTACAGACTGAGCTGTACACGCCTCCACTCCGTGTGCAACCTCGACAGCACGTAACATGTGCGAGCTCCACATAGAAAAGAAGTCACCAGAGGGAGTGCTCCCTGGAAAACCGTGCAATCCATGATGAAAGAGGGACAATGTTGGAGAGTTATACAAATGACTGCCATCCCTGGTTTTATACATTGTACAGATGATTGGGGCTCGCCTGTGACACTAGTAGTAGAGAAATATCTTCATTGTTACTGGAATGCAACAAGTGTAGCTTCACGCACAATTCCACTTCCTCTTAGAGCAATAGGACAACAAGGATTGAAGAAGGTTTTCCAAAGAATTTGTGATTACATTTTGCAAACGAACCAGTACACACTGGCAACTAACACAAGCACGCAACTGTGTTCTACACAGACTTTGGCAGCCCACTGGCCAAATAGAGCAGAACGTCAGCCCATGACTTCTACTTGCTTCCATACTTGGTGTGACATGAAGGCATGGTACCCTGCGCCCCTGCACATGAACATGAAAATGTTGTTAGGAAATGCATGTACGTGTTTGCATGAAATGTAAAGTTGTACAACACAATGCAGTCAACATAAGTGGAATGTCTCACCTTAGATTCCAAGAGCATCCATGCCTCTTATTTCCTGGCTTTGGACCTCTTCCTCTGCTTCATCAGATGTGTCGTCTTCATCTGCCTCTTCTCCTGCGTCACCCTCTGCATGTTCGTCCAGTCCGCCATGCTCCTCCATGAACCTGGCACTTTCAACGTCGTGCTCTTCCTGTGTGAGCAGTCCGGTCTCAGGCTCCGCCGCATACCCCAGGGAGTCGTCACTGCCACTGTCGGACACGTTGTCGTCGAAGTTATCTACGGCTGCCCCACCAACCTCGTCGTCGATCGACGACCCCCTGGGTTCTGCCTCCGGGTCGTAGTCCGACGCGTCACTGTCGTCCGTAGCTGCTCCTTCCTCACGCCCTGCCCCTCCCTCTCTCGCATTACGAGCAGCTATACTTCCTACTGCTGCCTCGTGTTCTGCTCGTAGCGCGGCTGCCGCTTCGTGAGGCCGAGATGCAGGTGGGTTTGGACACATCTTCTTGGTGTGGCCCTTGCGGCCACACTTTGGGCAGATGAAGTTCCGTTTCCGCAGCGGCGCACGCTCCATGCAGGCGCTCCTCGGACGACCACGGCCACGCCGCGGACCTGGTTGGCCCCAGCGAGGCGGCACAGGTTGGCTCAGTCCGGCAGCAGTCAGCGAGGGCATAGGGTTTTCGTAGGTGAGGCTCCAATACCGTGCCGTCTGCCCGCGCGTCACGTGCGCAGTGGGGTCCTCACCCACTTCCATCATTGTAGCACAATCATGCTGGCATGGCTGACCAAACTCGCGGCACCGACGACAGTCACAGGTTCCCATGGCAAGGTTGACGTGCCTCCGCACGTTTGTGGGGCCACGAACCATTGCTGAAGATGCCCCCTCCATCACAACGTCGTAGTCACGTGCAACTGCAGAGCTGTGAAGCAGGCGTTTCACGGGAGCCGGGGCGAGAGTCTCGTTGCACTTGGCTATCTCCTCGTTCTCTGCGGATACCAGTGCCCACGCCATCGGGCATGCGTGGTCGTGTGCGTAAAAAAATTGCGCAACCAACATGACTTGCTTGTGGCCGTTCTTCAAAAAAGTGTCATCCATGGTCATTATCCTCCTGCTGTAGTCCCAGCTCTGGCGGGTCGCGCCAGGGGCTACGAAGGCCCACTTGAACTTGTTATGTGCGTCTTGCTCGGCCACAGCATGGGTAGCCGGATCTACGCGTTTCAGCTGCATGAACACATGAGCACGGTATAACATGTTTGAACCCGGTAGATGCGAAGACATGTGACGAAGAAGGTGACATGCATCGTGCAACGTACCTCGGCACACAGGGCTGGAAACATGGCCCATGATTTCACCTTGGTGTGCCCCATGTGGTGGGCCTGGGCCAAACTTCTGGCACGGTACAGCGTACTGTTGGCCACCTGAATACCCGCAGCTTGCTTGATGATCGCTCTGAGCGTGGCAGGGGTGTAGTTGGATCCCGTGCCATTTGCTGCGAGATGTGCCGTGCAATCCAGTGTGTGGTACGGGCCGGGCTCCCACGGCCAATTGTCGGGGTGCAGCAGTGGCCCTGTGACATGGGACAGCTTCACCGCCCCCAGCTTTGAAGAGACAACTGCGCGGACATGCCACGTGCAACCACGTCCGACAGCGTCAACAAAGCGCACGTCGATCCGTCCAGGCTCGTTGCGCACCCACTGTAGCCCAAAGCGGTTAGCCACCGCGTAGTCTTCGATGGCCGCCCTACAGGCAGCCATGTTCCGATACTTCCTGCCCTCCACAAGGTCATCACCATCTGCCTTCCTTTTCTTCGTCGTAGAATCGGGCGAGCTGTCGGACGTGGCTGCAAAAGGAGACAACGGGCAGAAGGCAAAGCATAGTCGTGTGAGTTCAGTGTGAAAGAACATCCTGTACATGACGATGTTCGGCAACTTCTGCGAGCACAAGTATGAAGGACGCACAAGGGCAAGAGCAGGCTTGAAATACAAGATGATAGTGAAGCAATTTAAAACCGGGACACACAAATTACCAGTGGAGCCACTAGGACATAGTACACGGTTGCTTGCCCATGTCTGTGTGTAAGGTGGAACCTCGGTCTGCTCCGGGGAGCGTGGCTCCATTCGAAACAACCGCATGGTCTCCGCAGCCTCTTCGTCCAAACGTCTTTCCCATTCCTCATAATTACGGACTCTGTTCAGCCAGAAGAAGACTTCTTCCTCGGCACCTGATTCACGGATGAAATCGTGGTGTGCCGAATTCTGCGGCTGCGCTGGAGGAGGCGCCGGAGGAAGACCATGCTCCGCAGGGCGATAGGCGCGTTGTTGAGATGGTGGTGCAGGCCGTTCCGCAGATCGTGCCGCAGGTCGTGCCGCAGGTCGTGCCGCAGGTCGTGCCACAGGTCGTGCAGCGGGCGGTGCAGCGGGTGGTGCAGCGGGTGGTGCAGCGGGTGGTGCAGCGGTTTGTGCAGCGGGTGGTGCAACGGGTGGTGCTACGGGTGGTGCAGCGGATGTTGCCGCAGCTCGTGCAGCGCGTTGTTGAGGTGGTGGTGCGGGCCGTTCCGCAGTTCGTGCTGTAGGTCGTGCCACAGGTCGTGCAGCGGGCGGTGCAGCGGGTGGTGCAGCGGTTTGTGCAGCGGGTGGTGCAGCGGGTGGTGCAGCGGATGCTGCCGCAGCTCGTGCAGCGCGTGGTAGCGCAGGACGTGCAGCGGGAGGTGCAGCAGCAGTCGGCACGGCGGGTTGTGCACCCGGCGGGTTCACACGCACGCCTGTGGGGCACCACCCCGCAGCCGTCGGTGGGTTCGGTCGTCCATGGTTACGCCGCCTTGGGTCTAAAGGACGAGACAGAGTTGTGGCGGCTGCTGCCCGCGAGGCCACATGACGGGGAGGTACCTGCCGTGGCACGCGAAACTGAACCGCCACGGGCAAGCCCCCCTGGCCGGTGGAGACTGCCCGTCCTCGTGTCAGTGGGCCTCACGGTTGTGAGAGCGCGGGAGTTGTAGGATGCAATGCCTGGGCACACGAGATCGGTGGGCGACGGGGCGGCCGTGTGGGATGTGCGCGGACCGGAGAGGCGGATGCAATAGCCTCCGCCTTCCGGGCACTGCCCCGGGTCTGGGGCGCCATTGCACGAAGAATGGGCACATTGGCATTTTTTAAGACAATATATGCCTGACGTACCCTGCACGTGAACTCACCTCGCTTGACAAGGAGAGAGAGCGCCATGTTGTCACTCCACCGCGAACACACGAAACCCTGGCATAATCGCACCTCGGCGGTGGACGGGCCGAAATGACGCAAAGACTAGGGGGGGGGGTGTTGGTATGTGTGGCTTCCACCCGTCATGAGCCACAGCCGTGGCAGCTACGGGTCCAGCTGGCGCCGGAGCACTGACGGTTGGTGGATCCAGCCACTAGCAGCTGCCAGACGGTTGCCACGACGTCCCGGGTGCTTGCTCGGGTGCTCTGCAGTTTTTTTGCAGGCGCTGGAGTTTTCTCGGTGGACTGGCTCTTGAGCCTGATTTGCATGTTTTGTATTGTCCGTTCACCGATCGATGCCGGACTTGTGCGTGTGACCAGTCGTAGCGTCGGGCTCGAGATTCTGAATCTCTAGGTTCCGACGGTGTTACGTTTGGATGTCTGTGCGCAGAGTTGCGGCCAAAACAGTGGTTTTGGGCCGGTTTTAGGACAGCTCTTGGACTGCCGCGTGCGACACCCGCCGTGCGCCGCGGCAGGTATTTATGCCCTGGACCTGTCATTTGTCATTTCTCTCTGCAATTATATTCAGTTTTGAGTTTCCTGACACTCTGTTCGTGTCCCAACCCAGACCCTTGCAGTTTTGTTTTTAACTTGTGACTGTTGTCACACGCTGACCTGGCGCTGACGCCTAGTGTCGCGGCAAGTGGTTAGGAAGGTTCTAGGAAACTTCTCA
>SZWC01000350.1:220085-230719 GCA_023375785.1 Penium margaritaceum | reverse complement strand
ACACACACACACACACACACACACACACACACACACGAGCAGGCTCCTCACCTCCATCGGAGAGGCTGAAGAAGAGCGGCAGCAGCACGACGTACGACAGGTACAGCGCCACGATGAGGTTGAACACGCACAGGATCAGAGTGGCCGTCTTCAGTCCGCCTCCTCCACCCACCAACCGATCCATCTCTCGCCTTCCGCCCGCTGCCTCCCCGCAGAATGAGCCAAATTAACTCTCCTCTCAAACTCAAACTGAAACTGACGCCCTCCCTCTCCCTCACAGACTCTCTCCCTCACTCTCTCTGTCTCTCTCTCTGCCCTCCCAAGACCTCTATCTGCATCAGGGGTTTGCCGTGATTGACTTGGCTGTACTACAGAAAGCTCCCTCTCCTCCTCCGTCTCCGTTTTCCCCCGCCGTCCCTTACTTGGATCCAAAGTTCCGTCGACGTTCGTTTGGCCGTTTTCGTTTCAGTCACCACGTCTGCTCTTTGGCTCTCGACCGATTCCTACGACAACCCGTGTGGCGCTCTGGGCGAGCGCGCGCCGGCACACCCGATCCCCCAGTCGCAAGTGATCCAGCGCGGGAAGTGTATGAGAGGCCTCTCTTTATGTTTAAACATAAACGGCATAACAAAGTCCTCAAAAATACCATTCCTAAAAAGTTTTCTATCCCTACACAAGCCCACCTTCTGTGCTCTAATCGACACACATCTAGACACCACAAAAAAGTATACTACCCTACAAAAACAAATTGGATGGGATATGGAATATACCTTGTCAGAATCTACCCAAACCGGAGGTGTTTGCCTCCTATACCGTAAATCTGACAAAATCAGCCACGTTCTGTCAACTAATACAGATAACGCGAAGATTCTACAATGTAACTTTGAGATCCACGGTTCTCCTATGACACCAACCTCTATATATGCACCTGCCTTACTAAAGCAGAGGAAAAAGTTCTGGAAAGACCTAGACAGCTTCTTGCAAAATCACCCAACAAATTTTCTACTTGGGGATTTCAACTCCACGTCTGAGGAAATTGATAGAAACCCTCAAGAGTTATCCAAAGACTCACACTTCCTCAACAACCTTTTGAACACTCATGACCTGCTAGACAATTTTAGGATTCTTCACCCTCTCTCCTCCTTCTTCACATTCTACTCTACCCCTCACAAATCCTCCTCAAGAATCGACTTCATCTGTACAAAGCTCTCGCAATCCCACACAGTCAAAGAAGCTTCCCATGCTGCAGTTCCAGACACCTTATTCGATCACATTGCAGCACCTTTGATACAGATAAACCTCCACTGCTCCCACAAACCAGGAAAAGGCTTATGGAAACTAAATGCATCCCTTCTATCAAGACCCTTCGGCCAATTGCTGCTCGAAAAACTCAATCAAATTGTCTGGTCTTCATACAAACTCATGGTCAAGAAGGCATTCAAAAAGTACAGTGTGGAAGAACACAAACGCCGGACAAAAACAATCTTAGATCTAAATAAAAAAATCAGTACCCTCCAACAACAAAGATGCATCCATCCACGTGACCACAACGTTCAATCCGAACTCTGCAAACTCGAACAATCTCTCAAAAATTACGTCCTTGAGGAAACTAAACACAAACACATCGTTGCTCAACTTAATCACACGGAAGGCCTCGAACACGCCTCCAAATTCCTCTCCAGTCACATCCGGGCACGAAAAAAGGGAGCCACAATCACTGCCTTAAAACACACTGATGGTAGTATCACAACTGCTCCAAATGAACTAGCCTCCATCATCACATCCTTCTACCGCCAGCTTTTTTCACAGCCAAGCTCCCCAAGCCCACTGCCAAACATGCCTCCATTGAAGCAAATCCCACCAAAATTCCTACAGGCATTACAAGCCCCGCTAACCACGAAAGAAATTCGTAAGATTATTTCACAAATGGCTTCAAATAAAGCCCCTGGACCTGATGGTATCCCCGTAGAATTTTACAAAGAGGCACCAGAACTCATCGAATCAAATCTCCTTAAAGCCTTCGAAGCCTTTCTCAATGACCCAGATAAATTCGTGGAGTTCACGGACTCGGTAACCTGTCTTCTCTTCAAAAAGGGTGACCCAACCGACATCCGTAACTATAGACCTATCTCGCTCCTCAACACTGACTACAAAATCCTTGCCAAAGTATTAGCAAACAGACTACACGACATTCTCCCGTACATCATTAGCCCGGAACAAACTGGTTTTGTGGCCGGCAGAAACATCAAAGACACTCTTTCGTGCATCCTTGACATGCAACATTGGGCCACTCGAACCAAAACAAATCTTACCTTCCTACTTGCAGACTTTGAAAGGGCATATGATACCCTTCTTCGCCCTCACCTCTACCGCACCATGCAACACATGGGATTTCCCCCCATCTACATCCAATGGATCCAGGCAACTCTGTATCACACAAGGAAAAGCTTTCTACTTAACGGGAACCTCACACCGCAAATCACCACAGAAACCGGTGTAAGACAGGGATGTCCCATAGCCCCCTTACTTTTCATTATTGCAATGGAACCCCTGAACCAATATTACGCAAACATGATTGACAAAACCATCCCCTCATCAACTTACTGTACTACCTTTGGTGCATACGCTTATGACACCACAATTTTTGTTAAAGATCAAGCAAATCTGGACAAAGCCACACAGATTCTAGACTTTAGTAAGGATCTGACTGGCCTGAAGGCAAACAAAGGCAAAACAATCCTCTTCCCCGCTGGCCCACATGTTGCAGTCCCTTCCTCAGAGTGCTTTCAAACATCCACAGAGCCACAACGGGTCCTGGGTATCAATCTTGATCATGATAGTCAAAACTCGTCCATGTGGGCTAAAATAACCAAGAATATCAACGAATCCGCCATAGCATGGAGAAACTTTCACTTCACCCTCTCAACTCTAATCATAATCATAAACAATTACCTCATTCCTAAATTCCTCTACCACTCAGACCTCTNCTGAAACCAAACGGCAAACCCTTTGGACTGGACAAAAGGGAGCATTTTCTCCTTGAAAGGGAATATCAACTCAAACATATTTTTCATCAACAACTCTCTCTTTTCCCCACTGGGAAAACACTACAAGAAAGGAACGTAATCGACAAGGTCAAACGCGCAGTCCCACAAGAATGGATAGACATAATCCTCCAAAGGAAAAAAGACAATTCCTCTACACACGAATTTTGGTGTATCACATCGTACACCAACAAACCGCCAGCTTTCATCTACAAGCTTCAACCTACAGATGGCGGATACATTGCGTCCACTTTCACAGTCACACCGGATCTTAACATCGAACCCACTGCTTTCGCCGACACTCCAATCCATGATTTAAGCATTTGGACACCGGTACACACCAGGGACAACAAATTTCTCGGCCACTGTAATAACGTCTCTATCCCATCATGGCGTATTGACCTCCCAAAACCCCCGAAACTTATGGAAATCTACCACATACTCATCGAACAAATCATTAAACCCGTCACCTACCAGGAAAAGTGGGCACAGGAAGGNCTAACAACATCCACCAAAATCTGTAATATAGATAAAAAAACTATCCCCACCTCACCTTGTTCTACACCCCAGCTTGAAGCATCTTTGGTTCAGCACATCTAACACATCGGGGGGCCGAGTATTTCAGTGGACAGGGTAAAACCTGCCATTGAACCCCCAGCCACAGGGTTACGACCCGTGGTAAAGATACTCTTAGGGGTGAGGGTTAGTGGGTGAGACTCTCACATAATCCATGGAACGAGGGTTCCGTGGGTACCTAAACTGGTGCAACATAAGTTGCATAGGGCACAGTCTTTGACTGAAAGCCCTCGCCAGAGATTGACCCCTTGTGGTCGTCAAGGGTGCAGCATAGGTTCCCTCACCTCTAAGGCTGTCCTAGCCACCAAAAAAAAAAAGTATGAGAGGCCTCTCACGGCAGACAGCGAAGAGGACGGCCAAGGATCTCCGACGTAAGTCGGGTTTGACACGTCACCACACAGTTCACGCTTCGAGTGGACGGCTAATTGCCAGGCGGTGAAAATGCCGATTACCCCCTGTTTTGTCACCCTTCACCCTCATCCGCCCCTCCGTCGGAACAATAAGCCTCATCCGCCCCTCTGTCGGAACGATAAGCCCCATTCGCCCCTCCGTCGGAGCGATAAGCCTCATCCGCCCCTCCGTCAGAGCGATAAGCCTGATTCGCCCCTCCCCCAGCACGATAAGCCTCATTCGCCCCTACCCATGAACAATAAGCCCCATTTACCCCTCGATCAGGTTTCGATGTAAAACCGTTGAAAATGATGGAAAATAAGCCTAATGTACCCAAGGTTTGTGATGTGACACAACACTATCAGCGGAACGGAACCTTACACTAGACACCTGCTGCCGAACGTACGTGCTTGGGTCTGCGTACAGGCTCGGCATGGTACCGTTTTGGCACCTGCGCCTCCCTGTTGCGGTATGCAGTTAGCCATACATGACGACTGATGCTTTGAAAATACACTGCCCGTCGTACGTGCTGCATATATAACTGGTTTTATCGCAATGGACTACTACCNGTTGTTGTGTGTACCCAATTGGGCGCCACGGATGTCGGTGTGGCCACTTCCATGGTCACGGTTGTGATGAACGTCATCGTTTACCTCATGTCTTTACTGAAGTTCATAACTATATACAGGGCATCGTGGAATAAATTTGTAGCGTACGAGCCATTTTAGGGTTAAAAATGGCATTGAATTATACTTCTCCGGTTTCGGGGGCTTGAGATCCGTGTCTCGAGAAGTCGAAGCTCGGAAAAACATAATGGGCTAGAGTCTAGTTCGACTCTAGCCTGGAAAATATCCTTTGGCCGGATTCTAGGTGAAAGGAGTGCCGCGATGGAAAATCCATCACGTCACTCCTCCTCCACTCTTAGAACGGCGCTAGGGTCCTGTTCCAGCGTGGCAATGCCACGTGGAACGATTAGGCTTAGGATTATTGTTTTCCGTCCATGCCCTATGACGACCCTGTCCATTCGTGGCGCGGTTCGTCTCAGCCAAAATGGCTGAGGCGACCATTTGCTACGGCTCCTTGGACTACACTTTCTGAGGGCCTACGTTTTGGGTTCAAAAGTTAGTCGCAAAACGGCCAGTGCCGTTACATTGGCATCAGAGCCAGACTTCCGCAAATTTTCTGATTCTTGAAGTCCATCCAGCCGTTCCTTCCTCGTCGAAACTGTCGCTACTCGTCGATCGGGCAATTACAATGAGAGAATCGAGAAAACGCCCGCCGATGGAGTCTTTGGACTGGGTATGGGCCGACAGCCCGCCCGTGAACGCTGCCCGACCGGTGGCAACGAGCTGGCTCGCTTGTTCGCTTGTTCGCTCGCTCGCTCACGCACCCGCTGCGTCGGTGAGCTAGGAAAAAAAAAAAACAACCGCTTCACTCTGCTGATAGCAAACGGCGCCCGAGCCGGCTCGCTCACTTGTTGGGCAGTAGCCCGACGGGCTCGCTGATCGGCCCGACAGGCCCACCAGCGAGTGGCAACAGCTGAGGGCCGACGTGGATGGCGTAAGAGATGGGGAGGGGGTGATCCCCCCTCTCCCGCTCATCTCCGGCGCCGACGGCATTTGAAGGGGAGAGAGGGAGCGGCANGCCGTTCCTTCCTCGTCGAAACTGTCGCTACTCGTCGATCGGGCAATTACAACGAGAGAATCGAGAAAACGCCCGCCGATGGAGTCTTTGGACTGGGTATGTGCCGACAGCCCGCCCGTGAACGCTGCCCGACCGGTGGCAACGAGCTGGCTCGCTTGTTCGCTTGTTCGCTCGCTCGCTCACGCACCCGCTGCGTCGGTGAGCTAGGAAAAAAAAAAAACAACCGCTTCACTCTGCTGATAGCAAACGGCGCCCGAGCCGGCTCGCTCACTTGTTGGGCAGTAGCCCGACGGGCTCGCTGATCGGCCCGACAGGCCCACCAGCGAGTGGCAACAGCTGAGGGCTGATGTGGAGGGCGTAAGAGATGGGGAGGGGGTGATCCCCCCTCTCCCGCTCATCTCCGGCGCCGACGGCATTTGAAGGGGAGAGAGGGAGCGGCACTCCCTTCTCCCCCGTCCTCTCAGGCGCCGACGGCGCTAGGAAGGGAGAGAGGGAGCGGCACTCCCTTCTCCCCCGTCCTCTCAGACGCCGATGGCGCTAGGAAGGGAGAGAGGGAGCGGCACTCCCCTCTCCCCCTCCTCTCAGGCGCCGATGGCGCTAGGAAGGGAGAGAGGGAGCGGCACTCCCCTCTTCCCCTCCTCACAGGCGCCGACGGCGCTAGGAAGGGAGAGAGGGAGCGGCAGTCCCCTCTCTCCCTCCTCTCAGGCGCCGACGGCGCTAGGAAGGGAGAGAGGGAACGGCACTCCCCTCTTCCCCTCTCAGTCGCCGACGGCGCTAGAAAGGGAGAGAGGGAGCGGCACTCCCCTCTCCCTCTCCTCTCAGGCGCCGACGGCGCTAGGAAGGGAGGGAGGGAACGGCACTACCCTCTCCCCCTACTCTCAGTCGCCGACGGCGCTAGAACAGAAAGGGAGCGGCACTCCCCTCTCCCCCTCCTCTCAGTCGCCGACGGCGCCAGAAAGGGAGAAAGGGAGCAAAAATCCCCTCCCTCCCTCTTCACAGGCGCGGACGGCACCAGAAAAGGAAGGAGGAAGCGAAGCTTCCTCCTCGCTCTCTCAGGCGCCGACGACAGCGGAGCACAAAGGGAGCTTCCCTACCCCTCCCTTCGCCGCCGCCGCACTTGCGCTATGACATAGCAGCGAACAGAGCTTGGTGTGTGCTTCCGGCGCAGTCGGTTGTGCCGTAAAGTACAAAGCAAGAAGCCTTAGTTTCGGCTCTCCCTGTGTCCTTTCTTTCTCTTTTCCAGGCCTTGAAGGACTTTCCCATGGCAAAGGAGACAGCGTCTCCATTTAAACCCGTTTTTGACCGCAAGAAGCGGCATGAAGTTCCGTTCAAGCTTTACAATATTTTGAGAAGTTCTCAATTGTTGTTCTCAAATATTTTCCTGTCCATGGAAAAGGAGAAAACCAACAGTTTTCCCAACATACCACCGGGATACGCTTCGAGTATTCCAAGCATCAAGCGGAAAAAAAAAAGAAAAAAAAAGGCACTTGACGTGTCAGAATTTTCATAGATCCTCAAGTTGAGGAATTCTATGTTAACCGTTTTAAAAAACGTTTGAAACGGTAAAACTTTTGTGGTCAAACCCGAGTGTGTGGTCAAGTTGACCATGGGTTTTGATAAAGAAATTGAGAAGCTCTGGTTGAGCTCTAAAACAAAAATCAGGAGTCCTAAAATTCTGTTTATGGTACATTCCAAACCACAAGAATGAGGAAAACCGACAGTTTTCCGTGTTGTGAACGACATTCACTTGCAAACGCTTCAATGCAAGAAGTTTAGCACTGACAGTGCCTAAAATCTCGAAGTTTGGGGTACCTCATGAGAAAACCCGGAGGGGATGACTGCTAAAAAGCCACGACATGGCCCAATGCAGGTTGTACATGCGCCAAACAATTTTGCTTGCGTAAAACGACTATAGCGTGCACCAGCTTGCAAAACCACAATGGTGACGGCCATTGAGACGAATTCTCGATGAAAATTCAGAGAAACAACGACCGTGTTGCAACCACTCAATGACTCTCCTACTCGTCACAACAATGTGAAATGTGCCGACAGCACAAAACGAGTGTCATTGCACGGTTATACGGGTGTCAACCACATCATCGACGTAAGTGCCGATTGCACTACGGGCAACAGCACAAGTGCTGGTTGCAGAAGTTTTGTCGGTGTCAAACACACCACTGAAAAAGTGCAGGTTGCACTTCAATTTTGGATGACAAAAG
The DNA here is from genome assembly GCA_023375785.1 of Penium margaritaceum. NCBI lineage: Eukaryota > Viridiplantae > Streptophyta > Zygnematophyceae > Desmidiales > Peniaceae > Penium > Penium margaritaceum. The sequence continues at coordinate 222,846 of SZWC01000350.1, read as the reverse complement.
CATTCTTGATGCTAGTGCCAAACGCTGCTCATGGTCTACGGAGATGTGACCAAAACCAATACCGATTGCGTATCCACGTCAGTGCCGATTGTACCAAGGATACTGGATAAGTCATTTGTGCATCGATTTTTGCTCCAAGAAAAATGTGAGTGCCGGTCGTACTCAACACCCACGCGATGGTGAGAATCCCCAATCGAGGGCCAATCCCACAAAATTAACAAGAGTTCATTGCACTTGGAACATGACCAACATGGGAGATGCAATTGTAGCATTCACGCGAGTGCCGAAAGTACCATTACCATGAGCGTTGACCTACGATTGCATCGGTCAAATTGTTGACACAATTGTCGGATGCACCGTTGTCATAAACGCCAATTGCACGATTGACAAAAGCCGCGGGTTGCACTTTTGTCATGGGTGCCGAATGCATTAGTGATGCGAGTGCCGAACGCACTATGGACATGAGTTCTGCTTGGACTAGCTATGCTTGTTTTGATGGTACAAAACATGTTATAGGATGTTGATTGCATCGATAACATGTGTGCCGATCGCACCTCGTTGTATCAACTAGCAAGAACTAGTTAACTCGTTGCCTCGACAGGCTAGCTTGTGGTAGACCACCAAACGAAAGCAAACGATCTATGCGCAGAAATGGTTCTATGGACAAGCGGGTCGAGCACGTTGTTTGAAGCATCAAAATACGTTGACTGACATTCGCAAAACATCTCGACGACATCGAGGGTGGTCATACTGTTGGATTCCTCAAAGAGAGAATCGACAGGCATGGCTAGAAACAATCACAGACGGCTGTAGTAATCAGATGTATGTCCAAACGGCATAACAAAAGCACAGCGGTCTCGGTCGTCACCGACTGTGACGATCATTGAAAGTTGAAAACTTCGCCTTGCCGATAGCAGTATGATAAGATACTTCCGAAAGAAGTAAAAACCAAAATTCAAACGGATACATCACATGTGTGACGAGGACGATTTCCTCAGATTTGGACCATGCTAAAGGTGGACGAACTCCTCCGTATCCGTAGATGGAACGTGCAACAAAAGCCTCGTCGGTTGAGTACCAGTTCCAAAAAAAAAAATGCACGGCTTGCATGACCGCAGGAGGTCAGAGCGCATGACCAAGTGCTAGAGACAAACTGCTTTTCAATTGGTCAAGGTATGCGATTCGTACCATGGTACTTCACTCTTGTGAAGTTGGGTACACGGCATGCGTGGAAAACGTGCACGACATGCACAAAAATCCTTATCCACTAATTGTTGGTGCGTCGATCACGATATCAAGTTATGGATAAGTTAGACGGACGAATGATCACAACGGTTTTGTGATATTTGATCAAGCTCACGATATCAGCTGATATTTTGGATAGAAAATGGCGACACCATTCCACCAAACAAAGTGGTTTGGAGGGCACATAACGTGTTCTACAACAGTCACACCCCATTGTGCTACAATGTTCAAAGGCCAATGTGATCGTTTGATGACTGTGTCCGCGTCATGACTATGTCATGAGATGTGAAACAGACCTGATCTGTTAGCACGCCGATTTCAATCCTCAAGGATTGCCATCTTGCTGCCTGTACACAGTGTGTACTAGATGCATCAGTACCTTTTGGAGGTTCTTTGCATCATCAGTCATGGCCGATGCAAACATCGGTCCATGATTGAACACATCAAGGATGATACGCTTGAATAAATTCTCAGTGGCGAAACCATTGACACCCTCTCACTCGGTTAGTGATAGATACAAGTCGGGGTACCCGACCGGTACCGACGATAAAATGGTACATGAGTGTACTGACAACCCTGTTCAAAAGACAAGGATACTTGTGAGTGGGGATTGTGAATGCGCTAGAGAGGGGTTCATGGATCCTGAACGGTTTAAGATGCCGCAGTGCGGTGGTCGAAAACTGCAAGAGTCACTCTCTGGCGTATGACAAAAGGTGAACAAATTTGAAGGCGGCACCTTCAGTCTATCATCACTCGACGAGTGAACATGTCATGGACATTGATAGACAAAAGTACGTGAACCGATGTTAATGACATAAATTCATCCACAGTTCGGTGAAAATCCATCTCAGAGAAGATGAGCGACACTCATTTTCTACTAATGGTGCTCCAGAGAACTATGGCGATCTCATAGATTTCTACAAACAACTACGACATAGTTGAGATCACGTCAAGGTCTAAGTTTTGCGATCAAAGCTTATGACCGTGGAGACGATCTATAAGCCGATAGCTTTAAGCTAACAGTGTGCTATCACCTACATCTTGGTGGTCCAACCGACCACATAACGAGTCATAATCAACATTGAGGAAAAATAATGACCAGTGTGTCATAACTAAATGTTGAGATGAGGACTCTTCAAGATGGAACTTGAGAAACGATATTTCTCATCAGATTCTTTTGATGTTTGGAGAGACATCTCAAAGTTGAGAGCATCGTGACACGGTACACTAGTCGTGTACGTCACGCTCTTCAAAAATCATGTACATAGATTTCGATCGTACCAAAGGCATGGTGTAGCATCGGCTATCCAATTTGTTGGAAACCAAACCAAAACCAATCTCCGAGAGAGGGCATACCGATTACGGTGTAGTCGAACCCCGCTTTGACAAGGGTATGTATACTCAGGAGGTACATGTACATGTATACTCGGAAGTGTTCAATCACAATCATACATGTACATGTACATATACATATACATATACATATACATATACATATACATATACATATACATAT
>SZWC01000350.1:159078-206273 GCA_023375785.1 Penium margaritaceum | reverse complement strand
ATACGTATACATATACATATACATATACATATACATATACATATACATATACATATACATATACATATACATATACATATGCATATACATATACACATACACATACACATACACATACACATACACATTCACATACACATACACATACATATACATATACATATACATATACATATACATATACATAATCACATACACATACACATACACATACATATACACATACATGTACATGTACCTATACAGAAACACATACATGTACATAAACATATACATATACATATCCATATACGAACACATAAAGTTATACATACACATACATATAGATGTTTTATACTGATTTTTTATGTTTTATTTGTTTTCATACTCATACTTCATTTGCATAGGTGAAATTTCTGTATTCTTGGCCTGACGACGGGATTTATGTTTCAGTGAACATAGGTGTGGTGTGCACGTAACTGTACTTTTTTTTAGGTGTCGATCGTCATAGTTTGACCGAACCTGATCAGTAGGTAGTTGGGTCGTGCTCTCGTTCGATGTGTCATCGAGGTCCAATCCATGTAAACAACTTCACAAAATAAAACCATCTCTCTCGTGGCTATATTGACATTTTTTTGTAACCTAATGCCGATAATTCGCTGGGCGGCGGTTCATGTAACCGTCTAAAATGTTCTTTGTTTTTTTATCAGGTTGAAGAGTTCTTCTTTAGTTGTGTCCTCGACAATCAGACCTTTTTACGTAAGCGTCCCTAGACGACCTCGAAAATATGACTTCCGGGGTCCTGTTTGACAGTGAATCCGCGAAACAGCGCGATGGACGTACGAGCATGGGCAGCTTGCACTGTCCATGCTCGTACGTCCATCGCGGTACCTTCTCTGTCCTCACTAGGAAAGGCGAAGGAAGCTCTATATTCTCGTATGGTCAAATTTTCCTCTTCCTTTAGAGACGCCCTATGAGCTCATAAGATATATATACAATGTCTAACCCGTCACATGTAAAATTCGACAACAAGGATGCGAGCAAGTCTTGACGGCGGAAACGGCAGACGTGGTGTCCGGAACGATGTACGGTACGTTTCTATTAAAACTGATTTTCAGCAAAGTGCGATACAAAATATTATCGTCACTTTCCCCCACATATTAAAGTGGGGGCAAGACGTCGATAATATTCCATCCGTACTGGGCATTGTAGCCATAATTCCCCAGAGCACCAAAAGTGGGGGCGACCTGGCCATGACTTTCCAGAATGGGGGCGACCTAGCCAATTTTCTCAGAATGTGGGCATCTCAGACATGTCGGAGCGAGAATGGAGGCGACTTTCAATGTCGCCCTTGAGTGGAGCTCCTCCTTTCGGCGCGGAATCTCTTAGTGAGAATTCACCAGGTAACCCTCGGTTTTGGCGTCTTATCTTCACCATACCCCCATCCTTAGGAATCTTCCCAGGTCACCCCCATAGTTTTACGCGGAGCAGAACGTAGATGGTGAATGTTATGCCAAGCGGAACGTGGATATTTTGCAGGTAGAAGTCCTCAAGAAGAAAATACTTCAAGGAATAGGGAAAGTTGGATCATTTGTGATTAGTAGTAAATGTACGTCGATGATAAGTCAGAGAATTGTCGGCCGCATATTTACCACAACGCAAGTATCAATGAGGAAAAACTGTTCTCTTAAATTACTTGACATGATCGACATGTGTGACGCCACGTCGTGAGTGCCTGCTTGAAGAAACTCAACACAAAAGCCAAGGGGTTTTGAGAGCATCGAGGTGTGTCTTCATTGAACTCTAGCATCATCGAGAAGTCAAAAGAAGAGTATAAAAAATCAACATAGTTCACTTGTAACGGAACGGACGGAATCCTTGGCCAACTAGGCCAAAACCGCGGTGCTTGAGGGTCTCCGACCCTCAAGCCATCCCGTCCGCCCGCCCACAGGCCAAGGACCCCGTGCGAGCCACGTCGGACCGGCTGCGCGCTACACTCCCCCCCTAGGAGTGAGCCGCCCTCGGCGTCCGCACGTCGGACTCGAACCCCGGCGCTCTGATACCATTGTAACGGAACGGACGGAATCCTTGGCCAACTAGGCCAAAACCGCGGTGCTTGAGGGTCTCCGACCCTCAAGCCATCCCGTCCGCCCGCCCACAGGCCAAGGACCCCGTGCGAGCCACGTCGGACCGGCTGCGCGCTACACTCCCCCCCTAGGAGTGAGCCGCCCTCGGCGTCCGCACGTCGGACTCGAACCCCGGCGCTCTGATACCATTGTAACGGAACGGACGGAATCCTTGGCCAACTAGGCCAAAACCGCGGTGCTTGAGGGTCTCCGACCCTCAAGCCATCCCATCCGCCCGCCCACAGGCCAGGGACCCCGTGCAAGCCACGTCGGACCAGCTGCGCGCTACATCACTATATTTCCGTAAAAACTTCTAGAGAGTGGTTGAACCTATCAAATTCTTTAAAACCAAAGGTCGAGGCAGGTGGCCGATGAGAAGCTATTTGGAAGCTTCCTAACAGTGTTGCTACTGAAGGGGCAACGTTCGCAAGTCAGCAATTGCACTAGCCCAGAGGGTGGGTGCAGAAACAGCAAGGATTGAGCTGGGCGAGACGCTCAAAGTCTCATAAGCGCAATAGCTTCAATTCCCTGAGAGAAATGAAAAATGACAAGTACACAGCACAGAATTCTACAGCGGGACACGGCGTATGACGCACATGGCAGTGTCAGTTTGTCCTAAAACGGGACCAAAACCATTATTTTGGCCGTAACTCTGCGCACATGCATCCAAACTCAACACCGTCTAAACCTACAAAACTGAAGAGCACCCTTGCAAGCACTCAAGACGTCGTGGCAGCTGTTGGTAGGCGGAGCCACCACTCGTCGGTGCTTCAGTGCCAACTTTGTCCGTATCAGGGATCTGCACGAGCATGGACAAAGCCGAGTCGTTACAGTAAGCTATACAAACAGACGGAGACGGCTCACATCACAACACTCCTCCATGATCCGATGGTGCACATGTTGATACACGTACATAACTTACACAAGTACGTAATGAGATGCTCAACAGTCCATGCTCACACACCCCACTCTCAGCCACTCTCGGTTAATGGGTGAAGCCCGAAAAGGAGAATGGCCACCATGAATTTTCTATGGGCCCGTGCCTTGGTCAGGAAGTGAGACCACTTCATCTTCGTGCCAACCCCGATGATGGAGATCACATGTCCCTCCTCAAGATAACGCACAAAGTGATGCTCAAAAACAATGTGCTTTGTGCATGCATGAAACATAGCATAGTCCTTTGCAATGGCAAGAGCACTCTATTTGTCACATCGTAAAAGGATGCAAGGCACAAACTGACACAACTCAGGAAACAAACATACCCACACCGCCTCGACAGCCCCAGCCACCAGTGCAACATTCTTAGTCACTGATGAGCTAAGCGCAACGCAGTCATACTTGTCTGTGCGCCACGACATAGTGGTGCCACCCAGCAGCAACATGTAGCCTGTCTGACTGCACCCATCGAGGCTCCATGCCAAGTCACTATCTCGGTAGCCGTCGACTACCGCCAAACACTACCATCGAACGTAGAGTCCGAGATACGGTCTGGAGACCACGTACCGTACCACTCGTACAGTCATGTGAAGGACAATTGCCCGAGGACACTCCAAAAACTGTGCAAGGAGGTTGACAGCAAAGGCAATGTCGGGTCGTGTGGTAGTAGCCAAGTACATCAAAGAGTGAATGAGGTGCAAGTACAGGGTCATGTCCACTATCTCTCCCACTTGTGCTACATCATACACCTTCAGAGCATCCTGTCCATCAGGTGTGATGGGGATGGAGGCCATGGGAATTGCACAAAGGAGGTCTGCAAAATTCTCCTCCACAACGTCAGCCGTAACGTGCCTGATGTAGCAAGAGTTTGCGCCGCTGAAGATTACGCACGATCTCCATCCCAAGAAACACAACTGTAGGAAAAAGGTCATTCATCTTATAGTCATTCTGGGGGACTGCCTTGACCTCCTTCACAATGTCCATAGAAGGAGATGCACTTAGGAATTCATCCACATAGACCAGGATGGTGGTGAGGCTCTGATCTGCCCGTCTAAGAAAGAAAGACGGGTCGGCATCACTCTACAAGTGACCGGCACATGTCAGTGTGCCAGTAATCTCTTGGTTCAAACAGCTGGGTGACTGATTCAAGCCATAAAAAGCCTTGCGCAAGCACCAGAACTTTTCACCGACCTGAAAATCAAGTGGTTGCACCATGTAGATATCCTTCTTTCAAATTCCATGGAAGAACGCGTTGTTCACATCAATCTAGTATAGCTCCCATTCATGGTGAGAAACAACCTTCAACAAAGCACGAGCGGTGGTCATGCGACCAATGGGTGTGAATGTGTCACTGAAGTCCACACCCTCAACGTATAAGAACCCCTTCGCCACCAAGCAAGCATTGTAGCAATCCTGTGTGCCACAATGATTCACCTTCTTTTGAAAGACACAATTGACCTTTATAACCTTTTGACCAAGAGGGAGGTCGACAAGCTCATAGACACCGTGCTCACGGATAGCTCTCATTTCATTGTCACAATCAGCACATAGCAACTTCTCATCCTGAGCCGAGAGTGCCTTCCTCAACATTCCTGGAGCAGGCGTCTTCAAGGGAGAGCTCCGCGTGGCTAAGACACACGCCTCCGCACTTAGTCTGACCACAACAAGGTCAATTGTGACATCACAAGTGAATGAGATCTCACGGCAGACCAAATCATGGCAGACAAGACATGTTGGGTGCATCTCATTGTAGTTCGCCTAGATGCTCAGGCCAAGGGCCTTTGTACAAGGCTCTCCACTCTGAATACTACGAGTCAGGCATCTAGGCACCGAGTCAAAAGTCCACTGAGTCCTAGAGGCTAGTGGTCGGAAATGTCACCGGGCACCCGGGAGTAGCCCGATGCTGAGGTGCTCACCTCAAAGTGAGAAGCAGGGTCGTGGGCCTCAGTTGCAAGGTCTGTGGACGCACAGGAAAGGGAAGAGGTTGGAGGATGAACATGGATAGGTGTCGGCTTGCACGTAGGATGAGCAAGTGGAGGCACATGAGTAGCTATGACTGTGGATGCTGTCACCATCGTGGGATCACGTGTGTAAGAGGGATCTGACATTGACACGAGATGAGGTGTGCCAGAGGGGAATCATGGTGGCACGGGATCAGCTGTGCTAGAGGGGACTGATGCTCGCATAGGATCAATTGTGCCAAAGGGGAACGATGCTGGCACGGGATCAGGTGTGTCGTCGGGGACCAATGAGGCTACTAGATCTATGGCCACGATGGCCGGATTGTCAACAGCGAGAGACCGGACCACAAGTGAGGTGGCCTAGATGTAGCCGTTTGCAGGATGATACTCCCCAATCTTTTGGGAAGCCACATAGGCGGGAACGTGGTCAGCAGCCAGCGAGAGAATGCTTGATTGGCCATGGTAGGTCAGAGCCTAAAAAAATAGAGCGACTTGAGACTTGAAAATGCGATGGAGAGTGGGGTCCCAAAAGCACCAAGCCTTCGACCGCGGAGAGATGCTCAAGAACGCACACATGCGACCCCGAGGTGAGACCTTGGACATGTCCTCGATATATCAGACATAGGCGAGGGGCCCCCAAACAGGAGCAAGATGGAGCTCAGTGATGGCCGAACCATACCTCGTACGGTGTGACATGGTCTGGAAGAGGGCCATGCAGCATGCGGTTCTAGAGCCACGTCATATAGGAGAAACCCTCAAATGTGAAGGACTCCAAAAGACTGCACTCAGACCACATGGCACGGACCGCAACCTCCATTGTGCCGTTCCAACGCTCAGACACACTATTTCTAAACACCATGCTCTACAAATTACGCATCCATCTCGCCTAAGAACTCGCCACCGTAATCCAAGCGGAACGTGTGAAGGGTATGACGAGGCTGGCGTTCAACCATCACCAGCCAAACACAGACCACCAGAGTGGCGTCACTCTTGTAGTGCAGGCTATAGACCCACCACATCCGGATGAAGTCGTCACTCAGGTTGAGCACAAAGCAACCCCGATCTGAGAGGAACTTGACTAGGAGAGGACCGAGGAGGTCCGAGTGGACCAACTCGAACGGACACGGTACCCGTGAGGTGGAGTCACAGTAAGTGTAGCGATGCATCTTACCTTGAGCGCACAAGAGATATTCAGTCTTGGGTGGCTTCTCGATGCAAGCCGCATGAAGCCCGAGGGTGGGCTGTGTCCGAATGAGATTGGACACTGTGTCTGAGCTCACGTGGAAGAGGCGGTGATGCAACAAACAGTGGTACTCAGGGGAGAGCACACCGCTCTCAAACACACACGTAGAAGACAACAAGGAAGGAGGCACGGAGGGAGGTTTGTGAGTGACCCAATACAGGTCATCAACAACAGATGCACGGAGGACAATAGCAAGAGTATCACAGGTGGAAATAGTGGTAGTGTCCGTAGATTGCTCGACATAGCGACCCATCCAAGTGCAGGCACAAACAAACAACAGGTTGAGCTCTGAAGCAGGAATGTAAAGCACGTTAAAGATGTACAAGGGGGCAGATGGACCATCAAAGTACATGACCCCAACACCCTAGACTGGCAAAGACTGACCAGATCCTGTACGAACAAATCGAACCGACCCAACAGGTGCGAGGACAACAAAGTAAGTGCGTCGACAGGTTAGGTGGTGAGTGGCACAAGAGTCAACGATTCAGGTACCACTCGCTTCATGAATCGTCGTTGACACTGAACAATGGGCCACAGAACACTCTATAGCTACCGGACACTATGCAGGGACAACAGAGTCATGACAGACAGTACAAATGTGGGACTCGTCCAACCAATATGTATTTTCAAGCTCGATGTCATCACATGTGCTCGAAATGACAACTGACAAAAACACAACCGCAAATATGTGTTGCGGCGCACAACAGGTGACGCACGCGGCAGTGTCAGTTTGTCCTGAAACTGGCCAAAAATTATTGATTTGGCCATAACTCTATGCACATGCATCAGATGCAACATTGTTTGAACCTACACATGCAAAATCTCGAGCCGGACGCTACGATTGGTAACAAGCAGAGGTCCGGTATTGATCATTGGACACACAAAGCAAAACATGTAAATTAGCCTCAAGAGCCATTCCACCAAGGAAACTCTAGCGACAACAGAAAAAATGTAGAGCACCCCATCAAGCACTCGGGACACCATGGCAACTGTCTGGCAGCTACTGGTGGGTGGAGCCATCCCCTGTCGGTGTTGCGATGCCTGTTGGGTCTGTATGAGGGGTCTGCACGAGCATGTTCACATCTGAGTGGTCATAGTAAGTTGTACAGACAGATGGAGATGACTCACATCACAAGAGCCATAATGACCTCGATCAATTGGTGCAATCATCCTATGTCGATGCATGGTTGAAGAACCAACCACGCAGAAACGGTTGGTAGAATTTAAGGACAGAAGTTTCCATGCACAGAGTTTGGAGTGAGAAGATGTTGTGAAGCTTCCTAACCTTGCTATCGCTGATGTGGTAACACTCTTTAGTCAGCTAACACACTAGAGTGCAATGCAGGTACAAGAAAAAATCATTACAAGTGATGCACACGGCAATGGTCAGTTTGTCCAAAGATCTGGCCCAAATCCATTTTTCTGGACATAACTCTGTGCATAGGCATCCAAATGCAGAACTGTCTGAACAAGGAGATGAGAAACCTCAAGCCACATGAGACCACTTCCACATGCATGGGATGAGCAACAACATGTGGACATAATGCAAAACATGAAAATTGGGCTGGAAAGCCAATCCACCTAGAAAGTCCTAGAGACTAAATACGCACGACACAATCATCACTATGGCAGGTGTCTGGCAGCTGCTAATGGGTGGGTTACCGCCCGACGGTGCTTTGGCACTAGATGGGTCTGCGTCACGAGTATGGACATGACGGACTGGTATCATTCAGCTGAATAAAATGGCAGGGATGGCTCACATCTCAACACTACCCCATGACCTGATGGTACACATGTCCAAACATGTGCAATGTGGTACAAGTGTGCAACGAGACGCTCAACAGTCCATATGCACACACCCCACTCTCAACCACCCTCAGGCAAGGGACGAGCCAGACATAATGAAGTGATGGGTGATGGGTCCTCCCTGGAACGATGATGTATCCCTGCTGTGCAGTCATGCGAGAGTTGTCTCGCATGCTCTGACATCATGAGAAGCTTCCTGGTAGCAACCTAACCAAGTGCCTACCCACTATGTGTGACACCAAGCAGGTAACGGCAAGGGTTTCATCAGGAGACGTACACAGGCGTCAAGTGCTTGATTATGGCAAGCACATGGAAAGAGAGTTACATAAATGAACCACACGAGCACAAATAGTGGCGACCACACTTGGAACGCACCACACATTAGGGTAGCGTTAAGGTGTGTCTCAGCCAGAAAAAGAAAAGAAAAAAAAACAGAAATAATCATAACTCTACGACGGAACATCAGAAAATTTCATCGTTTGAACGGCGTGGATTGTAACAGCAAACACCACAATCCTGCAACAAGTATGGTCCACAAGGCTATATTCCCATGCAGGCCACTTAGCTCCTCACGGGCTCCTCTCCTCACGGCGACGCCAAATTCCAGCAGAGATCGGCATCCGTCGGGCCCACCTCAGGCATCTGCACGTGGATGGACATGAGCCGACATGAGTTCACAGTAGTCCGTGAAGACACCCCACTAACAACATGCAGATGCCGCCCCAGTATTCAGCTCTGGCTACAATCATGCTAGGAGCCCACGAAAAACATTTGGATAATTTCTAGTACTTTGAGCCCACGGAGTTCATGCACATGGAGGAGACTAGCACCCTCCTTCCATGGATTCGGAACTACCATGTGCGTGTGGAGAGACAGTATCTTCCGGCCATGGGTCGCGTTGCAGCCAGTTTCCTCACTCCATCAGTCTCAGCATCACCCATCACCTCCATTCTCCCTTCCTCACCACTGAGTATTGCATCCTCATCTCCTCCATCAAGTGCTAGAGCAGCGGTGGCTATGGGTAAGGGAAGGAAGGGGAAATGGAATAAAGGGGGTAAGGGGACCTAGGGGTCATCAGGAGAAACCGGTGGAGTTCTTCCTTGGTATAACACTGGTAACGACCACAAATGGCAAGCGTGCCCTCGTGAGTATGACTTTATCAAGATTGGGTGTGCGATACACGACAACTGGCGGGCTCGTGTGAGTCCTGGCGGTGGCACTTCGGGCGTTTTGCTGACTAGTGTCTGGAAGGCAAACGTGGCTACAGCTTCTACGCCTGGAACAGAGCTTCTCAATGACCGCATTGCAGAGTTGGAGCATACCCTCACCTCCTCCTTTCGTAGCGACATGGACTCCACCACTAAGCGAGGTGCGAGTTGCATACACAGTGCCGGGGGGCTCATCACTCGCACTGCAAAAAGATTGTGTGGGATGGTTCGTGACAATGCTGTGACACTCTCTATGCATGACTGTGTTCTCCGTGATGTGCCGTCGTGGATTGAGTCGGTTGCTGGTCGTGCATCTCCTAACCCAACAGAGCCGACACTTCTCTCACGTTATTCACTCGGTTTCCACTTTGTGTTCCTGATGGAGAAGGTTCTCAATTGTAGCTAGGTCATCAAATCAGGTGCCACCCATCATGTGTGCTACCATCGTGTTGATTTATTTTTGCTTGGTCTACTTGAATCAGTTCGTTATGTGTGCACAGGGTCCGGTCAACAATTGCATGTGCATGGTATTGGGACCGGTCAGTTTGACGGTCCTGCTAGCCATGTCTATTTCACCAGGGATGGCAAACCGCGGTATTGAGTAACGCGGTACCAAAGTACCGCGGTAATTTGGTACCGCGGTACTCAATACCGCGGTATCCTGGTCTTCTGGCGGGTCACTACCAATACTGGTACTGGTACCGCGTTACCTGCGGTAGTAGTAAAATACCACGGTATTCAAAAAGTACCACGTTACACAGTGTACCGTAGACTGTGAAACCAGCAGAACTTCTGCGACATCCATGCACCGCGAAAAAAAAAAAGTCTAAATAATCACTGAAATTCACTTCTATAGATATAAAGAGGGTAGAAAGCAGTACAGCTGCAACTTTTTTCTTTGATTTTCAAAGAACCGTGGTACAATACCGCGGTACGGTACCGCGGTACAGAAGAGGGGTACCCCTCTTGCTGAGTACCGATACCGTACCGGTACCGCCAATAAAATACCGGTACCGCGGTACCAAGATAACGCGGTACAAAACCGCGGTATACCGCGGTATCGGTAGTACCGCTGCCATCCCTGTATTTCACTAATGTGATGTATTTTCCTGATCTCAAGCTCATTCTGTTGTCCTTCCTCACATGCCACCACCTTGGACTTGCAATCACGCTATTGGTGTTTCCACTGTCAGTGTTCACTCCACCAGCAGTGTTGTGCTTCATGGTGTTGCTTTCAGTAGTCTGTGTCACATTCCGCATCATGCCGTTGCCACCACGTTACCACCTGGTCGTGTCTATGTGATTGGTACCTTATCTGATTTCAATCAACGTTTGCTACACTATTGTCTTTGTCATGTGCACTTTGTAACTGTTGGGTCGCTTGTGTGTGTCAAACCCGCCATCGACCTCGACCCAGTCTCTTTTGAACTTCCGGCTCAAACCGATTGGTTATCCTGTCTCCAAGGCAAAATGCATTGTTTCACGTACCCCCCTTCCTCCACTATGACCTCCCAACCACTGAAACTTGTGCATGCCGACCTCATGGAGCCCTTGTCCATTAAGTCCCAAGCTCAGCGAGGACTTTATGTCCTCACTCTGGCTGATGATTTCTCTCATTAATTTTGGGAATTTCATCTGCATCGCAAAAGCAACATGGCACCTGTCATCCGTTTCTGGTTGGTTCTGGCTGAACGCCAGACCAATCAATGCGTGTAACGCTTTCGGTCTAATCGTGGAGGAGAGTTCATGGATCCCGCTGTTCAGTTTCTTGAGGAGCAATGTTTGACTCATGTTCTCTCTGCTCCCTACACGGCACAGAAGAATGGCGTGTTTGGAAATTTGGAACTACACAATGATGGATGACGTGCGGTCCATGCGCATTGAGTCTGGTTTGTCTGGGGCCTTTGGTTTTGAGGCCATGACCTATATGACGTGGGTGTGGAATCGCGTGCCTCATGGCCCGCTTCCCCGTCATGTGTCTCCCTACGATCGTTGGTTTGGCCATCGTGCAGACCTTCATTTAGCACGAGTCTAGGATTTTCTCGCTTGTGTTTTGGACCCTGACCCTCAGCAAGGGAGAAAACTCTCTCCACGTGGTCAGTTGTGTCTGTTTCTGGAGGTCACTCCGTAGTCAAAGGGTTGGTGATTTTGGGATCCCCATCGCCACCACATCGTCAAGTCCTACACACAGTATGATCTACACCGAGTTCGGTCCTTCAATCCTCACTCAGATCCGTGCCCTCGCTCTCGACGTATGGAGGAGGAATTTTTTTGTGGGTTATCCTGTCGGCCGGGCACATCTGACCATCCTATCACTGTTGCCCCTATGTTGCCTGTGTCCCCTTTGGTCGCTGATGCACCTTCTGTGCCTCTTCTGGCCCCCACCAGCTGTACCCCTTTTGTTTCCGCACCAGTGGCTCCCTCTTCTGTTCCTCCTGTGGTACCCTCTGAAGTTCCCCCTCTGCCGTCGACTGCACACACCACCTTGACGGTTGTTGCCTCTCCCATCTCTATTTCACCGGAGTTGGCTGTTGATCCAGTTGTTCTGTCTACCGGCCTGCCCCTCGTTGCATCCTTTGGATCTCCCCCTACCTCTCCAGCTATGTGCCCAGCTGTAGCCCCGTTTGCGTTCCGTGCAAGTCCTCATGACCAAGGGGCTGTGCTGTCACGTGCCTCCTCTGTGTCTGAGTCAGCCATATCTACCCATGCATACTCTCGTGAGGAGGGTGGTCATCTTCTTCCGCAACCACCCACAGTGCAATGCCCTGCCGTGAGTCCACGCCGGCCAAGGCGCACAGCACCTGTCCGTCATGTGGTGAGTGGAGATCCAGGCACAAAGGTTCTAGGCTTGGTTGTTCTGTCGGAACCTGAAATTGCGGTCTTCCCAAACACCCAGTCAGAATATGGACAGCTGCAATGTGAGCATCTTTGTGCTCACAATGCAGCAAATCTATGGGCATTGTGAGAGATCGTGGCTGATACACAGGCCTACACCTTGCGTATGCCCGTGGAGATTCCGTCAGACCCGGCCTCTTTGAGCCAGGCCCGCTCACGACCTGACTTTGAGTGACAGGAGATTGCCATGAAGGAGGAAATAGATGCCTTGATTGAGCATGGAGTGTTCGAGGTCGTCAATCTCCCTCCTAGGTGAAAAGAATTCAAAGCTGGATGGGTCTATCACGTACAGATAAAGCTTGACAGCTCTACTGAATGCTACCAAGCTTGACTCAAAGCAAAATGTTATTCACAAGTCGAGGACGTGGATTTTGATGCAATATTTACACCAGTTAGCCGGATGGACACGGCATCAGCTCCTCTAGCGCCGTGTCCCTTGCGCCGCTCCTCCTCAAACAGCAAGCTCTCCTCCACATCGTTGAGGGAGAGCTTGTCGCTGCGCTGGTCGAGGGCAACAATGAGAGGAGTGTAGCTGGTAGGAAGGCCAGAGAGGATTGTTAGCATGAGCACACACTCCTTGATAGGGTCCTCAATCGCAGCAAGCTGGTCAGAGAGAGACTTCACCATATTGATGTAGTCAATCATGGATCCGGACTCATCCATCTTCACAGTGTGAAAGCGACAATGCATCTGCATATTCATGAGGATTGACTTGGAAGCATAAGTGGACTCAAGCTTTTTCCAAACCTCCTTTGGCGTGAGGATGCCACGGACGAGGAGTTGCTGCCGTTCGACGAGGTGGAAGTAGATGGTTGCGAGGGCGCGGTCACGCTTCTCGCGGTAGGTACGGGCCTCGACAGGGGATAGGGAGCTTTCTTCTGGTTCCTTCTCCTTCTCATCCACCTGTCTCCAGAGACCCTTCTCCATCAGCACCATCTTCATGTTGTTGCTCCAGTTGAAGAAGTTCTTGCCTTCGAACTTGGCGATGTTGACGCCGGCCACCACAGAAGCGGATGTCGCCATGGTAGTGCAA
The DNA here is from genome assembly GCA_023375785.1 of Penium margaritaceum. Lineage (NCBI taxonomy): Eukaryota > Viridiplantae > Streptophyta > Zygnematophyceae > Desmidiales > Peniaceae > Penium > Penium margaritaceum. The sequence continues at coordinate 193,086 of SZWC01000350.1, read as the reverse complement.
CGTTCAGCCCACAAACGACTCTCTCACACAACAGGGTGCAAGGAATGCCACAAGGATGAGACAAAGCCTTGTTCTAGCTCTGATACCACTGATGAAAACTGGGGCAGCCCTCAGGGAGGTGATCAGGCTCACTAAGAGCCGCCTAGGCAGGTACAACTGTTTGTGAGAAGGGATTGCAGGTTGCACAGACAGAAGTTACGGAAGCGAATGTAGGTGTGCAGAGAACGTGAATATCTGAATCAACTCTTGAGTGAGAAATTAGATTGACACAGCTTCCTAACAAGCCCTTATATGCCTCATTTGGCCTAGGGAGCACTGAGATACACTCTGTCAAAATCTACCCTCTAGCACACACACCTAGCCTAGCGGGATGAGCGGCAGTCACCTTGTCACACAAGAGAATTATCTCTCACACCACTTGGAAAACCAACAATCGTGTTCTGCACCTTCCTTGAAGTCTCTTGGAGGTCCTCCAGCCGCCTTTTGAGCTCAAAGTGCTCAGATCGTCACTTGAACCCGGCCCATGATCTCCAAACTTTGGAAATCCATATCTCACTCAAACGGACTCCAAATCGAGTTCCGTAAAGTGTGTTGGAACCTGTGAAACATCCTCTATGCAACTGTTATGCCAGATTATTTTTATCAAGCAACCTATTTTCGTCACTTTCTGGCACTCTCATATCCATCACGTGGAAGGCACACATGTTCTGAAGGAGTAATACAAGGGTGTCATTCTTGCTGTGATTGCATCTACATTGTCGGCGCCTGTCAGTAAAGAAAAGGAAGCATAGTTGCCAGGGCAAGCAGGCTTGACTCTCCTAGCATCCTGCAATCGTCAATGGATTTTGAACGACGCTCTAGGATGCTCACGCAGCCGGTCATGCTTTGAACTCAAAAGTGATCCGATGTGAGATTCGTGGTGTTTTTGCAAGTCATGCTCCACATCAGCTTGAATTACTCGGCCGTCGTACGTTTCCACATTCGTGGGTGAGAAAGTTTTTGGTAAACAAAATGGGTTGGTCTTGGAGGAGTGGAACAACTGCCGCGCAGAAACTGTTGGCCGACTTTGACAACAAGATTATGGCATTCCACCATTGTGCAACTTGCATGGCCACGTTGTACGGGATCAAGCCTTTCATCGTGATCAACAGCAACAACACCTCCATCCAGTTGCTTCCGACTGCTAGACACACGTACGCACCAAAGGGCAGCCGTGAGATTGGCATCGTGGGACTGGAGGACATGCGTGCGATCACCACGCTCGTTTTGTCCTCCATGACCGGCGAGTTGCTGCCAATGAAGCTGATTTTTGGCGGAAAGACCGCCAGGTTGGTGCCACATGGAGAAACACCAAGCAACAGCTCAAAGAGGGATGGAACCTGACGTGTACTCCTACTCACTGGGCAAACGCGGACACCACCAAGGAATGGGTTTGCACAATTTTTGTCCCGTACTACAAGCGGACCTGTGCGGCACTCCGTGTCTACGAGGACGAGGAGAATCTTCTTCTCGTTCTCAATACTTGGCGTCCGCACTGTAGCACGAATTCTCAACGGTGGCTCGAGGACAACTTCTGTTACATCCATATGGCGTACATCCCTGCTGGATGCACCGGTAAGACACAGCCCACTGATGTCGGCATCATCCATCCGCTCAAAAACAATCTCGAGGAACTTTTTGCATCATGGGATACGGAGCGTAGTCGTGAGGGTCGGAGCATGCACATAGACATGAAAGAGGTGAAGGAGGATTCTTCTGCATGGTTTTTTAAGGCTTGGGAATACATCCGCGATGAGGAACCCATGGGGAAGAATGCATGGGCCAAATCGGGGTTCACCAATGTATTTGATCCATCATTCCAACGTGAAGCAACACCATATGCCGGTGAACTGCTGTTCCATGATGAGGAGGCAGAGGAGGAGGATGAGGTAGTGTAGAATCTTGCTTTGTTGCCATGTAGTGCATTAAAGTATCTTTGTACGATTATCACTTCGCACTTTCAAATCCACAACTTGAATCTTTGCACTCTCGTATTCCGTGACATCGTGAACATGACCAAATTTTGCCGAATGCATTTTGGACTTAGCAATGTGGGAAAAAACATACCAGCACGGACAGGAGGTATAGTCTAACCCAGAAAACCAAAATGCATACATGATCCCTTAAATTTGACTATTTGATCTCAAAAATAATTTGGTGAACCGTTGATTTTGACTTTTTTTTTACACTTTTCAACAAGCAAACGAAACATTAATATCAAAATGAAGGAGCAGTAGGGTAATAAATTTCCTTTCAAACAATTCTTGTAACACGGGTAGTCATTAGATCAGTTTTGCAAGGTGACGCCATGGAAATAAATGGCGTTTGAGACTAGAGGTGACAGTTTTAGAACCTTGCAAGGTTACCCATCGGCCGGCAACGGGCTAGCGAGTTCCACTCGATCTCGCTAGCCCGGTCCCACTGATGGGTTGGAGAAAACCTTGCTAATTAACTAATCCACCATCCCAGAACAGTTTGCAATCTCCCGGTAGCATGTGGTCACACAAGTCATGTCTCATTAGCTAACCAATGAGTCAACGTAAATTTTTATGACCACATCATGTTGTCATCACACTCATTTCAGTAAGAGCGTGTCATCACTAAGTTGTCCCTCCAGCTCTCTTCGCCAGATGACCACAGGATGGACACTCGCCATTCTCTAGCCGTCCACATGTCCTTGAACCCCTCATGGATCTGCGTGTGTATGAAGAGCATCTGGAGGGTCACCATCAGTAGCTGTGTGTGTACATAAAATAACGCTCCCCCATGACCCCGTGGCACACGTGTTCATGCACACAAAAACGAGATGGGCACCAAATGCAAGTGAATGTGGAACAAATAGTCGACTCGACGAGCTGCCCCAAGTCGACTTCGTTGACTAGTTTTATGAGTTTCTATCCATCGAGCGTCATGGGGGTGGATGCGGAGGGTGTGGATGTCAAGAGATTAGCAAAGCGATCCCCCAAGGTTTGTATGTATCTACCTTGGTGGACGTGCAGAAGTCCATGCTCTCGATTGCGAGCAATGTCCATGCCCCTGTCCCAGAAAACCTGAACCTCCCCAAGGTCTTTCATTTTGTATGTGGCCTGTAACAGGTCTTTGGCCTTTTGCACTACCGCCATGTCTCTTGACATAATCAGAAGGTCATGGATATACACCAGGATAGCCACAAAGGGCTTTGAAACATCACTTAGGAAGATCGAGGGATCAACATCGCTCCTCTTGTACCTCCCACGCTCCAATGTCAAGCAAATCTCACTGTTCCAACATCTTGATATTTTTAGGACGTACAGGGCCTTGCAAAGACGCCACACACTACCCTTGTCATCCTCAAAACCGGGCGGACCATGTAAAATTCTTTTTCCAACCGACCATGGAGGAAAGTAATGTTTACGTCCATATGATGGACGTAAACATTACGGAGGAGGAAAGAAGAAGGGGAACTGCCACTACTGCAAGAAGCCGGGCCATTGGGCGCGCGAATGCCGGAAGAAGAAGGCGAACCTTGCGGCTGGAGTGGGAGCGGGAAAACAGTCCGACGCTTCCACGAACGCCGCAGATTGGGAGAGTGGATTCGTAACAACCATCCGGATCCTGCACGTCTCCGACAACACCGCCCTGTTCTCGATCATCGACTCGGGAGCCACGCGGCACATGACGTGTCGCCGGGAGTGGTTCGTTGTCTACACCGTCATTGAGCCTCGTCGGGTGTACATGGGGGACAACCATGTGCAAATGGCAGTTGGGGAGGGTGAGATTGTGTTTTGTGCTTCCGTTGAGGACAAGCACGTGGAACGTTGTGTGAAGGGGGTGCTCCATGTTCCGGGGCTGGCAGCTAACGTCCTCTCTGTCTCATCTCTCATCTCCGAAGGCATGCAGGTTCGCTTTGAGAATGGTGGCTGCACCATCTCTGCAAGTGCGGGGTGTGTGCTTGTAAAAGCGGACAAGGAGGACGGTGTTTACCGTCTCTACGTGGCATCGGAGAAGGAAGCCGACTCAGCGTTGGCGGCGAGAGAGGGAAAACACGACATCGGCCTTTGGCACCGCCGGCTCGGTCACCTCTGCTTTGGCGCCATCATCTCCATGCAACAGATGGTCCGCGGCCTGGAGCTCAAGGGGGTGAAGCAGCCTGGTGCATCGGCTTGTCAGAGTTGCATTGAAGGGAAGCAAGCCCGCTCTCCTTTCACGGGAGAAGGGAAGGGCGCGACTGAGCATCTCTCACTCGTTCACTCTGATTTGTGCGGTCCCATGCCATCACAATCCTTGTCCGGCAAGTTGTTCTTTTTCACGTTCATTGATGACAAGTCGAGGAAGACGTGGGTGTCGTTCCTGGCTGGAAAGGATGAGTGCTTTGATGCTTTCAAGGTGTGGATTGCTGCTGCACAGAATGAGAGTGGCAGGCGGTTGAAGGTGCTTCGCACTGATGGTGGAGGAGAGTACCTCTCCAACGACTTCAGCACCTTCCTCAAGCGTCGCGGGATCAAGCACGAGGTCATCCCACCTGGAACACCGCAGCTGAACGCGCGAATCGCACGCTCATGGAGCGTCTTCGCAGCATGCTCCAAGACGCAGGGCTCCCGCCAACCTTTTGGGCGGAAGCGGTCAATACCGCCGAGTACCTGAAAAACCGGAGCCCTACGCGCGCCGTGCTGCTGATGACACCGGAGGAGGCGTGGACGGGACGCAAGCCAACAGTGACACACCTGAAAGTCTTTGGGTGCGGCGCATTCGTGCACGTGCCTGCCGGCAGCCGTAACAAGCTGGACGCAAAGTCGGTGAAGGATGCCTTCCTCGGCTACGACACAATGGGATACCGCCTCTACAACCTCGCCGTACGCAAGATCATCTGCAGCCGTGACGTGGTCTTCCAAGAGGAAGTGAAGGGCTGGACTTGGAGCCCTATGTCGGCAGTTCCGCTTGCTCCCGCACTTGTACCAGAAGTGGGAGAAGTACCGGTAGCAGAAGAGGGCGGTGCAGAAGATGGCGGTGACAGCGGCAACGACAAGGAGGTGGAGGGAGCTGAGAAGGAGAAGGAGCCGGCAGCAGAATCTGATTAGGAGGAGCAGCAAAGCAACGTACAGCAGCTGCCACGACGGTCCGCACACCTCAACAAAGGTGCAAAAGACAGTGGGGAGCCGCTGAGGTGATCCGAGCGCCTCGCAAACAAACAGAGGCCACTGGAGGAGCTGGTGAACCTGTGCACAGTTCCACCACCAACGGAGTCGCCTGACCTCGAGCTTCTCTTCCTCACAGTCACCAATGACCCAGCCACATTCGCTGAAGCCATGCGCAGTGCCGAGGCGGCAGATTGGCGTGCCGTAGCAGATGAGGAGTATGGTGCGCTCATGAAGAACGGAACCTGGACTCTCGAGGAGGCTCCACGCGGCAGCCGGGTGACCGGATGCCGGTGGATCTTCAGGCGCAAGCGTGGTGCGGATGGTAAGGTGCTCAGGTACAAAGCACGGCTGGTTGCAAAGGGGTATGTGCAGACTGAGGGTGTGGATTACAATGAGACATTTGCACGTGTCACAAAGTTCCCATCCATCCGAGCGATCCTCGCTCTTGCTGCTGCTATGGACTGGGAGGTGCACCAAATGGATGTGACTTGTGCATTTCTGAATGGTGACCTCAANCAAAGTTCCCATCCATCCGAGCGATCCTCGCACTTGCTGCTGCTATGGACTGGGAGGTGCACCAAATGGATGTGACTTGTGCATTTCTGAATGGTGACCTCAAAGAGGATGTGTACATGGAGCAGCCAGAGGGGTATGTGGTGGAGGGAAAGGAGGATTTGGTGTGCAAGCTTGTGAAGGCCTTATACGGCCTGAAGCAAACGCCACGAGTATGGTACCACAAGATGGATGAGCAGCTGGCTGGCCTTGGCTTTGTGCGTAGTGAAGCAGACCATGCTGTCTATGGGTGCACACAAGAGCATGCCAGATCATCATCTTGCTCTATATTGATGATCTACTCAGTGGATCTGACTCCAAGTCTCTTTTGGACGATGTGAAAAGTTCCCTTGCTGCCAGGTTCAACATGAAGGACATGGGAGAGCTCAGTTAATACCTTGGCCTTCAGGTTGAGCACGACCGGCAGCAGCAGACTTCGGAGCTATCACAGAGCACGTACGTGAGCGACATCGTTAAGTGCGACAACATGGCAGGAGCGCGCAAGGCCGCTACACCACTGGAAGTGGGAGCAAAGCTGAGCATGACGCAGACTCCCCGCGGCATGCAAGAGAGCAGCCGCATGGAAGCAGTGCCGTACCAAGCAGCAGTTGGAAGCCTCATGTATGCAGCAGTCGGCACGCGCCTCGACATCAGCCAAGCAGTGGGAGTGTTAAGCAAGTTTTGCGTGAATCCGGGCGTGCCGCATTGGGAGGCGGTCAAGCGCGTGTTGCGCTACCTCAACAGCAGCAGCAGCCTTTGCCTCACCTTCAACGGCAACAACAATCTCATCCTCATCAGCTACAGTGACGCAGATTGGGGAGGTGACCTGGACACAAGGAGGTCAACCAGTTGGTTTGTGTTTGTGCTCAGGGGAGGTGCAATCAGTTGGAGGAGCAAGAAGCAAGAGTGTGTCGTCCTCTCCTCCATCGAAGTAGAGTACATTGCCCTGAGTGAAGCAGCAAAGGAAGCCGTGTGGCTGCGTGAGCTGCTGGCAAGCCTTGGACAGCAGCAGACCACAGCGACCACCATCTACTGTGACAACATGAGCGCCATTTCTCTGACCAAGAACNTGTTGCGCTACCTCAACAGCAGCAGCAGCCTTTGCCTCACTTTCAACGGCAACAACAATCCCATCCTCATCGGCTACAGTGACGCAGATTGGGGAGGTGACCTGGACACAAGGAGGTCAACCAGTGGGTTTGTGTTTGTGCTCAGGGGAGGTGCAATCAGTTGGAGGAGCAAGAAGCAAGAGTGTGTCGTCCTCTCCTCCATCGAAGTAGAGTACATTGCCCTGAGTGAAGCAGCAAAGGAAGCCGTGTGGCTGCGTGAGCTGCTGGCAAGCCTTGGACAGCAGCAGACCACAGCGACCACCATCTACTGTGACAACATGAGCGCCATTTCTCTGACCAAGAACGCCGAGTTTCACGCCCGCACCAAGCACTACTACTATTACTACTGCTCTTGTTGCTTCTACTGTTGCTGCCACTGTTGCTGCTGTGGCTGGACTACATCACTGAACCAGCTTGAATAGGTTGGCCATCTTTTTGGCTGTCTATTCAGCCTACTAAGCCTACTGCTCACGTAGTTTGCGCAGGCCACGTGCCAACGAGCTTGTGCTGGACGAGGATTCATCCCGCGTTGTAGCAGGTGTGCCTCCAACCACGCCAGAGGTGACAACACCAGCATCCGTAGTGGAGCTGGTACTGCCGACTCAGATGATGACATTCTTTGGTATGGTGCTGTAAACAGGTTATGCCGCCGCTGGCATTGCTGTTGGTGACGGACGCTGCCAGAAAAATTAGGCAACGTTTACCCTGCCCCAGTGGACGTGGGAAACTGTTTGAGGCCCTTTTTGGTCTGGAAACTGTCTATAGACCATGCCCCACGCTTCCAAAAAAAATCGACAGCGTTTCCCATGCCCCAGTAGGCATGGGAAATCTGGGGAGGGCCTTTTCCAACCTAGAAACCATCGATAGACCCTGAGAGAGCAGCTGAGAGAGTGGTTGCGGTTGAGCAATGCCCGAGAACAGCTGAGAGCAGCGGAGAGCTGTGAAGGACTTGAGAGGGCCGAGAGGAGCACCGGAAAGTCACGGATAGCCAAGGGCAGCTGAGTGCAGCCGTGTGCAGCCGAGAGGAGCTGTAGAGAAACGAGAAAGCGGCTGAGAGCAGTTGCAAGGGTGGTCAGTGGTCGGGAGCAGACGTGCAGCTTAGATTAACGTGGGCCGTGGAGACTGGGCTAGCGGGCGAGAGAGCACTTGCGAGCCTCGGAGAGTCAAGGAGAGGAGCGAGAACGACTACTGTGGACTACTAGGAAGTGGAGGCAGCAGCACCTAGTAGTGTTGTTGCTTCAGGCCGAAGAGATGGCTAGCGGCACAGAGTGTCCGCTGCGATGATGCATGGGCCACGGGAGATGTGGTCTGCGGAAGCTCAAGGACCCAGATCGACGAGCAGTGGAATTGAATCCTCATCGCTCTGATACCAGTAGTTACTAGGAAGTTGCTTCGCTAACCCATGTGATGCAGAATGTTTGAGAGCAACGAGGTACAATGCGTGAGATATGCCATGGATGTGGTAACTTGCCTTAGAATCGTGCACTCAAGAAGTAAGTGGTGTGAGGGGAGCGAGCGAGGTTAGTACCGGTGAGCACACACCCACCACAAGCATCAAGCATGAATGGGCGAGTGCCGCCACCCGAGGGTCGAGCCCGACCACTCGGAATAACCGAGGATGGCTTCTCACCAATGCACAGCCAGGAACGGCACGGTGGCCCCCTAAGGATCAGCACCCCGGAAATATGCAGCTCCCCCAGCACATGCAAAGCAAGAGAACATGATGCAGGACACAGCAGTGAGTGTGTATGGGCCCTAGCATCTACCGTATCACAGAATCATAGACAGTCAAGGGGATCCATGCAATGGCCATGCGTGTGCCCAAAGGGGCACTCCTGGGACAAGCAACAGCAGCAGCTTGCGGGCGTCAATGGCTTCAACCAGACCTTACATGCCTGACGCTCCTCCAGGTAGGGCCATTGTTACTCAATCTGTACATGTGTATGCATAGTGTGGGAGGCAAGAGGACATAGTGTTGTGAGTGGCCAGCAAACTTCAACACTCCCCCATGACCCGTAGGCAACCAACGCACACACATGAGAGCACAACAAGAGGGAATCACGAGAGGTGATAGAGATGTACAACAACCAATCAACCTGGATCATGTGGACAGATGAGACCAACAGAGTGAATAGCACCCTTAAAGACATTAAGACTGAGTGCCTTAGTGAGAAATTCAGCTCTCTGAGACCGCGTGTCCACCCAAGCAACCTGAACGATTCCAGCAGCAATGCACTCACGAACAAAATGATGCTCCATATTGATGTGCTTGGTGCGTGAATGATGCATGCCACAGTTTTAAGCAATGGCCTTCGTGCTTTTATTTTCGCAGCGTAGAGTGATGCAACGGATGGATACACGCAGTTTTTGTAGCAAACAACATAGCCAGACAGCTTCACACGTGCCTGCACCAAGAGCAACATACTCAGCCTCGGCAGTGCTGTGAGCAACACACCCCTGTTTGCCACTTTTCCAGGAGACTGTGGTGCCCCCGACCAGAAAGATATATCCCGTTCGACTGCGGGCATCAGAGTCATGCGCCTAGTCACTGTCTGTGAAGCCGTCCACCACAATTGAGGGCTGCGCACGAAAGGACAGCCCAAGACGAGGGGTGGAGAGGGCATAGCGCACTACCCGCAACGCTGCCTCGAGATGACGCTCACGGGGGCACTGGGAGAACTGGGATAGGAAGTTCACAGCAAACGCCACATCAGCACGGGTGGTCATGGCGAGGTACATCAAGGAGCCAATGACACGAAGGTAATCGGTCACATCCACTGTCTCTCCTAGCATGGACACATCCAGAGACTTCAGTACGGACTAACCAACGGGTGTCATGGGAGTAGACGCCGTGGGGACTGATGTAAGGAGCAGGGCGAATCGCTCCCCCAGGAAGCGTACATACGCAGCCTGATGGACGTGCAACGCGTGACCCCCACGGTCACGTTCCAGCTCCATGCCAAGAAAGACAGGAGCCGGACCAAGATCCTTCATCTTGTATGCCACCTGGAGCAGGGCCTTGACGGCCACGATAGATGCAGCGTCAGGAGAGGCAATGAGGAGATCATCCACGTAGATAAGAATGGCGACAAGTAGCTTGGTGGGGACACTAAGGAACAGCGCGGGATCCACAGTGCTCCTTTTGTACCCCCCTTTTTCAAAGGGTCGATGTGATCTCTTGTTCCAATGACTTGGGGACTGTTTTAGGCTATAGAGAGCCTTGCATAAGCGCCATACCCGGTTTGTTTCATCTGAGAAACCGGGTGGATGCACCATATAGATCTCCTCATCCAACCTACCATGGAGGAAGGCATTGTTGACATCCATCTGTTCAAGCTCCCAATCATGCTGAGCGACCAGACTCAGGATAGCCCTGGCTGTAGTGTAGCGACCAACCGGGGCAAAGGTCTCATCAAAGTCAATACCGGGGATCTGAGAAAATCCCTTTGAAGTGAGACGAGTCTTGTACCATTCAACTATGTTGTCAGGATTCAGTTTGCGACGGTATGCCCATTTGGTAGCAACTGTCTTGCTACCCGGTGGGAGGTCGACAAGTTCATACACACCATGCTCAGACAGTGCATCAAGCTCGGCCTTCATGACCTGCTCCCGCAGCAAGGAGTTTGAGGCCGTGCGTGCTGTCTGCACAGTCAAGGGCTCGGGGGGCAACGGAGGGAGCCCAGCGGTGGGAAAGCACGACGCAACATACCCAGCTACAGATGAGGATAGGACTGAGTGGAACTCCTCCTCAACAAGAGAGTAGCCAAGGGCAGTGCTAGGGTGCATGACAGACAATACAGTGGACGGGGCAGAGGTAGCAAGACCAAGGACGCGGAGACCAGGGTCACTTGAGACCATGGGTTAAGACTAAGAAGGGAGTGCCTTGAGGCGTCCGCCACGAGTGTAGGGTGAGACCGGTGGGATGGAATGCACCTGCACGGAGGAGGAGGGAGCAGCAGGACGTTGCTACGCAGGCAAAGGGGGTGAGACCACAGGGTCAGACGGCTGGGAGAGAGCTGGTTGCGGGGACATGGCGCCAGTTGGAGAACCAAAGGAGGAGACAGAATGCGGGAGAGACAGAGTGCGGGAGAGACAGAGGGTTCAGGAGAGACAGCACCAGGAGAGGTGAGAGATTGGCGCGGAGAAGGCAAGGTCAGAGGAGCAGAGGACGCAGAGGGAGAAGATGACAGAGAGGGAGAACTCTGCGCTGTTGACGAAGAAGTAGGTGGTGAGGGACGCCCAGAGGGGAGAACAGGAGGCCCAGAGGGCTGAGGACCACCCCCACCCCGAGAGGGCAGAGAGAGGGACCCACCAAAGTGGGAGAGTCACGCTCAAACAGGTTTTCAAAGAAGAGAGCATCACGAGATTCAATGACATGGCACCGGGAGGGGTCCCATAAGCGCTATGCTTTGGAGAACGGGGAGATGTCCAGAAAGGGACAGAGCCGACCACGAGGAAACAACTTACCATCCCGTTGGTCTGAGGGGACCCACACAGAGGCAAGAAACCCCCAGACGCAGGCAAGACGGAGGTTAGCGCATTTACCAATCCAACGTTCGAAGGGGGTGATAGAGTGGGGAAGGGGGCCATGAGGGACATGGTTCCAAACCCAGGTCATGTAGGACATGGCCTCAAAGGCAAAGAGGGGAGATTGCCCCGATGCAGAGAGGAGAGAGCGGATACCATCAGCTAGGGTGCGGTTCCAACTCTCAGAGACACCATTTTGCTGAGAGGTGTAGGGAGCAAAGGATACAACGCGAATACCACGCGATTCAAGGAAACAAGAGGTAGGACCAAAGAACTCACCACCACGGTCACTGCAAAACACATGCAAGGGCCGGAGACAGGCACGTTCAGCCTGTGGAAGCCATGACTCAAGGACATCTGTCACATCGCTATTGTGGCGAAGGACGAATATCCAACGGTAGCGAGAGAAGTCATCAGTCCAGCACAGGACGTAATGGCTGAGGCCGCCAAGGAAGTCATGGGGCAACGGACCCATGACGTCAGCGCGCACCAGATCGAGGGGGTGAGCGGTAGTGGACTCAGAGGTGGAGAATGGGGAACGGTGCATTTTCCCGCTGGCGCAGTCGAGACAAGTAGACGTGCAGGGTAGAGCAAATGTGGCAGGGTCAAGGCCAAGGGAGGGCCGAAGGCGAAGGAGGCACTAGATGGCAGCAGTGTGAATGTGGCAGCGGTGGCAATGCAGGAGGTCAGCATGGTCGGGAGACAATGACGGGGCGACGTGAACAAGAGCAGAAGCAACAGACGATGAGGGCAGCGTGAGCGGAACACGAAACAGGCGATCACACCGCAAGCCACGAAGAACAACACGGCCAGACGAGCGTAGAGAGATAGAGGCAAGGCCGCGGCTGGAGGAGAAGTCCATGCCCGGGTCGTCAAGAGAGGTCACAAAGAGAAGACTAACCTCAAGATCAGGCACATACAACAGGTCAAGGAGGTAGACAATGCCACCAGGACCAACAAAGTGGACAACACCAACTCCTTGAACAGGGAGCAGCTGGCCGGAGCCTATGCTTACGGAGCGAACAGACTGAACAGGGCCAAGAGAAACGAAGGAGGAGCGACAGGAGGTCATGTGATGTCTGGCCCCGGAGTCAATGATCCAGAGGCCAGGCGAAGCACGAGTGGAGGGGAGAACAAGACAGACGGCGACGGTGCCACGTACAGATGGAAGAAACGGACAACCAAGACGAGTGGGGAATGTGTGTGAGTGCCAATCTTCAATCCAGGCACAATCATCAGGCAAGTTCCCCTGACCCCGACTAGAGGAGGCATCGCGTAGAGTGACCTCAAACTCACAGACAGACACACGGGACTGGCCACTCACACTCTCACCTCCCTGAGAGTGAAGGTGAAGGAGCTCAGCCAGTCGACGCTCAAGGGTACGCTCCTCGTCACGGCGATCAGAGGAGCGCTCCGAGGAACGGTCGGAAGAGCGGTCAAAGAAGTGCCCATCGTCACGAGTCCAGTGGGACACGTGGTAGTGAGAGGACGGGAGGCCGTAGTATGGAGGGCCAGATGGAGGAGGAATCCAGCCCCAGGGGCTGGGAGCTGGAGGTGTCGGTTGAAGGGGGACAGGAGTGGTGGAAAGTGCTAAAGCAGAGGACGATGATGAGGACGAGGCGGCTGTCACGGTAGTAGCGGCAGAGGAGGCGGTAGCACCGGTGTGGGCCCAGTGGGCGTGCATGGAGGAGGCCAGGTGAGCATCGTCATGAGGAGCAGGACATTTTGGGGCAGAGTGGCCAGAGGCGCCACAGTTCTAACAAGTGACCTCAACAGTAGTGGGGGTCGCGTTTTGGCCACCGCGGCCACCCCCACGGCCTTTACCCCCTCGGTTGCCACCACGGCCGGGCCCACCATCCCTCCTCCCAAGAGGCACCCTGAGTGGGGTGCATTACAGCCTGCAAAGAGGAGGAGGAAGAGGAAGCTGCGGCAGAGGGGGAAGGGGAGGATGTGGTGACAACGGCCAATGTAAGCTAAAACCTAGGCAGCAGGTTGGGGCAGCATGCGTTGTTGATGCAGCGTGCGGGCTTCCATGCTCGTTGCTTAAGTCTGTTGCCCCCTCAGTCTGCTGCTCAAGAGTCTAAGTCTGGAAGCTCTGGGTTTGTTACTCAAAAACGCGCGCGCCACTGTTAGCGCCAGAAACCAGCTGAAAACTGAAAGTGACTGATTAGGAATGAAGAATAAGCAACAATGGGAGACCCCTCCAAGTTCTAGCTCCCCCCCACTAGTGTAGATTTTGTTACTCAGCTAACCAGCCAATCAGAAAATAGTCCTAGACTTATTTTCTGGCAGGCAGGGTTTTCTCGGTGAGCCCTGCCAAACGCCCGACAGCCCAAAACCCGGGCGTCGTCCGTTTTGCCTGAAAACTGGACCATACCATAATACCGACGTTGCAAACGCAGTCGTGAAGTCAGAATTAGCTAGAAAAATAGCAGCAAAGAGTTATGGATGTCCGAATCCAGGCAGTGCCTGTGAAAGTCAGTGATGCCAAACAGGGCCATACATCAGGAAACATGGACCCTAGGCACCGCATGATGCTGCAGACACAATGCCACAATCAAACACAGCGCTAGGTGCATGCAGACAGCATCTGCAGTTGCAGTGACTGCCGGTGGCCCGACCGCCGAGGAGGCCTGCTGATGGAGCTGAGCGCATCGTCGGAGGGAGGAGGCTCCAGTGAATGATGAGTGGGCCTCAGCGCGCGTCGACTCCACCGAGCGACACTCCAGCAACGTCGAGTCTTGCCGTCAGTCATCCGCACGCCGATGTACACAAGCCGGGAGGACACAACAGAGTACAATGAGAGATGTACGAAAACTAACACTCCCCCATGACTCACAGGCGTAGTGAACATGTGTGGACAGAGACACAGTCAACGTCCAGACTCCCCCAGGTCAAGCAGAAACACAAGCGGGGACAGAGAGAGTCACTCATGGACGCACGCCAACTGAACTCACAGCCTTCTTGAATGAGTCGCGCTTCAGTGCCTTGGTCAAGAAGTGAGCCAACTGTCGTGCTGTCTCAACCAACACAATGCTGATATTGCCGTCATGCAACACCGAACGCACATAGTGATACTCAACGTTGATGTACTTTGTGCATGTGTAGTGCACGCTGTCATTGTCGGCGATAGCCATGGCACTCTCATTGTCACAGTGCAACGTGATGGATGTGACGGACTGATGCAACTCGGAAAATAGACGACACAATCACACACTCTCACACACGCCTGAGCCAAGAGCAAGGTACTCAGCCTCAGCAGTGCTACGTGCAACACACCCCTGCTTGCCACTGCGCTAGGACATAGATGTGCCGCCAATCAGAAAGATCCAACCTGTGCGACTCTTACCATCCGGACTGCCGGCCCAGTCACTATCGGTGTAGCCCACCGCGACAACATACGGCTGTTGGCGGAACATGAGACATCGCCGAGGAGTCGAGACGACATAGCATAGTACTCAGATCGCGGCCTCGTAGTGGAGGTGACGTGGCTCCTGAGAGAACTAGGCCAGGAGGTTGACGGTGAACGCGATGTCCGGGCGCGTCGTGGACGCCAGGAACATCAGTGACCCGATGACTCGCAGTTACGTGGTCACGTCAACTGGCTCCCCGACAACGGCTGGGTCTGGACTTTTCAGCTTCACCTGGCCATCGGGTGACATGGGTGAGGTTGCGCTCAGCATGAGTGGCAGGTCGTCCGCAAAGCGGGTGGACAGTGTCTGCACTTAGGCGGCCTGGTGGATGTGCAGGACGCCCTGGGAGCGATCATGCTCGAGTTCCATGCCCAGCAAGACTCTGGCAGATCCGAGGTCCTTCATCTGGTAGGTGGCGTGCAACAGGTCCTTGACACGCTGGATGGCAGCCATGTCTGGCGATGCAATGTGCAGATCATCGACGTAAACCAGAACAGCGGCAAACGTCTGGCCTCGCGGACTGATAAATAGTGTGGGGTTAGCGGTGTTGCGTTGGAGCCCGCCATGAAGGAGCCTGCTGCTGATTTCTTGGTTCCAGCACCGAGGCGACTGTTTCAGGCCATAGAGGACCTTGCGCAGTCGCCAGACTCTCCCAGTGCCATCGTCGAAGCCTGGGGACTGCACCATGTGGAGCTCCTCACCCTCCAGTGAACCATGGAGAAAAGCGTGGCTCACATCCATCTGATGCAACTCCCACCCATGCTTAACGACCAGGCTGAAGAGTGCCCGGCTAGTGGAGAACCGGCCAACTGGGGCAAAGATCTGGTCGTAATCGATCCCAGGAATCTGGGCAAACCCCTTGGCTATAAGGCGGGCCTTGTACTTGTCCAAGGATCCGTCGGGTTTCCACTTACGCCGAAAGACCCACTTGGTGCCGATGGCCTTCCGTCCTGGAGGAAGGTCGACGAGGTCGTACACGTGGTACTGTCGGTTAGCGGTGAGCTCATCGGCGCAGGCAGCGTCCCAGTGTGTGACCTCAAGAGAGGCTCGTGCCTCGCGAAGGGTGTCTGGGTCCTCCGGGCGTGCTGTGGAGCGGACTGAGAGAGCGTGTGCATCTCGAGCCCCAGGTGGGATGCGTACGAGTGCAGCCACAACAGTGTACCGATGTTCATGATGAAGCATGGCGTAGCCCAGTGCGGAGCCCGGGTGAAGGTCTGCAATGATGGCCGAGATGGTCAAGCCGAGGGCCTTGGTGCCATGATCCCCACTCACGACCGTGGGAGTGGAGGAGACACGTGGAGCCACGGGGGGTCGAGGCACCACAGTGCGCGGTGCGACGGTCTGCACGCTCACCAAAGGTTTGGGTCAGAGGCTGCCGCCTGGGCCACGCGTGTAGCGTGGTAGGACAGGCGATGACACTAAGTCCGCCGGGTCAATGGAGGAGGACGGGGTTGCTGGCCCGGAGGGGCCCGCGGATGCAATCAGGGCTGCTGGCCCGACTGGAGTGATTGGAGCTGCTGGCCCGGAGGGGCCAGCGGACGTAACTGGGGCTGCCGGTCCGGAGGGACCAGTGGACGCGACTAGGACTGCCAGCCCGGAGGGACCAGCAGACGCGACTGGGGCTGTCGGCCCGGAGGGACCAGCGAATGCGACTGGGGCTACCGGCCCGGGGGGACCAGCGTACACGACTGGGGCTGCCGGCCCGGAGGGACCGGCGGACGCGACTGAGGGTGCTGGTCCGGAGGGACCAGCGGACGCCACTGGGATTGCCGGCCCGGAGGGACCAGTGGACACAACTAGGGCTCCCGGCTCGGAGGGACCAGTGGACGCGACTGGGGCTGCCGGCCCGGAGGGACCAGCGGACGCGACTGGGGGTGCTGGCCTGGAGGGACCAGCGAACGCGACTGGGGTTGCTGGCCCGAAGGGACCAGTGGACACAACTGGGACTGTCAGCTCGGAGGGACCAGTGGACGCGACTGGGGCTATCGGCTCGGAGGGACCAGCGCCCGTGACTGGGGCTGTCGGCTTAGAGGGACGAAGAAATGTGTCACCTGGAAGCGGCAGCACGGAGGATGGACTCACCACTCCCCCATGCGACGGGATAGACATGAACGAGCCGGAGCGAATGAGGTCGCGAGAAAACAGGTCCTCGAAGAAGAGGGTGTCCCGGGACTCAACGATGCAGTGCCAAGAGGGATCCCTGAAGCGCCAGGCCTTAGACTGACGAGAGACATCGAGGAAGGTGCAGGGACGTCCGTGAGGGACAAGCTTGCCGCACTACTACGGGGCGGGCAGCCACACAATGGCCACGCAGCCCCAGACGCGAGTCGGGCGGAGGTCAGCTCGCTAACTGCACTAATACTGGTACGGCGTGGACTGGCGGGGAAGGGGACCGTGGGGAATCCGGTTCCAGACCCAGGTCATGTGGGCCATGGCTTCAAATTAGAAGCCATCGGAGAGACCAGAATCGACCCGCATGGTGCGGATGGCGTCGGCCATGGTATGGTTCCACCGTTCAGAGACACCGTTCTGGGCGGGCGTGTAAGGCGCGGACGTCTCATGGCGGATGACGAGGGAGGCGAGAAAGGTCGTGGCCTCACACATGTACTCACCACCGCGATTGGAGCGGAAATGGCGGAGAGAGTAGCCACACTCGCGCTCCGCAAGGACAAGCCAGTCCTGGATGGCGTGGGCTACATCGCTCTTCTGCCAAAGGCAAAAGACCCAGCGGTAGCGAGAATAGTCGTCAATGAGGGTGAGGACGTAGCGACCATGCTCGCCGACAGACTTGGTGGGGAGAGGACCCATGACGTCCGAATGGACAAGGTCGAGAGGGGCGGACGCACGGGAGGAGGAGAAGGGGTATGTGGACCAGTGCATCTTCCCCTGAGTGCAGTCAATACACTCGGAGGGGTACGGGAGGGGTAAAGTCTCCGGGTCAAGGCCCTTGGCCGGCTGGGTGCAAAGCATGCTGTCTACGGCAGAAGAGTGGACGTGGCAGAGGCGACGGTGCAAGAGGCGAGTGTGCTGAGGAGAAAGTGTACTGGTAAAAAACACATGGACTGTGGCAACCGACGTGGAGGAGACGGAAGGAGAGGAGGAGAGGCGGGGTACATGCCACAGGTTGCCACGGGCGGTGGCGTACAGTACAACAAGACCAGACGGACGCAACGACACAGTGCCAACACCACACGAGTGCACAACGTCCATGCTCATGCGGTCAAGGGCAGTGACGGATAGAAGGCTGAGCTCAAGACCAGGGACAAAGAGGACATCGGTCAGAAAGACGTCACCGGAGGGACAACGGAAATGAACAACGCCAACACCACGGATAGGCAACACCTGGCCAGATCCTGTCCGGACACCAGAAAACATCGCCTACAGGACCGAGCATACTAAAGGCCTCACGAGAGGCCATCATGTGATGCATGGCCCCGGAGTCGATCCAGGTCTCAGAAGGGTCCTGGACCGGGGTCGCTAGATCACTAACGGTCACATGGCAGCAAGCAAGGGAGGCGGACGCGGTGGAAGGAGGTGCAAACCGAGACTGCCAATTGTCAATCCAAGCAACGTCATCCCGGGAAGGGGTAGCGGAGACTATGAAAGATGACGAGACAGACAAGGAAACAGGGCATGACCGTAGCTCAGTCTCAGTCATGCAGGGCTAAACAGGAGAGCAGGAAGCGATGCAACTCGCACTTCCCTGGGGAGGAGGGCGAGGCAGGCCGAGCTAGAGCGTGATGAACTGCTCCAGCTGGCGCTCATGGGAGGATGGCCCGGGAGTGTAGACAGAGTGCGGGGTGATAGCTCTGGAGCCCGAGTAGAAGGATGACTGTGTCGGCACCGACGGCTATGGCGCTGGTGTCAGTGGGACTGGCGAAGCAACCGGAATGGTGGAGCTGCTGGACGAGGCCGAGGTGTATGAGGCGGCGACGGCTACGGCGGCAGAGGTGAGACGGCGCTCGCGTTGGCGACGCATGGTGGCGATGACGCGTGCCTCATCCATCAGTAGAGGGCACGTGTACCACCCGTGCCCGGGCTGGCCATAGTTGTGGCAGACCGAGCCGCCACAACTGGACCCCATCGACGACTGCTGCTGCTGCTGCTGACCCTTTCCTTTCTTGTTCCGACACTTCTTCTTCCCCCACATGGCCCATGGCGACCGACGGGGAGGAGACGGAAGAAGAGGAGGAGAGGCGAGGTACATGCCACAGGTTGCCACAGGTGGTGGCGTGTAGTACAACAAGACCAGACAAACGCAACGATACAGTGCCAACACCACGCGAGTGCACGTCCATGCTCATGCGTTCAAGGTCAATAACGGACAGAAGGCTGAGCTCAAGACCATGGACGAAGAGGACATCAGTCAGAAAGACGTCACCGGAGGGACCACGGAAACGAACGACGCCAACACCATGGACAGGCAACACCTGGCCAGAGCCTGTCCGAACGACGGAAACATCGCCTACAGGACCGAGCATAGTAAAGGCCTCACGAGAGGCCGTCATGTGATACGTGGCCCCGGAGTAGATGATCCAGGTCTCAGAAGGGCCCTGGACCGGGGTCGCTAGGTCGCTAACGGTCACATGGTAGCAAGCAAGGGACGCGGACGCGGTGGAAGGAGGCGCGAACCGAGACTGCCAATCGTCAAGCCAAGCAACGTCGTCATTGGAAGGGGTAGCGGAGACCATGAGAGACGACGAGACAGACGAGGAAACGGGGCACGACCGTAGCTCAGTCTCAGTCATGTAGGGCGGGACAGGAGAGTAGGAAGTGATGCGACTCGCACTTCCCTAGGGAGGAGGGCGAGGCAGGCCGAGCTGGAGCGCGATGAATTGCTCCAGCTGACGCTCACGGGAGGACGGACCGCGAGTGTAGACGGAGTGCGGGGTGACAGCGATGGAGCCCGGGTAGAAGGATGAGTGTGTCGGCGCCGACGGCTGCGGCGCTGGCTGGACTGGCGAAGCGACCGGAGTGGTGGAGCTGCTGGACGAGGCTGAGGTGTCAGAGCCGGCGCCAGCTACGACGGCAGAGGCGAGATGGCGCTCGCGCTGGCGATGCATGGTGGTGATGACATGCGCCTCGTCCGTTGGTAGAGGGCACGTATACCACCCGTGCCCGAGCTGGCCACAATTGTGGCAGACCGCGCCGCCACCGCTGGACCCGAACGAAGGCAGCTGCTGTTGTTGCTGCTGACCCTTGCCTTTCTTGTTCTGACGCTTTTTCTTCCCTGACGGTGATGAGGTAGCTGCGGCGGGGAAGGCAACGGCCACGGAGGCGACGGCAGGGGATGCGACGGTAGAGGAGGTGACAGCCTCCGTGCGTTGGAGTCGGGACTCTAGACGAGCCTCCGCAATCCAGAGGAAGAGCTCGTATGTCCAAGGCATGAGGGTGCCCTGGGCCACCATGGTGGAGAGGATGTCGTGAGGGTAGTGGATGAAGACGTCCGAGTACGCATCGGTGGCACCGCGCTTGATGGTGAGGAGCAATGCCAGAGGGAGAGGGGCAGATTTCCCGAGGCAATGAAGGATGTCCTCCGCCCGCTGCCAGTAGGAGGTGACCGTCTCGGTCTCCCCCATGTGCAGGGAGTTGAACTCCCGTAGCAGGCGGCTGGTCTCAGCCTCGCTGGACAGGCGATGGGGACGAGTGAGGACGTGCCACGCGACTGTAGGGTCTGGGATGACACCAGCGGTGAAGTCGCATAGGAAGGGCTCTAGGGCCAGGCAGAAAGCCGGGGGGGCAACAGGGACTAGAGCACGGACGGCACGACCAGCGTCATACAACTGGTCGGCCAGGGTGGCATCAAATGGCAGGGTGTAGTATGCCCACAGGCCCTCACCCTACGCCCAGATCCGGAAGCTGAGCTCCCAGCTCTGGAATTGCTCGCCGGCCTGAAGCGGCGGCGGCGGCATCTCAATGTCCTTTTGCCTGCGGCCGGCACCCAGAGTGGGGCCAAGAACAAAGGTCACTGTCTGCCACTGGCGGTGAGTCTGTTGCTACGCCAGGTAGTGCGTGGCAGCACACACAACTGGGTTGGCATGCCCTGGAGGGGTGAAGGATGGCGGCACAATGGGGACAGTCTGAGAGACCAACAGCTACAGTGCCGCAAGCTGTTGCATCAGTGTGGCGAGCTGTTGCTGAAGAGCAGCGAGGGGGTCGTGGTTGTCGCCAACGATGCCAGAGGGTTGCTGCCGTTGTTGCTCCTCCTGCTGCTGTTACTGCTGCTGCTGCTATTGTTGCTTCCGCTACTACTGCTGCTCCTTTAACTGTTGCTGCTCCTGCTGCTCCTGCTGCTCCTGCTGCTGCTGCTGCTGGTGCTGTTGCTGCTCCTGCTACTGTTGCTGCTCCTGTCGCTGTTGTTGCTACTGATGCTACTACTGCTGCTACTGCTACTGCTGCTGCTGCTGTAGCCGCTACAAGAAAGGGGGGGTGGGGGTCCTCCCAACAGAGGAGGACCCCTCCCCAGTGGGGCTACTCCATGGTATGATGCCCTTTGTGTTGTTTTGTGCCCCCTTTTTTTTGTGCTTAAGTCAGTAGTGATGTCTGTTGAGGGCGGTGGACGTCCTGTCCACCCTTAGGTTTGCTTCCCCCTTACCTTGCCCCCTTGTTTTTTGTGTGAGTTGATGACGTCAGCAGTGACGTCAGCAATGACGTCAACAGCGGGATGCTAACATCAGCAGTGGCGATTATTTGGGCCGCTACTGCAGATATTTTCTGGCAGGCAGGGTTTTCTTGGTGAGCCCTGTAAGACGCTCGACAGCCCAAAACGCGGGCGTCGTCCGTTTTGCCTGAAAACTGGACCATACCATAATACCGACGCTGCGAACGCAGTCGTGCGGTCAGAATCAGCTAGAAAAATAGCAGCAAAGAGTTATGGCTGCCCCAACCCAGGTAGTGCCTACGACAGTCAGTAATGCCAAACAGGGCCATACAGCAGGAGACATGGACCCTAGGCACCGCATGATGCTACAGACACAATGCCACAACCAGATACAGCGCTAGGTGCATGCAGACAGCATCTGCAGTGGCAGTGACCGCCAGTGGCCCGACTGCCGAGGAGGCCTGCTGATGGAGCTGAGCCCATCGCCGGAGGGAGGAGGCTCCAGCAAATGATGAGTGGGCCTCAGCGCGCGTCGGCTCCACCGAGCGACACTCCAGAAGCGTCGAGTCTCACCGTCAGTCATCTGCACGCCAATGTACAGAAGCCGGGAGGACACAACAGAGTTCAATGAGAGATGCACGAAAACCAATAATGTAGTGCGATGCATGCGCTTGTTCTGCAGGGCGTTACACCAGTCGGTGAGACGTGAGGAAGTAAAGTCAAAGAGAGGACCGATGCTGGGTGGGGAATCAGCAGGAACAGATTCAGAGGCAAGGCCCTCAAGTTCCACCTGAGAGACGTGCAGATACAAGACAAACAGCTCTGGAACGAGGCCAGCAACAATGGACAAGCACGCCGAGAGAGGACCAGGGGCAGCCTTGCCAAGGTCCCGGAGCGAGCGCAGACTGCGCGCCCAATACTCATCTGCTGTCTCATCAGAACGCATCTGCAATGTGTTGAACTGAACAATGAGCGCACTCTAGGCAGCGTGTCCCGTCACTGTTTTGCGGCGGCGGATGAGAGCGTATGCGCCGACGGGATCATTAGGGGTGTCGCGAGAATGGTCTCAACTGTACGTACCAATGTCATTGAGAAGATTTGTGGGACCTGCATTTATGAGTGCCCGCACAGCGCGAGCAGCCTCTGTAGGTTGTGGCACAAATGTCGGCTTGGCAGGGGAGTAGTACTCCCAAAGGAGCTCACCCTGGGCCCATGCGCTGAAGCGGGTCTCCCAGGATGTGAAGATGAGCTTAGACGTGAACTATGGTGGTGGCGTTTCAAATTCTCTCTACCTAGCTGGGAGCAGGGCACGGGCAAGGGCTACTGCTGAGAGAGAGGGAGAAGAGGAGTTTGCAATTGCACCGCCAAGACGGGCGGACGAGTCTGCTGAGCCAGACTCTGTGGTAGAAAGAAGTGCAGAAAAGCCTAGAATGGCACGCAATCGCTCAATGACTAATCTGGCCACTGTGGCCGCTACCTCGTGATGTGCTTCTTGCCCCTGATGAAGTTCATCCTCAACCTTGTGACGCTCTGCTTGCGCCTCACTAAGAGCGGCCTGAAGGGCCTCTATAGTCTCCTCCGGTTGAGGCATGATGAGAGAGGGGAGAATGCAAGGGGGTGCAAGAGAATGCAGAGTGTCCCTGTGGAATGCAGTACTCATCGAGCTAGTGACGCAGAAGAAGAGTGAAGAGTGGTGGGACCACAGCTGCGGCTGAGGAGAAGAGAATTGCCACCCAACCTGCGACCGCCACCGTGAGACACAGGAGTCCCGTAGCAGTAGCTCCAACAACTGCTACTGAGGCTGATACCACCAGAATACCGGTGGTGATGTGTGGTGTGATGTCACGAGGAGCACCAGTAGGTGTCAGCATTGCTGTGGCAGTGGAGGCTTGAATGGAGCCGACGGCGCTGGAGGTGGCGTCTGCTGTTGTGGAGGCTACCGTGGCAATGGATGCAACTGCTGCTGTGATATGGGTAGCAATGTTTACAGCGGTAGCTGCAAGGAGAATGAGAGAGGCAGTTGTCTGTGCATATGCCTCAAATGCTCGGCCAACAGCCGTCTACGTGGGAGCACGGCAGCCTCTAGCTGTAGCTGCGAAGGTGGCTACAGCACTAGCAGCTGCGTGAAGGACAGCTCCTGCCAGGCCAATGGAATCTGTGCGTGCTAGGAGAACATGGATGACACCAAAAGGAAATGCTATGCAGCAGGTTGGGTAGCAGCGTTGTTGATGCAGCGTGCGGGCTTCCACGCTCGTTGCTTAAGTCTGCTGCCCCCTCAGTCTGCTACTCTGGAGACTAAGACTGGAAGCTCTGGATTTGTTACTCAGAAACGCGCGCGCCAGTGTTAGCATCAGAAAGCAGCTGAAAACTGGAAGTAACTTATTAGAAGTGAAGAATGAGCAACAATGGGAGACCCCTCCAAGTTCTAGCTCACCCCCACTAGTGTAGAACTTGTTACTCAGCTAACCAGCCAATCGGAAAATAGCTCTGGACCTATTTTCTGGCAGGCAGGGTTTTCTCGGTGAGCCCTGCCAGACGCCCGACAGCCCAAAACCCGGGCGTCGTCCGTTTTGCCTGAAAACTGGACCATACCATAATACCGACGCTGCGAACGCAGTCGTGCGGTCAGAATCAGCTAGAAATATAGTAGCAAAGAGTTATGGCTGCCCGAGCCCAAGCAGTGTCTACGATGGTTCATGATGCCGAACAGGACCATGCAACATGCAACAAGGACCCTAGGGAGAGCATGACGATGCAGACGCGATGGGACGCGCTGGACGCATGCAGACAACAACTATGGTGGCAGTGACCATCGGCAGGACGACGGCCGAGGAGGCCTGCCGATGGAGCTGAGCACGTCGCCGAAGAGAGGAGGCTCCAACGAACTGCGAGTAGACCTCAGCGTCCGTCGGCTCCACCGGACGACACTCCATCAGCGTCGAGTCTCGCCGTCACTCATCTGCACGCCGATGTACACAAGCCGGGAGGACACAACAGAACACAATGAGAGATGCGCAAAAACCAATACTCCCCCATGACTCACAGGCGTAGTGCACATGGGCGGGCAGAGACAAATTCAACATCCAGATTCCCCCAGGGCAAGCAGAGACGCAGGCAGAGACAAAGAGAGCCACTCATGGACGCACGCCGACCGAACTCACAGCCTTCTTGAACGAGTCGCGCTTCAGTGCCTCACTCAACAAGTCAGCCAACTGCCGTGCTGTCTCAACCCATACAATGTTGATGTTGTCGTCACGCAACAGCGAACGCATATAGTGATACTCAACGTTAATGTGCTTTGTGCGTGTGTGATGCACGCCATCATTATCGACGATGGCCATGGCACTCTCATTGTCACAATGCAACGTGATGGATGCGACAGACTGACGCAACTCGGACAACAGACGACGCAACCACACACTCTCACACAAGCCTGAGCCAAGAGCCACGTACTCAGCCTCAGCAATGCTGCGTGCAATGCATCCCTGCTTGCCACTGTGCCAGGATACAGCTGTGCCGCCAATCAGAAAGATCCAGCCGATGCGACTCTTACCGTCCGGACTGCCTGCCCAGTCACTGTCAGTGTAGCCCTCTGCGACAACAGACGGCTGACGGTGGAACATGAGACCTCGCCGAGGAGTCGAGACAACATAGAGTAGTACTCGGATCGCGGCCTCATGGTGGAGGTGACGCGGCTCCTAAGAAAACTGAGCTAGGAGGTTGATGGCGAACGTGATGTCTGGGCACGTCGTCGTCGCCAGGAACATCAGTGACCCGATGACTCGCAGGTACGTGGTCACGTCAACTGGCTCCTCCACAACGGCTGGGTCAGGACTCTTCAGCTTCACCTGAGCTCGGCACGAGTGGTAGGTCCTTGGCGAAGCGAGTGGAGAGAGTCTGCACATAGGCAGCCTGATGGACATGGAGGATGCCCTGGGAGCGATCATGCTCGAGCTCCATGCCCAGGAAGACTTGGGCCGACCCAAGATCCTTCATCTGGTAGGCGGCGTGCAACAAGTCATTGACACACTAGATGGCAGCAGTGTCTGGCGACGCAATGAGGAGATCGTCGACGTACACCAGAATAGTAGCGAAGGTCTGGCCTCGCGAACTGACAAACAGTGCAGGGTCCCCAGTGCTGCACTGGAGCCCGCCATGAAGGAGTGTGCTGCTGATCTCCTGGTTCCAACACCGAGGCGACTGCTTTAGGCCATAGAGGGCCTTACGCAGTCGCCACACTCTCCCAATGCCATCGTCAAAGCCTGGCGGCTGCACCATGTAAAGCTCCTCACCCTCCAGTGCACCATGGAGAAAAGCGTTGCTCACATCCATCTGATGCAGCTCCCACCCATGCTGGGCGACCAGGCTGAAGAGCGCCCGGCTGGTGGAGAACCAGCCAATTGGGGCAAAGATCTGGTCGTAGTCGACCCCAGGAACTTGGGCAAACCCCTTTGCTGTAAGGCGGGCCTTGTATTTGTCCAAGGACCCGTCGGGCTTCCACTTGCACCGAAAGACCCACTTGGCACTGATGGCCTTCCGACCTGGAGGAAGGTCGACGAGGTCGTACACATGGTGCTGTCAGATGGCGGCGAGCTCATCGGCGCAGGCAGCGTCCCAGTGTGCGGCCTCAGGAGAGGTTCGTGCCTCGCACAAGGTGGCTGGGTCCTCCGGGGGTGTTGTGGAGCGGACTGAGAGAGCGTGTGCCTCTCGAGCCCCATGCGGGATGCGCGCGAGTGTGGCCATGACAGCATGCCGATGCTCGTGATGGAGCATGGCGTAGCCCAATGCAGAGCCCGGGTGCAGGTCTGCAATGATGGCCGAGGTGGTCAGGCCGAGGGCCTTGGTGCCAGGTTCCCCACTCACAACCGAGGGAGTGGAGGAGACACGTGGAACAACGGAGGGTCGAGGCGCCACGGAGCACGGTGCGACGGTCTGCGCGCTCACGGACGGCCTGGGTCGGAGGCTGCCGCCTCGGCCACGTGTGTAGTGTCGTAGGGCAGGCGACGGCATTGAGTCCGACGGGCCAATGGAGACGGACAGGGGTGCTGGCCCGGAGGGCCCATTAGACACAACAGGGGCGGCCAGCTCAGAGGGGCCAGCGGACGCGACAGGGACTGCCGGCCCGGAGAGACCAGCGGACATGACGGGGGCTGCCGGCCCGGAGGGACCAGCGGACGCGACTGGGGCTGCCGGCCCGGAGGGACTAGCGGACGCGACTGGGGCTCCCGGCCCGGAGGGACCAGCGGACGTGACTGGGGCTGCCGGCCCAGAGGGACCAACAGACGCGACTGGGGCTGCCAGCCTGGAGGGACCAGCGGACGTGACTGGGGCTGCCGGCCCGGAGGGACCAGCGGACGTGACTGGGGCTGCCGGCCCGGAGGGACCAACGGACGCGACTCGGAATGCCGGCCCGGAGGGACCAGCGGACGCGACTGGCGCTGCCGGTCTGGAGGGACCAGCGGACGCGACTGGGACTGCCGGTCCGGAGGGACCAACGGACGCGACTGGGGCTGCCGGCCTGGAGGGACCAGCGGACGCGACTAGGGCTGCCGGCTCAGAGGGACCGAAGGATGTGTCACCCGAAAGCGGTAGGACGGAGGACGGACTCACCACTCCCCCATGCGACGGGATAGACACGGACGAGCCGGAGTGAATGAGATCACGAGGAAACAGGTCCTCGAAGAAGGAGGCATCCTGGGACTCGACGATGTAGTGCCGGGAGGGATCCCAGAAGCGCCAGGTCTTGGACTGACGAGAGACCCCGAGGAAGATGCAAGGACGCCCACGGGGGGCAAGCTTGCTGCCCTGCTGCGGGACGGGCAGCCACACAATGGCCACGAAACCCCAGACGCGAGCCAGGTGGAGATCAGCGCGCTGACCTCACCAATCCTGGTACGGCGTGGACTGGCGGGGTAGGGGACCGTGGGGAATCCGGTTCCAGACCCAGGTCATGTAGGCCATGGCTTCAAAGTAGAAGCCCTCGGAGAGACCGGACTCGACCCGCATGGTGCGGACGGCATCGGCCATGGTCCGGTTCCACCGCTCAAAGACCCCGTTCTGGGCGGGTGTGTAAGGTGCAGATGTCTCATGGTGGATCCCGCGGGAGGCGAGAAAAGTTGTGGCTTCACCCATGTACTCGCCACCGCGATCAGAGCGAAAGCGGTGAAGGGAGTGGCCACACGCGCACTCTGCGAGGATAAACCAATCCTGAATGGCTCGGGCGACATCGCTCTTCTGCCGAAGGCAGAAGACCCAGCGGTAGCAAGAACAGTCGTCCGTGAGGGTGAGGACATAGCGGCCATGCTCACCGACGGACTGGGTGGGGACAGGACCCATCACATCCGAATGGACAAGGTCGAGAGGCGCAGATGCACGGGAGGAAGACAAGGGGTACGTGGACCGGTGCATCTTCCCCTGAGCGCAGTCGATGCACTCAGTGGGGCACGGGAGAGGGAAAGTCTCCGATTCAAGGCCCTTGGCCGGCTGGGTGCGGAGCATGCTGTCTACAGCGACAGAATGGACGTGGCAAAGGCGGCGGTGCAAGAGGCGGGTGTGCTGAGGAGAAAGCGTGCTGGTGACAAACACATGGCATGTGGTGGCGGACGAGGAGGAGACGGGAGAAGAAGAGGAGAGGCGAGGAACATGCCACAGGTTGACACGGGCGGTGGCGTGCAGTACGACAAGACCAGACGGACGTAACGACACAGTGCCAACACCACCCGAGTGCACAACGTCCATGCTTATGCGGTCAATGTCAGTGACGGAAAGGAGGCTGAGCTCGAGACCAGGGACGAAAAGGACATCGGTCAGAAAGACGTCACCGGCAGGACCATGGAAACGAACGACGCCAATACCACGGACAAGCAACACCTGTCCGGAGCCCGTCCGGACACCGGAGACATCGCCTACAGGACCAAGCATACTAAAGGCCTCACGAGAGGCCGTCATGTGATGCGTGGCCCCGGAGTCGATGATCCAAGTCTCAGCAGGGTCCTGGACAGGGGTCGCCAGATCGTTCACAGTCACATGGTAACAAGCAAGGGATGCGGACACGGTGGAAGGATGCGTAAAACGAGACTGCTAGTCATCAAGCCACGCAATGTCGTCATGGAGAGAGGTGGAAGAGACCACGGGAGATGACGAGACAGATGAGGAAGTGGGACACGACCGCAGCTCAGCCTCAGTCATGCAGGGCTCGGCAGGAGAGCAGGAGGTGACGCAACTCGCACTTCCCTGGGGAGGAGGGCGAGGCAGGCCGAGCTAGAGCGCGATGAACTACTCCAGCTGACGCTCACGGGAGGACGGCCCGGGAGTGTAGACGGATTGCAGAGTGACGGCGCTGGAGCCCGGGTAGAATCAAGATTGAGCCGGCGAAGGAAACGGAGGCGCCGACTGCTGCGGATGGTGCGGCTGCGGCGCCGGTGTCTACTGGACTGGCAAGGCGACCGGAGTGGTGGAGCTGTTGGACGATGTCGAGGCGTCAGAGCCGGCGACAGCTACGGCGGCAGAGGCGAGACGGCGCTCCCGCTGGCGACGCATGGTGGCGATGACGCGTGCCTCATCCTTCGGTAGAGGGCACGTATACCACCCGTGCCCAGGCTGGCCAAAGTTGTGGCAGACCGAGCCACCACTGATGGACCCGGTCGACCGCTGCTGCGGTTGCTGCTGACCCTCGCCCTTCTTGCTCCGACGCTTCTTCTTCCCCGACGACGAAGAGCTGGAGGAGGTAGCCGCGACGGGGGAGGCGACGGCCACGGAGGCGACAGCAAGGGAGGCGAGGGCCTCCGTGCGCTGGAGGTGGGACTCCAGACAAGCTTCCTCAATCCGGAGGAAGAGCTCGTACACCCAAGGCATGAGGGTGTCCTGGGCTGCCATGGTGGAGAGGACGTCTTGCGGGTAGTGAACAAAGACGTCTGTGTACGCGGCGGTGGCACCACGCTTGATGGTGAGGAGTGCGGCCAGCGGGGGTGGGACAGAGGTGCTGAGGCGACGAAGGATGTCCTCCGCCCGTTGCCAGTAGGCGGTGACCGTCTCGGTCTCCCCCATGTGTAGGGAGTTAAACTCCCGCAGTAGAAGGTTGGTCTCAATATCGCTGGATAGGCGATGGGGGCGAGTGAGGATGTGCCACGCGGCAGCAGGGTCCGGGGTGGCGCAAGTGGTGACGTCACCGAGGAAAGGCTCCAAGGCCAAGCGGGAAGCCGGAGGGGCGACTGGCACTAGGGCACGTACGGCGCGACTAGCATCATACAACTGGTCGGCCTGGGTAGTGTCGTACGGGTGGCTGTAGTATGGCCACAGGCCCTGACTCTGCGCCCAGATCCAAAAGGTGAGCTCCCAGTTCCGAAACTGTTCACCGGCCTGGAGCGGCGGGGACGGCGTCTCAAAGTCCTTCTATCGACGGCCGGCGCCCAGAGTGGGGCCAAGGACGGAGGTCACCGTCTGCCGCTGGCGCTGAGTGTGCTGCTGCGCTAGGTAGTGTATGGCGGCGGACACAGCGGGGCTAGCGTGCGCATGAGGAATGAATGGCGGCAGTGCACTGGTGGCAGTCTGGGAGGCCAATGGCTGTAGTGCTACAAGCTGCTGCATCAAGGCAGCGAGCTGTTGCTGAAGGGCAGCCAGGGGGTCAGGGTTGCCGGCGACAACGCCGGTGGGCTGCTGCTACTGCTGCTGCTGCTGCTACTGCTACTGTTGTTACTATTGCTGCTGCTACTGCTACTGCTGCTACTACTGCTGCTGCTGCTGCAGCTGCTACACAAATGGAGGGCTGGGGGTCCTCCCAATGGAGGAAGACCCCTCACTGGGACTGTCTGCCATGGCGGATTTGTTGCCCCAGTGTTTTGCCACCTTTTTTTCCTTTTTGTTTTTCTCTTTGTGTACTGCCGAGGTTAACAAGGACGACAGCCCACAACGGCTGACGTCACCAGCCAGGTTGTGGAGTTTCTTCCCCTTCCCTTTCCCCTCCTTTTGCCTTTCTTTGTGTGTGTTGGTGACATCAGTAGTGACGTCAGCAGTGACGTCAGCAGAGGGCTGCTGACGTCAGCAGCGGTAGTTGCTGCAGCTGCTGTTGCGTGGCTGCGGCTGTTGCTACTGCTACGGCTGCTGCTGCTGCCGCTGCTGTCACTCCCGTTGCTGCGTGTCTGCTGTTGCAGCAACCGTTGCGGCTGCTGCTGATTCTGCGGCTGTTATTACGGCGGTTGGTGCAGCTGCGGCGGCTGCGGGTGCTGCAAGTGCTACTGCTACGGCTGCTGCTGTTGCTGATGCGGCTGCTACTGCTGCTGCTGCTGCTACGGCTGCTATTGCGGCTACTGCTGTTGTTGCTGCGGATGCAGCTGGTGCTGCTGCTGTTGCGGTTGCTGCTGCGGCTGGTGCTGCAGCTGCTGCTGCGGCCGCTACTACTGTTGCGGCTACTGCGGGGTGGCGGATTTTTTGTCTCTCCCCCTTTTTTTTCTTTTTCTCTTTTTTGCTCCTCATTGCGAGCTTCCCTACTCGCTGTGAGCAGCGAGCAGCGGGCTGTGGGCAGCTACAGCTGCTGCTGCTATTGGTCGCTGCTGCAGCCGCCGCTACTAGCTACTGCTGGCCGTTGCCGGCTGCTGCTTGCTGCTGCTGCTACTGCCGCTGGCTACTGCTACTGCTTGCCGCTGCTTCTGCTGCAAGCTGCTGCGAGCTGTTGCGAGCTGCTGCTGCTCCCGGTTGCTGCTGCGCACAGTTGTTGCTTGCTGTTGCTACCACTGCTTGCACCTACTGCAAGCTGCTGCTGCTGCTGCAGGCTACTGCTGCCAGCCACTCCACCTGGATGACGTCGTTGCCAGGATGCGCCCGACGTGGCCTGCCGCTCACCTCCTCGCGTCAAACATGGGGTCAGCGTTGCTGGAAAAATTCTGACACCGCCACCAGGCAGGTCAATGCTGTCAGAAAAAATCCGGCAGCATTTCCCTTGCACTGGCGCGTATGGGGGTCCACCGGCGTTGTGTGGCACCTCTACGCCAGTCTTCTGCTGCTGCTGTTACGCTCTGGCTCTGATACCAAAAAGGAAATGCTATGCAGCAGGTTGGGACAGCAGCGTTGTTGATACAGCGTGCGGGCATCCACGCTCGTTGCTTAAGTCTGCTGCCCCCTCAGTCTCCTCCTCTGGAGACGAAGTCTGGAAGCTCTGGATTTGTTACTCAGAAACGCGCGCGCCAGTGTTAGCGTCAGATAAGCAGCTGAAAACTGGAAGTAACTGATTGGAAGTGAAGAATGAGCAACAATGGGAGACCCCTCCAAGTTCTAGCTCCCCCCCACTAGTGTAGAACTTGTTATTCAGCTAACCAGCCAATCAGAAAATAGCTCTGGACCTATTTTCTGGAAGGCATGGTTTTCTCGGTGAGCCCTGCCAGATGCCCGACAGCCCAAAACCCGGGCGTCGTCCGTTTTGCCTGAAAACTGGACCATACCATAATACCAACGCTGCGAACGCAATCGTGCAGTCCGAATCAGCTAGAAAAATAGTAGCAAAGAGTTATGGCTGCCCGAGCCCGGGCAGCGTCTACGATGGTTCATGATGCCGAACAGGACCATGCAACATGCAACAAGGACCCTAGGGAGAGCATGACGATGCAGACGCGATGGGACGCGCTGGACGCATGCAGACAGCAACTGTGGTGGCAGTGACCGTTGGCAGGATGACCGCCGAGGAGGCCTGCCGATGGAGCTGAGCACGTCGCCAGAGAGAGGAGGCTCCAACGAACTGCGAGTAGACCTCAGCGTGCGTCGGCTCCACCGGACGACACTCCATCTGTGTCGAGTCTCCCCGTCAGTCATCTGCACGCCGATGTACACAAGCCGGGAGGACACAACAGAGCACAATGAGAGATGCGCAAAAACCAATAACACCGGGCACCTCAGGTGCAGTGGACATCTCGGCAGATCCTGTTGCGGTAGGAGGAGCCGGAGCAGGTGCTGGTGCAGGTTCGGCAGACTGAAAGCTGTGGGAAGATTGCATTCTTGGTGACAGCGGTGGTGATGGAGGGAGGTCGTCTAAGGTGTAAACCTGATGATCTATCTCCTCCCATTCGCGCTCAGCTACTGCGTCAATGTCTTCTTGCCAATACGTGTGATCCAGTATACGCACCCACGAAGGAGTGTCGTCGTCATCAGCCAGTGTGGAGACTGAGTGGGCTGCTGTTGCAACCGAGAGAGAGGCGCACCAAATGTGTCCCACGTCGGACACAGTTTGTGATGCGTTGGAGAGGGTATCCTGTGAGCTAGTGATGTGTCAGTGCTAGGCGGAGAGAGGTGGAAGGCGCGGGGTAATCAAGCACCACAGAATGGGCCACAAGGTCGACGGGCAGCCAAGGATGGCGGGCAGTCGAGTGCAGTCGAGGTCAGCCATGGGGAGAGGAGAGGCGGCTGAGGGAGCGGCTGCGGTTGAGCAACGCCGAAGAACAGCTGAAAGCAGCGGAGAGCTGTGAAGGACTTGAGAGGGCCGAGAGGAGCACCGGAAAGTCACGGATAGCCAAGTGCAGCTGAGTGCAGCCGAGTGAAGTCGAGAGGAGCTACGGAGAAACGAGAAAGCGGCTGAGAGCAGTTGCAAGAGTAGTCAGTGGCCGGGAGCAGACGTGCAGCTTAGAGCAGCGTGGGCCGTGGAGACTGGGCTAGCGGGCGAGAGAGCACTTGCGAGCCTCGAAGAGTCGAGGAGAGCAGCGAGAACGACTGCTGTGGGCTAGCAGGAAGTGGAGGCAGCAGCACCTAGTAGTGTTGCTGCTTCAGGCCGAAGAGACGGCCAGCGACGCAGAGTGTCCGCTACGGTGATGCATGGGTCACGGGAGATGTGGGCCGCTGAAGCTCAAGGACCCGGATCGACGAGCGGTGGGATTGAATCCTCATCGCTCTGATACCAGTAGTTACTAGGAAGTTGCTTAGCTAAACCATGTGATGGAGAGTGTGTGAGAGCAACGGGGTACAATGCGTGAGATACGTCATGGATGCGGTAACTTGCCTTAGAATCGTGCACTCAAGAAGTAAGTGGTGTGAGGGGAGCGAGCGAGGTTAGTACCAGTGAGCACACACCCACCACGAGAATCAAGCACG
The DNA here is from genome assembly GCA_023375785.1 of Penium margaritaceum. Classification (NCBI taxonomy): domain Eukaryota; kingdom Viridiplantae; phylum Streptophyta; class Zygnematophyceae; order Desmidiales; family Peniaceae; genus Penium; species Penium margaritaceum. Next base: position 159,659 of record SZWC01000350.1, on the reverse strand, counting down.
GGTGGGCGAGTGCCGCCACCCGGGGGTCGAGCCCGACCACTCGGAATAACCGAGGATGGCTTCTCACCGATGCACAACCAGGAACGGCACGGTGGCCCCCTAAGGTGTTGTGATTTGTGCCGTTTCTGTACAGTTTACTGTGACCACTCGGCCGTGTCCATACTCGTGCAGATCCCTGAGGCAGGCGGCCCTGGTGACACCGGCGCGACGACAGGCGGCGGCCTACCCGTCTGGAGTTGACCGACTACTGTTCCAGAGCCCCAGATGTCACCGGGACTCCTTGCTGTGCCTTCTACGTCTTGCAGGCGCCTTTCGGCGGACTGGGCATGAGACCCATTTGCATGTTTTTGCATTATATACTCGCTGTCAGTCGATGGATGCATGCATGTGACCAGTCGTTGCGTGCGTCTTTTGATTCTGCACGTCTAGGTTCAGACGGCGCAGGATTCTGACATGTGTGCGTAGAGTTATGGCCAAAACAGTGGTTTTGGGCCGGTTTTAGGACAGTTCTTGGACTGCCGCGTGCGACACCCGCTGTGCGCCGCGGCAGGTACTTATGCCCTGGACCTGTCATTTGTCAT
>SZWC01000350.1:95375-153831 GCA_023375785.1 Penium margaritaceum | reverse complement strand
TGTTGTGATTTGTGCCGTTTCTGTACAGTTTACTGTGACCACTCGGCCGTGTCCATACTCGTGCAGATCCCTGAGGCAGGCGGCCCTGGTGACACCGGCGCGACGACAGGCGGCGGCCTACCCGTCTGGAGCTGACCGACTACTGTTCCAGAGCCCCAGATGTCACCGGGACTCCTTGCTGTGCCTTCTACGTCTTGCAGGCGCCTTTCGGCGGACTGGGCATGAGACCCATTTGCATGTTTTTGCATTATATACTCGCTGTCAGTCGATGGATGCATGCATGTGACCAGTCGTTGCGTGCGTCTTTTGATTCTGCACGTCTAGGTTCAGACGGCGCAGGATTCTGACATGTGTGCGTAGAGTTATGGCCAAAACAGTGGTTTTGGGCCGGTTTTAGGACAGTTCTTGGACTGCCGCGTGCGACACCCGCTGTGCGCCGCGGCAGGTACTTATGCCCTGGACCTGTCATTTGTCATCTCTCTCTGCATTTACTAAGCTATTGAAGCTTATGAGACTTTGTGCGTCTCCCTAGCCTGATCCTTGCTGTTTCTTGCACCTGCCTGCTTGCTAGTGCATCAGCTGACTGGACAGTGTCGCCACGTCAGCAGCAGCAAGGCTAGGAAGCTTCCTAGCAGAGGCCCCCTAAGGATCAGCACAAGGGAAATATGCAGCTCCCCCAGCACATGCAAAGCAAGAGAACATGATGCAGGGCACGGTAGTGAGTGTACGGGCCCTAGCATCTACCGCATCACAGAATCATAGAGTCAAGGGGAGTCATGCAATGGCCATGCGTGTGCCCAAAGGGGCACTCCTGGGACAAGCAACAGCAGTAGCTTGCGGGCGTCGATGGCTTCAGCCAGACCGGACATGCCTGAAGCTCCCCTAGGTATGGCCATTGTCACTCAATCTGTACATGTGTGTGCACAGTGTGGGAGGCAAGAAGACATAGAGTTGTGAGTGGCCAGCGAACTTCAACACCTTCCCTCATCCCCTTGCATGGTCCTTGACAGTGTGGTCAGACTGGGACAGACGGTAGGTCAAACGAAAGTGTGTGCAGAGATAATGTCGAACACGTGAGAGAATGAGTGTGCCTATGAGGGGAACTCGCTAGTCGAGTTCACCCGTCGGCTGGCGAGAAGGAGCTCGCCGGCGCTCGCTAAGAATTGCTCGAGCATACCCATCTCGCATCCCACATGTCCATCGACTGAGTTTTGACTTAAATTATATCTGTCTAGACTACCACCTAGCTCACAAGCAAGACTATGTTAGGTCACCAAGCCGCTGTAATTCACACACGAGGAAGTAAAATCCAAACTGTCTTGAGACATGGTGTGAGCTACCCGAAGAGGGCAATCACCACTTGTAGTGATGGAGGAAGTGTACCCGGTGGCTACTTACAGCTGCTCAGCAGCTGCCGGACGCGTGTCTGCTCCTCCAGTCTTCTGTGCCCTCCGCCTCAGGGGAGTCTGCAGGGCAATGGACGTGAGTTGAAAGGTCACACTAAGCTGTGTGCACAACATCACCCATGACCCTGGTAGATATGTGCTCATTGTCGTTCTGTCTGCTCCACCACCACACTTATGCATCTACGCGTGCGCCAGTCTCTCCAGGCAGCTACAGGGCTTTCCCATGGTTTTCCTCAGGTGACCTGATGATCCATATTTTTTTCTCTCATACCAGTGTCACTTGGATGTGGAGGGGGTTGGGCCTTGGACAGTTCAGGATGCTTTGGTGTACCTCCATTCCCTCCTCTCTACGTCTACCACCTAAGAAGCCATGAGGCAAAGGCTTCATTACAGCCACATGTAAAAGGTCAAGAAGGTGATCTTCCACATAGAGAATGCAAAGTGGCACGATTTTTTGTGTGCAAATGTAAATAACAGATTGTGCATTCATCAAGGGCAAGAGTAGGTCGCATAGGCGGAATCTAGTCAGTGGTGGCAGAGTGATCATTGCTCAAGTATGCATAACAGTACATACTTTCTCGAAAGCAACAGCTATGTACACGAAGAGGATGAACTATTGCAGACATGGGAGGTGAGAAGTCACGAGAAAAATCTAGGCAGCATTCTCATCAAGCAGGTGCATATAGGTGAGGTCAGAAGGTTACAGCCGGAAGGTCATCATTGGTGATGGCGATGCCCTCTACTGATACTAAAGGCTAATACAGTTACAATCAGTTATTTTCCCTGACATTGAGCATCATTTGAGAGTTCTTAAACCTTCCAACTACGTATGTCGTGAGCTTTATAACAGTCCAGAGATTTCAAATTCAAGAACGGGAGGTTGGTAAGGTACATTTTACATTGGGCAAGTGTGAAGCTGTGTTCTGAAGAGGCTTTGACCAGGCAAGTCAATTTTTTCTCCAGGACGTTTACAGCCGACTAATCCATATGCTCTAGGTTGCAGCACCGTTCAGTGTACACGACTCACTTCATTTATCACTAGAAGACGAGCTTCACAGCAGAATCCACCTGGCAAAATTAGACTTGACATGTATCACAGAAGGCAGGCCATGCTCCATGTCACACAACAGGTCCAAAAGGCTTAAGGTGAAAAACCATCAACAGAAAACTTCCAGATTGCCCAGCCCCAACCCTCCCCCCACTCTCAAGATGGAACGTCCACTGTCTACAGCTTGTCCTCCCATTCTGACAGGGGTGGAATGACGAGCTTGGCACCCTTCCGCTTACGGATATCAAGCACAATCTTGTTCGCCTGAGTGTCAGCCTCAAGAGGATCAGAGTTCAGCAGCTCCCAGTGATCAAACACACACTGAGGGAAGGCCTGTCCACTTGTGGCTGCGCGAAGCTGTGAGGAGAATCCGAAGGATTCAATGACAGGAAGATGAGCTTTGATGTTGTAAAGAGGTGTACCAGGCCTCTGCAGCTCCTCAAACACGGTACCACGCTTCTGGTTGAGAGTACTGTAGATGCCACCAAGTGCTCCCTCCGGCGCCTGAATCTCCACCAAGTACACAGGCTCCAGGAGTCGGGGCTTTGCAGTAAGCTGGGCAGCATACAGCACACGGCGGGCTGTGCCAATCAGCTGACCACCACCACGGTGAATGGCGTCAGTATGGAGGGTCACGTCCAGGATCTCAAAGCCAATGCCGCGCATATTCTCCTCTGCCAGAGCTCCTTCCTTGCTGGCCCACTGCATACCAGCCACCACATGCTCCTTGATCTCATTGAGGTACTGAACTCCCTTGCACATGTCAATGATCATGTTGGGTCCCTGCGTCTCAGGACCAAAGCACCAGATCTTGCGAGCAATTTCCTTGTCCCAACCAAATTCACTGGTCAGGAGCTTGACGCGCTCCTTGGGGTCATCACGGGGGCCAATCTTCCCCTCATCAATTGCCTCTGCGAGACCCTCCTCCAGTGGCCTGGCCTGGAAGTAGAGACGGTTGTGCTTGTTGGGGGACTTGGACATCACAGTGTGGTCAGAGCGGTCGAGCACTGTCTCACGGAAAGACACGACTGGATCAGAGATAATGATCTCAGCTCCTCCCATGAAGTCTTCCTGCAGGATCAATCAGGACCAAAAACGACTTCGATCAGTCCAAGGGGTATGGAGCCTCCTCTATTTTTAATTAAAAACTGGAGCCCATCCATGCAATGCCCATCAACAACCCTGTGCAGAATAATTACCTGCAGGTCCTTCAGGCAGATCTCCAGATGCAGCTCACCCGCGCCAGCCACAATGTGCTCGCCAGACTCCTCGATGCTGCACACCACCATGGGGTCTGACTTCGAGAGACGCTTGAGCCCTTCCACGAGCTTTGGAAGGTCAGATGCCACCTTGCACTTCACAGCAACGCGCACAACTGGCGACACACTGAACTTCATGGCCTTGATTGGGTGGGCGTCGACATCAGTCTCTCCGGTCAGGGTTGCGTTCTTGGTGATGAACTGGTCGAGGCCGACCATAGCCACTGTGTTGCCACATGGCACATCCTCCACCGACTCCTGCTTGCGACCCATCCAGATGACAGTACGCTGCACTGACTTGACGTACAGGTCTTTCTTCTGGCCGGGAACATAGTTAGGTCCCATGATGCGAACCTTCTGACCAGTCGACACCCTTCCAGCAAACACACGGCCGAAGGCAAAGAAGCGACCCTTGTCGCTCGCAGGAATCATCTTGCTCACATAGAGCATGAGTGGCCCTTCTGGGTCACAGTTGCGGATAGCAGTGGCGTACTGGTCATCAAGAGGGCCTTCGTACAAGTTCTCCACGCGATACCTCTGCGCCTTAGAGGGCGACGGCAAGTGCCAGATCATCATCTCCAGGAGGGCATGCTGGGCAGGCAGCCATGCCTGCATGGTGCGCTTCATCAGGGGCTTGCCGCTAAGCTCCTTCGCACTGTTGTCCAGGGAGCAACCCAGCTTCTCAAGCATTGGGAAGAGCTTGTCCTTCTCATCATTCATTGCCGCGTTGATAACCTGTTGTAGCGGAAGAGACAAGCAGCGTTAAAAGCTGAGGGCTACTGTGCGTCTTGGATGTGAAATACTCTGGGAAAAACTTAGTTAATCTCATTCAGGAATATGGACAGAAGAACCACCATAAAAGCTTACCTGCTTGATGGGGTTGTAGACGAATTGGACAAAACCACGCACGCAAGTGGGCGAACCGGTGTTCTTCGTCGTCCACTTCTTCGTCGCGGGATCAAAATAGTTCTCACCCCAAAGCCTGTCCATCATCTTCTTCCTGTCAACCTTGAACTTGTCAGCGTACATCTTGGCGAAGTTGGTGAGAGTGAAAGCCCAGCCGTGAAGGCCAGCAGAGAAGGCAACGGTACCCTTCTCAGGGTACACTAGCACATCACCAAGAAGCTTGTCCTGGTACGTTGCCATGACCACGTTGATATTCTCAATCACGCGGCGGAAAGTCTGCGGGGGCAGTGGAGTGCACGGCAAGAGGGGCAGGGTTGGATAGGATGATTCGCAGGGCGGAAGGACGTCTTGCTGGGAGCAATGCGCTGCGCCTTATTCAGCGGAGGGCGGTGGCAGACGGGGGTGCGATCAGAACTAATGGGTCGACGCTTGCATTGGTGCGCTCGCACGTTTTCATTTTCATACATCTCACGTAATATGTCTGATCTGAGTGAGCTTCATCGTGTATATACCCACCTGGTAAGCCTCCTCGCCCTCAACCTGCAGCTCGAGGAAGCAACGATCCATCTTGTTCACGGTGAGGACTGGGCGAATACGCTCTCCCAGGGCCTGGCGGAGCACCGTCTCAGTTTGCACGCACACACCCTCGATGCAGTCCACCACCACGAGGGCACCGTCGGTGATACGCAGCGCGGCCGTCACCTCCGACGAAAAGTCAACGTGCCCTGGGGAATCAATCAGGTTGATAAGGTAGTCGTTCCCATCCCTTTCCCCCTCAAGGCCAGACAGCTCCTCGTCTGTCATCTGGTAGAAGAGTGAGATTCCGGTGGACTTGATGGTGATGCCACGCTCAGCCTCATCAGCTCGAGTGTCAGTGAGGCGGACATCGCCGGCCACCTCTTGGGCAATGATACCAGCAGCGGCCACGAGAGAATCCGTCAGAGTCGACTTGCCTGCCATGAATTAGAAGCAAGCCGGCATCGTTTGGGGGGGGGGAGTGAATACCCGTACCATACGAGGGCAAACACTCCGCAGAGATATGGATTGGCCATCTGCTACGACGGCGGGGAGTGCCTTCATGCGGAAACACGGGGGAGTGTAGGGATGGGCTCTGGCAGGGGGTAGGGGGGAGCGGGGCCAGGGGCGAGGGGTGCATACGACGAAGACTCTTGTGCTTGAAAACACAAGGGGTGTGGGACAATGCGTGTATGGATGTTCACGTGCCGCCAAGTGCGGTGCTTACCGTGGTCGACGTGAGCAATCACGGACATGTTTCTGATGTTGTTCTTCTTGTCCATGATAGCCCTCAACTCCTCAAACGTGAACTTCACCTGCACGGTGAGAGGGGCACCGACAAGAGGTTGGGAGGGTAAGTAGAGGTACTGGCACTCGGTGAATTTGATACATGGTGCACGCAAAGTTGGTCGACCGAATTCGGTCACACAAGGAGAACACGGGTACAAAGCCCGAAAGCTCGTCGGCAACGCGCCATAGGGGCTTACCATCTTGGCAGACTTGTGGGGTACAGGCCAGAGGCCGGGTAGTAGAGTGAGTGCTTAGAAAGTCGGAAAATCCGGCTACAAGCCGGAACTAACTGCAGACAGGCAGGAATCTCTGTTCTAAGACCTCGAAACTGGCCAGCCTTGCACTTCGCTGTTGCCTGCAGCACAGGAGGGGGTGGGGAAGCAGTAGCTTGGACAACCGTTGCGACTTCGTGCTGCTCGACCGAAGGCTCTTGCCCTGTCCGCGAGCAGTCCATTTCGGCCCACTAACATTCTCCTGTAAATTGTTTTGAATCCTAGCCTGAAGATCAGAGATTTAGACGACGTGTGTCCGCATTGAAGGGTGAATCGGCGACGTTGATTTCGGTCCATGGCTGGCGGTTCGTGCAATTGGTTTCAAAGCGGACACGATACGTGTCGGCGAACCTCGCGAAGACTATGCGACGGCTGGTGTAGAGGTGAGGGGTTTTGGTTACCGCTGGACCGTGGGTACCTTAGCCCCACAGACCCCTTAGTGGCCACTAGTCGGTGCCTACTGCAATAGGGTCTACTGCAATTCCACCAGGGACAGCCTCCCACCACGGCAGCAAGTTGCCAGCACGAAGCTCCATCCCAGTGCTGGAGGCGCCAGCGTGGCGCTGAAGGGGAAATCGGGGGACCTTTTCTGCTTGACGTCCTCGAGGCGGCGGACTTTTTGCGCCAGCATGCCTCTTGCCAACGCATTTCAGGGAATGCCTGAGAACTCCCGTCCCATCGAGCATCTCCGAGTAACGACTGCACAAGAATGGGATAACTCGTGTACATCGTCGATCCTGAAACGGAGAGCGTAGCCAGCTGAGACACGAGAAAAAAGCCTGATCACCAGTAGCAATGAACGAGGAGCCCAGCTCCTTTTCATGCTTACAATCAAGGCAACAGGCAAGTAAGTTGTGCCATGTTTGAATTCAAGTAATGAAATATGTAATTTTATATGTTTCCAAATAATAAGTTAGGTTTCTAACTACGATTTTAGGACAAATCTCTTCTTTCCTTCTGCCTTCTGCATACCATTGATGCAATGAACAATGTGTAGAGTTGAAGAAAGTAGGAGTATTCTGATAGATATTTTGCATTTAATTATCACTTGATACTCCCATATTTACTTATCAGCCGAATTTTATATGCTAGCATGCACCATGTCATGGTAATACTGTAACTTGGTCGCAAGCAACTTGATGTGTCTGTGTTACTCTGGTTCCTAGTATGTTATTGGGACGAAAATGTTACCTTCGTAACATCATTTGGAAAATCTGAAAAAATAATTTTGGTTGAGGCTCTATCCTTGCTCGATATGTCGTGCTCCTCCATACTTCGAAAATCCGAACCTATCTGGTTCCAGGCTTACCGAAGGCACGAACCTGGCTGTGGTGGTCGGATTTCTATGCCGACCTGAACGGCTGGACGGGTTGCTTCGACGCCCGGATGATCCAAACCGTCAACGCTAAGAGAACAATGTATCCAAAACTTTGTTTTGGCGTGACTGGCCTTGTTAGCCTTGCAAGACTAACGATAGTTTCAACTTGTGAATTCGTTTTTTGTCTTGGATGATCGATTATAACAATCATACGTGAGCTCAGTCAAAAGGAATGTGAGAAAACATTGTTCTTCATAACTTCCAAGCCATTCGCAGGGTCGCCGTTAGGGCGGCCTTAAATCGCGAGGCTATAAAGTCAAGTCGGATTACCCTACTGGCCACGTGGACCGGCGGATGAAGAGGACGGTCATCGCTGCCCGTCACATGATTTGGAAGTTTTCTTTAACAGGAGCTCGCCAGAGATACCCATCCTTGACTTCGCCAAATGTCGTCGCTTCTCGTCCGGCCATCGCCTCGCAACATTTTGCCCGTATCATTTCGACTTTCCTTGTACCTCGTGCCACATGGCTGGAATCGAAGACCTGCGTATATGGTCCGACCCAACTTTCGGTTTGCTTGGCCACCACCTTGTCCCTTCCACAATTTTGTACCCTGGTGGGAATTTTCTCCTGAATCGGACTAGCAGTTGGAGTCTCTGGCTGCCCGGCTTTCCTGGTAATGAGCTGTGCATAATGTAGCATTCCTTGTTACATCTGCTTGGTGTCTCTACTGAGTCACTTTTTGTCGATAGTGCCTGATTTGGCCACATTGTTCTTTATTTGTCAATTTAGCACACCACCAACCCATCAGTCGCATCTTAGTACCACGCATGCTCCATGCATGCGTAGAAGTCGCACGCTTCGTCGTTTTTTTATCAAGGAGCATAAGGGTGAGCCACAGGGGTTGTGACGCCGTTTGAGCCAGCCACTCGCAGATTAGGGAAAGGGATGCATGCATGTCACGCAATTTGATGTCCAAGACTGTAGCGTGGCAATGCCACGCCAATTGGTTGAAGATCCACGTGGCTCGAGCATGGTCACTTTGGGCTGTGGGCGGTGAGACGGGGTGGCTTGAAGGTCGGAGACCCTCAAGCACCGCGGTTTTGGCCTAGTCAGCCAGAACCGTGATGACTACATGTCTAAATGCATGTCTCATCTCTCTGATTCCTCCACTTACATTATGTCTCCGTGCAACATTGAAAAAACTAAGGCACAACTGCTCTCTGTCAAAGAGATCTGTGCCAACTCAGGGCTTCTTTCCAATGTCCTCTCGGCATGTTTTCTTCAAGAACTAAGTGATGGATAATGTCTCATCAAAACCCATAAGAATCTACATTTAGGACGTCCTATCGCTGCCTGCCATAGTTGGGTAACAACAAACATATCCAAATGGCTAGACTCGGAGCTTCAAGCTCTTGTGCAGCAACAACCAACCCTTCTCAGCAACAACACCTCTATGCTATTAGAGATTGAGGTTCTTCGGTTACCCTCGGATGTCATTATTGCTACCTATGACGTGGTTGTACTCTACCCCAGCATATCAATCGCATCCGCTCTCACCTTCATCCAAGAACTTCTTCATCAAGCTCACCATCCCAAGACATCCGTCATCATTCGACTGTTATCATGTGTGATGCACAACTATTATGCTGGGCTTTTAGAGGACACCTACAAACAGGTCAAAGGCATAGCTATGGGCACACCAACAGCCTCGGCCTTCGCTACCCTGTTTATGAGCTTGCTCGACGAAGAAGCCACTCGGAGATGCCAATCACAACCGTTTCCCCATCAACGATACATCGACGATGGAATTCTCATATCGACTAGTTTTCATACGGGTATCCTTCACTTCCTCTCTATCCTTGGCAGCAGCATCGACGAGAACGTCAAGGTAAAGCGGGAAATCTCCACGACCAGCATTGACTTCCTCAACATCGCGCTAAAAAAAGGTGAAAGGTTCAAGACACCTAATACTCTGGATGTAAAAACACACTGGAAACCATTGAATGGATACCTCTACCTTCCCTTCCACAGCTACCACACCTGAAGGTATCTGCGAGCCCTTATCTTCTCCAAGTTACAACGCTACCTCATCTGGACGTCCTCCGCCAGGGAGTTCCTAGTCCCGAAAAGGACTTTCTCTGCTCGGCTTTGAGCACGCGATACAATTAGAGATTTCTACTGCCCATCGTCGCACAGGTTCAACATTGTCAACGCCAGCAACAACTCACTCGGGTCCTTCACCCGACCCCCCAAACGAAGCCGACATAAAAAGCACGACCTCTCGTGCTCAAAACACTTATAAAACCGCAAACTGAAAAGGCTACGTCTGGGTTTACACCTACAACATTTTACACACTGGCCCAGGCAATTTCATGCCACGATGTTTGCGGGGCGGCCTATTGTGATGTGGAGGCTCCCAGGAAAACTACGCACCTTCCTTTGGACCTCCAAGTTATGGAGGCAACCGCTAGGCCCTCGTTGGTTGCGTAAGGCCTAGAACTCTGTTAAGAGTCCGTGTGATACGAGGGCATGTGTGGGTAATAATCTGACAGTCAAGATCTGTTTGCATTATCATTACGGCATTGACGAAGGCCCGCAAGGCCGAAACCGGTATACCAACTATGACTTTCTTTCAGACACCCTTTTTTTACCGTCCATTTTTATATAACATTGTCTCTTTGCCCCTCCGAGACGACTATCCCGTCTTCAGCCACGTGGCTCGAGGAGGGTCACTTTGGACCGTGGGCGGTGAGATGGGATGGCTTGAGGGTTGGAGGCCCTCAAGCACCGCAGCTTTGGCATAGCCAGCCAGGGATTCCGTCGAATCCGTTACATTGGTATGAGAGCTCCATGGCTCGAGTCCCACGTCGGGATGATCGGAGATGCCGAGGCGGGTCTCACTCATAGTAACGAGGAGTGTAGCATGGCAGAGCCACGCTGATTTGTTGAAGGAGCCACGTGGCTCGAGTGGGACCAGCTGGGACTATGAGCGGTGAGACAAGATAGCTTGATGGGTCGGAGATCCTCGAGCACCACGATTCAGGCCTAATCGGCCAAAATCCCCGTTGAATTCGGTACAAAAGTGTGCCGCGGTGGTGCTAAAGTCACTCGAACACATTTATCCCTGCACGGTGGCATCCAGTGCCCTCAAAGTAGGGAACTTGTCTCAAATCGACTCCATTACATGGCAATACAACAGCCAAAATGATGGCAACGTCACTACGGCCACGTCAATTTAGTACCATACTTGCAGAGAATGACTTTTGAACAAATGACCGCTACTGTCAACTACGATATGCAAGTTGTGTGCACGGATGTCTCTTTGCGTGTTTCATCCCACCCTGTCTTATATTCGATTTATAGCACTATCGTAACCATTCTGTTTGTTTGTCTGGTGGTGCAAAGGTTACTTCGTGCCTCACATAACGCATAACAAGTAATATACGGTAGAAGTACATCAAGGGAAACAAGCATCATTTGATGGTCAGTGTGAAGAAACATGGTTGTCATCTACATGATGTTGTGTCCGTTCAAACAACGACAACACAAGCTTCATCGCAGTGTAGTTATGAAAATAGTTGTAGTATTGAAAATTCCAGCGCACGTGATGAGACAATGAACAACAATGATGACAACAACAACAACTTCATCATCATGGCTATAATGAAATGGAATGGACGTTGCACATGTTACGTACCAGACATACATGAGTCCACAATCTTTCTAGCTGAGCATTTTTGCCATCACACAAATAGCCCACCGCGCAACAGGAACCCAAATTTCACCCATATGTTCGAGGGAAACTTGGTCAAATTTACTCGCCCTCCGGCAAACCCTCTAAAACTTCCTGGCAACTTTGACCACTTCCGAGAATCAACGAAATAATTGTCACAACCTTTTGGTCAACTTATCAGCGCATCAAGAAGTACCAAGAGTTATAAAGATGCATCTCGCATCTTTGACATTGACCCTCGACCCCCCCTGATTCCTCGGTGGACCTTCTAGATCCGACCACTCACGACGCGACTCCACACGCGTCGCTCGACGATCGACCCAACGACCCCGACTATGTCTCATTTGTAACTCAATACTTCTACAGATGTGTTCGATTGTTTCAACACGTGTCATTGAAGTACACTTACCGCTAATTATAAATTACTCAAATGGCCCAAATTATGAGCCGTGGTCGGCCGTGTAACTTCCACCTATTCACCATCCACGCTCTATTTGGCACAACACTTGGTAACAAAGTGCAGAGGTACTAGAAAGGCACCCGATTACTTTACCCATCCAAAGGACTACATCGTACAAGTCGTCACCACATCTTTCACATCAAGAATTCGCAAACTTCACGAATATGACGCGAAGCGAGCGAGCGGATCCGACAATGAGCACCAGGTCTTTGGCGACGACTTTGGCAATGGGGGAGCATACCGTACAGATGCACACGAACCCTGAAGCGACTGCAAACGTTGGCGTGGCAGGCTATGTGGCAGCCTTATCAACCCTGACGGCTCTGACGACTAACCCAGTCACAGATCCAACGGCGGTAAACCAGCCGCCCTTACGAACAGCTTCGACGCCTGTAGTAGGAATGACAGGTGGCACTGGGCATCTGACACGGGTCACCAAGGGACTGGCAAACCGTATCTCCGCGCTCAAGGAGATCAACAGCCATCTGGTCCAACAACTCAACGACACGGTGGACGTTCCTTGCAACGCGAGTCCAGGAGAGGCGGCACTCATTGTGAGAAATACCCAACTCTCAAGCGAACCCAAAATTCGTCCGGCCCCACCAAAACGTTCCATCATGCATTCTCTAAAGGATAGACGGTTCGGATATGGCTGATGAGTTTGGAGGTGTACTTCACCGATGTTGGGTCAACGATGGTAAAAAGAACATTGGCCTTGCGGCCGGGCTTTTGAGTGGCACGGCGCTAAGTTGATGGTCTGACTTAAAGGCCATCCAGCGACAGCAGGAGACTGGCAGAACCTTGTCGATGGCCAACGACAACTATCTCATGTCACAAGCCGCAAATGTCCTACCCTTGGAGTATATCCACCCACGATGGAAAGATGCACTGACGCCACAAATCGACTGGAACGAATTCACGTGCGCAATGCTTGCATGATTTGGATGGCTAAACGAGAAGTTTGACACTTGGTACAAGTTATAGCGTCCCTGTTAGCAGTCCAGCATGGCAGAGTACACGTGGGGATTTTGCAATATCATCAGTGTTGCAGACATCGCCCCCGACGAGCTCTATTTTCACTACAAAAACGGTCTCAAACGAGATATCGGGTGAGCGATTGCCACTTTTCGCGTCCAAAATGGCTAACCATGGTTGATTGCAGTATCAGAGAGGATCCACAGCGCTGACTACAACGCCTGGACCAATGATTCCTACAGCTTAAAAATTCCTAACCAAAATTATCATGGAAACGGAAAAAGTCAGCCGGGGGACTTCTCGACTCTCATGGAAGTAGACGCCGTCGACTAGAGAGAAACAGACACCTATTACAACTACAGAAAAGTTGGGCACATCGCTCGCAACCATCAAAGTAAGCAGGAGAACAAAAAGGGGGAGAAGACGCAAAAAAGCGAGTCGGGAGACGGAAAAGGGTAGGACTGAAAGTCACGACTCTTATTTGTAAGGAGCGACCTGCGCCAAACGATCGCCCATCTGAACGGCCTACAACACTACAAAGGGTTTATGAGATCACAAAGTTCAACGTGGGGTACGAGGACGACCAATCGATGATACTGCAAAAAGTGCAACTCGGAGGTTACAAGAGTCCCAGAACAGTACTAGTACTATTGGATGGAGGAGTTTCACACAACGTTTTGGGCAATGACATGGTTTGCAAATAGGGTTTGCAAACCGAACCAGGGATGTTTGAAGGAAAAACCGCCAACAGAATATTACAGATACGGAAACTCCGAGAACCACTACGAATTTAAGCGGGGAACTTGTGGGATGTAACGCTATGGAGGTCATGTCAAACGAGCAACAACAAAATCATTCTCGAACAAGATTTCCTATACCAGAACAATCCGGAAGTTGACTGGAACAGTGGCAAAATGTACGTGCAAATCAAGGGCGCCAAGCAAAAACATTTGCGCGTGGGACAACAGCTTCCGTGCGTGGGGAAGAGGACAACGGTAGTAACAGAGGAGGCCATGGTGACAAATAATCAACAACCTTTGTAACCAATACTGCTCAGTATGGCCAAGCATCACATCCAGCGAGGGACTGGTGCGTGGCGTGTACATCTTGAGCCAACGAAGAAGCAAAAGTGGCAGCAACTGATTCATCGGCCTCATCTCCATCAACTACGCTTGCGATGGTTCCCAAGGAGTTTGTACCTCTAATATGAGACTTTACAGACGTCTTTCCCGACAACCTCCCAAGAACCCTCAACACGACACCGATCATTGCACCGAGCTAAAAGTGGACAGCCAACCCACAGTTCGAAGGGCCAATTGGATGAGCGATCACGAGCTAATCGAGCCGGAAAAGTAGCTCAACGACATGCTCGGTCAAGGATTCCTCCGCCCATCCACATCACCATACGTCATATCAATGTTATTCGTGATAAATAAAAAATGCAAATTGAGGATATGTGTAGACTACCTGGTGTTGATCGACGCTACCATCAAGAACCACTACCCTATTCCTCGAGTTGACGAACTTTTTGACAAGTTCCAAGGAGCTCGAATTTTCACCAAAATCGATCTACACAGCGGCTATCACTAGATCCCCATGGTAGTTACCGACATCAATAAGATGTTCAGAACACAATGCAAGTATTTTGAGTTCACAGTCATGCCGTTTGGACTTACGAATATCCCAACAATGTCCATTGCGGCGATGAACAATAATTTTTCCCATACCTTGATGATTTTATCCTCCTATACCCCGACGACGTCCGGATGTATAGCCGCGCCCAGCGGAGCACGATGGACACCCTTGAAATGTTTTTGAAGTTTTACAAAGAGACAAAGTTTTTGGAAGTTCTCGAAGTGCGACTTTGGTCATTGTTGGATCGAGTGTCTAGGTCACGTTGTCAATGGCAGATGGGTCACTGTGGATAAAAAAAGTGGCATCATTCTTCGATTAGCCAATGCCGACCAACGTCTGGGACGTTCAAGTTGTTATCGGCTTCTGCAACTACCACATACGCTTGGTACGAGATTACGACTGGGTGTCAGTGCCTCTCTCTGATCTTACTCGGAAGGAAAAATGAGTGGAAGTGGAGAGACAATGCACAATAAGCGTTCACCACTTTGTGGAACACTCTGACCCTGGCACCAGCCCTACAATCAGCCGATCCATCGTTCAACCCCGCCATGGCTGCGGATGCCTCTGATCGAGCCATCAATGTGGTCATCCTACAAGACCATGGTAGTGGAGAACAACCGGTTGCATACATGTCACAAAACCCACGAGGACCGGAACCCAACTACGCCGTACACAAGAAGGCGATGTTGGCAGTCGTACACGCATTTAAGACATGGTGGTGCTACCTTCAATGCCGACGATGTGTCGTACGCATCGACCATCATGTGCTGAAATATTTTAAGACACAACCAAACCTCAGGCGACGTCAAATCCGATGGATGGGGTTCATTGAATATGACCTTTGCTACAATATTGAGTACCAACCGGGAAAAATTAACCCAGCAGACGTGCTCAACCATTGACCAAATCTAATAGATGAGGCAGCAACAGTAGAGCTGCAGTGAGATTTGTATCTCGAGCAATTATCCACACGAGGGTTCAACCAACATGGCGATCGTGACAAGGAGAAGTTCTGATATGACGCACCCTATTGGCGACGACGATCTACTCACTAGGTGGTCATTCCCACAAACGATGAACTCCACCGTATGCTTCTGGAAGAATACCACGACACCAATCCATGTGGATATTTCGGAGAAAACTAGTCGCAAAAGAAGTTGGCAAAAAACTACTAGTGGGAAAAGATGCAGACCGAGGTGGCCAAATTCTGCAAATCCTACGACACGTGTCAGTGACAAAAAGTCCGTTGCACGAGGCCACGTGGATTTCTGCAGCGACTCCCCATTCTCACGGAACCTGGACCAAAATTTCCATGGACTTCATCACTAGGTTACCAACCACACCCAAAGGATAAGACACCATCCTCGTGGTTGTCGGTAGGGTTTTTAAAATTTCCAATTTTATTCCAATGACGACCATCATCACCGTCAAAAGGATCAGTGTGAAAAGTATGTCAATAGAATCATGCGGCTACACCGTGTTCCAAGGACCATCACAAGCGACAGGGACTGCCAATTCACCAGTCGTTTCTAGCACGAACGAAGAACTCGCTACGGCACTCTGATCCAATTCTCAATGGCGTTCCACCCTCAAACCGATGGTCAAACCAAGCGGACCAATCAGATGCTCAAAAAACTTCTCCAAACACTATGCAACCCTCACAGGATAGATTGGACATGAAACTCCCAGTCGCCAAGATCGTGTACAACTCAACAATCTTGACCGCAGCGGGTAAAACTCTGATCGAAGTGGTGTATGGCAAACTTTCCGCCATACCCGCCAGAGTACACAGTGAAGGCAACATTTCCGTAGTCGATGTTCAACATCGCAGATTCTCTACCACTTGGGAAGAAACACGGGAAACATTTGCAAAGACACAAGTGGTGATGAAATGAGCAGCTCACTGACATCGCATTGACGATGTGTTCACCGCAGGCAACGGTTTTTTCCCCAGTTCAGCGAGCATCAAAATCCACAGAGCCAACTGTTTGGAGCTCAAATTTCAATGGTTGGGCCCGTTTGAGATCGAGCACATTCACCCCCCTGTGGTTGTGTGCCTCAAACTCCCGGACACTATGCAAGTTCACCCGGTATTCCATACGAGCAGACTCAAGCACTACCGAGAACCCGGAGAGAACTTCCTCAACAGGGATGTAATGCCCTCTCCACCTGCACGAGTGGATGAGGACACTAAGTACATCATCGAGAACATCCTTGACCATCAATGACGTGGTAAAACAATAGAATATACTGTCAAGTGGCACAGCTACGACATCGCGCATAATTGCAGGGAACCCTATGACAACCTCCGTGATGTCGACCATGTGACTGAGGAATACTCGATATCCACCGTCATTGGGCCACATCTCTACACGTGTTGAGACGTTGCGGCTAAAATGTTAAGAAGCATTACATAACAGACATACACGAGTTCCTAATTTTTCCAAGTGGATATTTCTGTCATCACATAAATAGCCCACCATACAGTAGGAGCTCGGTTGCCCTCACCTTCCGGCAAACCTTCGTACACTTCCTGAAAAATTGGACCACTTTCAGGAATCAATGACAGAAGTGTCACAGTCTTTCGGTCGTTTTCTCGATGCATCACAAAATATTGAGATTTATAAAGATGCATCTCACATCTTTGCCGTCGATATTTGAAGCCCCTGATTCTTTGGTGGAGCTTCTTGATCCAACGACTCACGACGTGACTCCACACGTGTCACTTGACAATCGACCCAACAACCCGGACCATGTTTCATTTGTAACCCAACACTTGTATATGTGTTTTGATCAGTTCAATACTTTGTCATTGGAGTGCACTTATCGCAAACTACAAATTGCTCGAGTGTTTCAAATTCTCAACTGTGTGATACCTCATAACTTCTACCTGTTCAGCATCTATTCTTCGTTCGGCATAACAATCCATGGGTCAGGGATTATGCGATAGGTTCTTCCACACGAGTGGATCAGAGCAGCTCGCAAGTGCCACTTCAGCCATACTCGAGTCCGGGACCTCAATCAGTGAAACTGATGGAAGTTCAGCCATCATCCCCACTCACCAAGAAGGCCACAATAATGGATGCAACCCATCCCATCATAGTGTACGTTCGGTCCACGAATATAAGACCCGCCAGCTCCAACCCTCCTTCCATGAGAAATGGATCATCATAGCCAGCGTGACATTGCTTGTCCACGCAGTGTCCTCTATCCATAGCGTTGCCTGTATATGAATTTATTACACCAAGGCTCCCCGAAGCACCGCTAATATTCTTTGGTTTAAGTGTGCTCGTACAGAGACCACCATGAAAGAGTGTCCTATGCAACCACGTCATCTGTTGCAATGTGATTGACAGCATCAACTCAACGACAACAATGCCGACGATGAAAACAACAACAACAACAACAAAAACAACAACAACAACATTATCAACAACAACAACAATATCAACAACAACAACACAAACGAAAAAAACAAAAACAACAACAACAACAATGACGACGATGAAGACATTACCAGCATCACCATGATCAGTGACGATGACCACCACCACTGCGATGACATCAACAACGGTTACGATGGCGATGGGAGCACACCAAATAATACCGAGAACAAAAGCAACACACAACAACTACGACAAAAGGCAAGAGAGCAACATGGGCCATTGATACAACAACAGTGACAACATACTAAGTGAATACAATGTTTCATGTGCTCTGGATTTCATATGTGATTATTGTTACACAAATTATGTGAATCTGGTCACGTAATAGTTGGGCAAGTCGTGGCTGCCATAACCCAAGCTGATTATTTTGTGCACAGTCATGGAGGGAGGGGGGCTCAATTCCACGGTCGATGGGCAAGAGGTGTTGGTTGCGCTAGCTCAACCTCAGTTGCACAAGGATGAACCACCTTCCTTGTGTCACAAGCTCATCCCCTACAATAAAGGATTCCATGGCAAGTCATCCTATTGCAATGTGCCAAGCATACAAGGGTTTTGTCCGTTATCTCACAACTCGGACACATATAGGTACGTGACCTACAAATGGATGACCATAATGACAATACATGATTTAAGAGGACGTGGCAATAGACGATGAGGCTGGCAAGGATAAATCATGAGATGGATGAAATAACTTAGAGCTGGGTATGCTCACTTTGTGGAACAAATACTCAGCATGTATTGCCTCCACTCTCGATGAAAATTGAGAACAGTGTGCGAGCTTCAACCAGATGATGAAGACACCACCAATAACAATGGCAATCACAGGGAGACCTGCGTGTACCTTTATGGGAAGAAGCATGGGATTGTCTACAAAGGACATAGAATCTGTGTGCTCCAAATTTAATGTTTCGGTATGTAAACCAATGTATGCACGGTGACACAGCCTACGCGATACAAGGCCACCTAAATACGCTTGGTCATGTACAAGCAGTGAATATGTTTATTGCCATTGCATCGTGTAGCACATCTTTCTAGCATACCATGGATGAATGCGTGAGATATGAAAGTTTCTGTAAACCACAACAATATACTGCTACAAACACTGCCAGTGGCAGTGACAACCGCACGGAGTGCCCTTACTCTCAAATTCCAAGTGCTCTAGGTCCTTGATGGTCCTTGATTCACTGATCATTTCACCGTTGTTGGGTGTTCCAAGCACCGAGCCTTGGCCCCTTTATATAAGACTCGTCACCTCTTTTTTCCCTAGACCAATCATATATTTGTCCGGGAGAAACTTCCGCACTGCTTGACAGATTCAGCCCTTTGTGGATCATCCTTGCACGTATTTTCCTTTTGATCTCGCTTACATACTATGTCAAAGTATCCAGCCATAATCAGTGATATCGGTACTGCATGGCTTGTTCCCCCTCCCCTCTCCAAGAGCAAGTCGTGGCATTTTGCTCTTGGAAATCCCCGAGTATGGCATTCACCTCACAAAAATTCCACTTACAAGCAGGCTCCAAAATCTTGTGCTCCATGTCACAACTAGTCTACCTCGCAAGGTACTCCCATCCTTGGCCACAATGATGGTGGTCAAGGTTGACCACCATCATAAAAAGACCTATTTCTCATCCTCTACGATCACTCGAGGAGGAGGCTCGGAAGTGCGGCTCGGTGTTTGTATAACTTCATCTAAGAGATATCAACGCATTCTGAAATGGCATGGAAACTCAAATAGCAAGCAGCTCCATTGCGTGCATCCGCAATTCGAGCATAAGGCCACCATTGTTTCAACTTTTCCTCGTAGCTTGATGTGCAACTCATGGCCCTAAAACAGGTTAACTCTTGCAAAATGTAGCCACCTCCAATAACATGGCGGGTTACCAAAATGAATCAGCCACTTTTTACATCTTGTTGGTGGAGTAGTGGTCGCACATTAAAGGAATAATCATGAGCATCATACTCGCCACGTATCTCTCACCCTCCCGCGAAGAGATTCACAATGAAAAAACCCATGTTGATGGTGAGGTACGCAACCCACACCATTAGGTCTGGTCGCTAGAAGAGTCCATTAGTTCGGTTGGTACAGTCGTGTCCGCACGTGATCTTGTTATGAAATACAACTCACTTGCCATCGGCTAAAATATTGCTATGTTCCAAAACACTCAAGTGTGCCGTAGTTGGTAAAGAGTACACACTAAGGTGTATCGTTGTAGTTGCATGACTTGCTAAAGGCCACTGTGATGGGAAGCACATTCTTGTTGTGGGTTGCATTGTTGAATTCTATATCGTGGTTGTAGGAAATGTGGAGGTGACCGCCTGTGAACCTTTGCTATCTTAAACTCACGGTCTCTTTGGAAAAAGTGGGAGACAATGTGCACGTCACAACCTTTTTGATATTCCCTGAGTCTTGTTGTTTGATTGTTCTCCAACTCAACCCATGACCATTACGTGTGGAATTGGATAGAGGCACCACTACTCCTGTATAACTGAGTACAAATTTACATCAGTAGTAACAAAAACCAAGGAATTCTCGCACATCATGTACCTAGTACAAGTTTGGTCATCTTTGTACAGCCCAAACCTTGCGTAGGTCCAAGGAAATATGCACAACAGTAAAAACATGTCCAAGGGATCCAATACTATCCATCACAGATTGACCAGTCGAGATATTTGCAAGAAGTATCATTTCTCAAATATCGAGCACTTTCCTCTCATATCCCTCGTCCTCCTCCACCAACATGTTAAACACCAAAGGGTCGTTGACATAATCAATCACAATCAATACACCAATATTTCCTGACCAAATAAATAATGCATCCAAGTACATCCCAAACATGTCGTTGATCTTTTTCCTCAGAGTGGCAGGCACATCAGTAAACATAGAAGGTATCACAAAAACCCGTGGTGGACCTAACAGGTAGAAAATGATGGATTTCCACACTACGTGGCTCGATGTAGATCTGGTGGAAACCAAATCAGAAGTCAACATTTATAAATCAGTGAGCCACATATTGCTAATCAAAATCTCCTCAACTCATGAAAGCAGGTACTAGTTATTTGTCATAAACTCGTTCAACGCACTATAGTGTGCGCAAATGCACATCTTCCCCATCTGTTCTTGTTCAAAAAAGACGGTAACAGAACTTGGAGATGAGGGATAAATGGAGCCTTGCCTTGCGAGACACATAACATGAGAATGAAAGAGCATACCAGGTTTAAGGCTAGTGTGGTGGTCCACTTCATGCTTGTGTGGCAGAACTATCTAGAAACAAGTCCTCAAACACCATACACACATTTCGAAGCCCCTCAAGTACTATAGAGAACTTGCATTGGGCCCTTGTATTCTTGTGAATTACCCCACGCATCACATTAGGCACCTCGTCCTTAGGTTTTCCAAAGTTTTCCTCCACATATTGCACTTACGCCGAATAAATCAGCTCTGTCCTTTCTATTGCACACTACAGGTATACCAGACTGTGCACCAAAGAGGCCGATTCTACCTTTCTCCACACATCTCATCCTCTACTACCTCTTCCTCGGACCACGTGGATAGGAAATAATTACTGTCATTTGAGTCAATCAAGTCGATACATGCCTCCTAACTGACAACAATGATATATTTGAAAAAGAATTCACAAAAGAGAACCCCACTGTAATCCTTCATTGGACACAATCACTAAAAAGTTCGTTATGCAAAGCTTCCCCACACAATTTGAGAGAGGATGGACCGGGTACCATAGCCTGGCCTTGCCGTCCACTTGGTTTGTGGTTTGCATTTTTCTCACGAACGTCACGCTCCACTTCAGAGTACACACCGTGCTCACAAAACTATGCCTTGCTATACAACCTAATAGAAACTGTACCTCCTTATTGATACATTTCAATCACGTCTCCAGGAGAATTAGAGACTGCCCCTCCTCTTACCCCGAATCCCATTGTTTGACCTAAAAAACCCCTTAACCCAACAAGGTGGTCGAACGGTTGTCATGTAACAGCAAGGGTAAAGAGGAGCCATGGGTGATTCCATCCACTCCTACATCTCCTTGCTTGTCTTAACCCTCTTGCTAAAGCCATTGCTACAATAACTACACATGTTGGTGTGTGCCTGATGCACATTTGCATCACATTGCTCTACTTGTGTAACAAACCTGGCATAATATATGCCATTTTGTTATGTGTTATTACCCCGAACCATTATTGTTAACAGTCAGCCGTGTCCTGTCTATGAAGAAAAGGAGATTACCTCGCATATCTGGATGACTAGACAGTCAGGAGGACTCCTTACCCGCCAGCCTTGCGATAAGGAAACTTAAAAAAAGCTTCCTCCTTACAGAAGGCCGACCGAATAGAGTTTCGCATTGTCCAGCAGATGCTTGAGGTCACGAGGCCTCAAGCAACAACCAAATGTGAACTTACCACAAAGAATCGCCATGGAGAAGCGAGGCTCAATAGGTAGCAATGAGCATTGCCCAACATGATCTTGCAAGGGGGTCCTCTCCATCTTGGTGCCTCTCACTAAGCACCTCGCCATGGTGAGGGGCTCGTGAGGGTCCACCGGTGGGCATTCTAACATGAGCGCTCCGTAGGTTTCCATCACCACTTGGTGGCATGACAAACTCATTTCTACAATTGAGCTGGCCCCGCCAGTGGATGAGATGCCATGGAATGGTGACAGGTATCCCTTACATGCGAGAAGAAATCTCACCAAAACACCCCCATGCCTAACGACATTGGAGACATAGGGTTTCCACATGGACCTATGAATATTGCCAAAAAGGTTGGAATCACAAGAGAAATGAACCTAGTCAAGTCGCTTCAACTGTCAAAAGGGGTTTATAGAATAATATCCTCCATCGTCTGTCTTGAGTTGCCCCATGACAAGAGCGGACTTCACGCCCCGACTTCGGTCGGGGCATACGTGTGAGAGGTGTCACTTGTGGAGAACTTCAATTCATGGCGAAGTTATTCTATATGACCAACCTGTGCCATGGCCAAGTGTGATAAGGTTCCAAGAGCTCCAACACCCACAGAGGCTCGCACCCCGTTCACCTGCCATGCTACATTGGCATCCACGAGATAGTCGTCACCCTTGTTGACTTCATTGCTTGACGACCTGGACCCTGGTATGTTGTCACTAGGAAGCTGTTGCTGCCATTCGTCTCCCTCTTACCCAAGTATGACGGAGCATTTTGACTGGCCGACGGCAATACCATCTTAGAGTGACACACAAGTTGCAGACTAGACCAGTGTTTGGTGACCATATCCAGAGTTGCGTTTGCTCTCGCCCACTTTGCTGTCGCTTTGCAAAATTACAGCTATAGAGGAGATTTTAAGAGGCATTGTAGGTAACTCAGTTTGAAAGCTTGTGTAAAAATGTTTATAGCACATTATAAGACGTTTTATTTAGCACCTCTGTTGCTTGCTATAGCTCGAGGAACAAGATGTCTATAAACATGTTTTTTCTCTTGTTTGTAATAAAGAGAACATATGTTTCTTGCCCAAGTTGCAAGGCAAATGCTGTGGTTTGTTTATAACAAATGTTGGCTATGGTCTCGTGCTTTTCCTGTGCTTTGTACCTCGTTTTATGGGTGCAGGATGAAAATGGGGTATCTACACACTTCTATTGCAAGGAAAATGGAAACTATGGAACTCGATTTATCTCTGCATGCCTTAGCCAAGAGTACTTCAAATTACAAAAACATGTCACTGGTACATCCAGAGTTTGGCTGTCACCGCATTTTTAAAAACCTAGCACCCCCTTCCTCCCTTCTCGTACCCCCTTCGTCTCTCTTACCACTCATGGTGGGAGGTGGTCTCCCCATGTCCATGGCTAGAGGACACCCTCCCATAACTTGAGCAAAGGAGAGTATCCTAAGCGTATACGAGAGTCTTGCTCCTTGCACAATGTCACCAATAACAGTGTTTGCGGGACGGGCACCGGCCATGCTATATCTGCTGCATTTGTGAAAATGACCACGACTATAACTATCCGTCTGGTGAGATGCTGCTGCTACGGATACCGTGAAAGGAGATGAAGAAGCCAAGGAGACGTCGGCTCGATACATGGGCGATAAGGCCGAGGGCACTGCTAATGCTATTAGCAAAGCATGCATGGTGGGGGTATAAACCATCGCAACAGACGCTGACAACGCTAGCGTTGAAGCAAATAACAACAAAACCTCCTTGGAAGACCACGATAAAGAGGATGATGACCGTCTTGAGAGCATTGATATTGGCACCTTTGCCGTGATCAACCACCTCTTGGACCTCAAAATTCATGACTTATGCATAGTAGAAACTCTTAATCCTTTGGCCTTACCAAATGGGAACGGTGGTTCTAAGCCACTTGCTAGTCAAACATCTCGTGGCATTTGCTGGGATGGCATGCCGGCAGATTGTGATAAAACAAGTTGCCTATATTGGCACGTGTACCAACCACAAAACCCCAAGATGGTCCCTTGGTTGGTATTGAGGAAGGAACAATTAGAAGAGCATGGGCATGCGCAATGGCCGCCAACATAACTATCATGTCCAATGTAGACATGGACCACAAAAGGATCCCGTGAAAATTGCTGCTACACTGAAAATTTTGTAAGACACCAAGGCATACGAGTAACTGCTCGATGCAGTCAAGCATAACCTGCTCACCAAGAGCGTATTTTCCCTTGAGAAACACATTAGTCCTACTCTGTTCAGTAGCATGCTAAACATCATGGTTATGGCGGACAAGCCTGATCTCGTATATCCATCCTAATGTGAGAAAGCTAAGCATCCATCACATGATGATGCCCTCAGCTAGGTGGATGACACCCATGATGATTGGTCGATGGGCCCAAGCAGCTCTCGTTGCCATAATCAGGCTAAGAAAGCAGTAAGTAAAAAAAAAACCGACAACGACAATGTAGCATTGGATGTCCAGATATCAAAGACTCCACCCGAGCAACTACACCAGGTCTGGCTTCTCCAAGCATATGGACTTTGCCACTTGGAAGCAAAACATGGAGCCCTTGCTTGTGCTGCATGACATCAAGCAACAAGGTTGGGATACCATCGGGCTAGCTTACGTTGACAGTAATCTCGTAAGTAAAGAACCTGTTGAAGGTGGTATGCGTAAAAGTGTGTTAGTCGATCCATAGACCTTATTGGGAAGACTCGTGTAAGACTATAATGGACTTTCACGGTAGGGGTTTTGTATCACTGCAAGCCTCTAGCCGTCTGTCCAAAATCCACCAAGGATTGGGACAACACACTTGACAAGATCATTGATAAGGATGGCTACCTTATGTGGAAATTCGTGGAATGTCTAATCAACAAAGTTTCTATCAAGCCCCTCACTGGTGCTTCTATGATCAATTGGCAAGGCAAGCATTGGAGTTATTATGCTGAGATGCGTGACCTCATCACTGTGAATTGCAACTCCATTCTGGATGAGTATGGATGGACACACGTTGTGGCTAGAATCATTGACAAAGGAACAACAAGAGCTTGCACTCTTCCCAGCATGTGGAGCGTAAGCTCCCCAAGCACCCATAAACCCTTCAAGGCATAGAACAGCCACAAGGAACGTGCAGACGGCAAGGCCAAGACAAGGATCCTGACCTACTTCTATCATGGGAAGACTGGGCACTACACGTCTGAATGCTGCAAGTGCCGGGAGGTCGTGTCGGTGGAAACACCAATGGACATGTAGAAGAAAGGCATGATAAAGGAAAAGAAAACTGCCAGAGCGTGAAGGGCGTTAGTGGTGGTCACGGAGCAGCAGGCCGTAAAAAGGTCTTCTGAATCCCCCAGTGGCCGGCAGTGGACAACCACTAGGTTTTGCGGCTAAGAGATCCTT
The DNA here is from genome assembly GCA_023375785.1 of Penium margaritaceum. Lineage (NCBI taxonomy): Eukaryota > Viridiplantae > Streptophyta > Zygnematophyceae > Desmidiales > Peniaceae > Penium > Penium margaritaceum. The sequence continues at coordinate 128,226 of SZWC01000350.1, read as the reverse complement.
TAATATTAAACGTGCTTTTGTGCTCCATGATGATGATGCAAAATATTTACAATGCCTCACTGTGACTTTGTGTTTTGTGATTTTTGTTCCTCCATGAGCAACGACTTCGGTATCTCTCTCGCCATTGTCTACTCTTGAATCTCATCATCGATGAGATGGAAGAGTGATGCTTGAAAATCCACACTTTCTTGACCATATTCACACGACAGAAAAGAAATGAAGTGCTTGAAGATGAACTTATTCACGCAAGTGACAGTTGCAGTTTCAATACTTGCAAGTCCTAGGAGAAAACTTTAAAATGAATGGCAACTCTTGTACGGTGTAAACAAAAAATACCACATGTGGGAGTAGGAGTCTGACTTTGCTGAGCTATGCTGTAGCATAGAATAATTCCGGGCATGCAACTTTCAGGCCATGCCTCACAGGTCCCTCACGTACAAAGATGACAATGTAATTCACAGGTTACTTTCATAGGGCTCGCGTGCAGACTATATTTGACACAAGTGTTGATGGTGAGTTCATCAGTGCCTCTTGAATGCAATAAATAGGATTCAAATGAACATATTGTGATGAAATAGCCACCTTTAGGGATGACCGAAAGGCCGGTGTACTCGGCACATGTAGGGGAAAGCTAAAGCTATGAGCTCTTGGGAAACTTTTCAATTTCACTATCATTAACTTGAGAGATAATGTTTACGTTGTTCTTGGTGATCTTTGGCTTGATGAGTATGAGATAAATATGAGTTTGGTCATAAAGACTCAATGTACAAAAAGGAAAGCACTCCATTATGCCTCCACATAAGGATCTATCAAGGCCTTCTCCAAATCGTGAACAATCCACCATTGTGGTGCATCAAGTCAAGGGATACACGCAAAAAGGCCACAATGGATTCCTATAACAACTTTGTACAGTTGATGATGACGATTCACTGTGCTCGAGTGATATGAGCACTCTCCTTGGATTGTTTTCATTCCATTCTTGGCCCACTCCCAGATGGTTTACCGTCCAAGCGGAATGCTGATCACACAATCCCACTTAGGCTAGGAGCAGGGCCATCTTTTTACCTGTGTATCACCTCGATGCTTTTGATTGTAAAGAGGCTGAATGGTAGATAAAAGATTACCTGGCCAAGGGATGGATTCAAACAAGAAGTTCCGAATTCGGAGCTCCTATCTCATTTGCTAACAAAGAAGGTGGAGGTTTGCACATGTGTCTTGACTACCATGCATTGAGTAGATGGACGACTGAAAACGCCATCCTTTACAAATAGTTGATGAACTCTCTGAAAATCTTTAAGGTGTAACGGTCGTAACTCTCCTTTCTCTCTATCAAGGTTATGACCAAATTGGAATCATTGAAGAAGATGTTCCCAATACCACGTTTCGCATGCATATGGGTCACTGTCAGTTATGAGTACTGGGCATTGGTCATACCAACACGCCAGATACATCTCAAGCCATATTGAATCACATCTTCCACGAAAATTTGGGCAAAACCATCTTTTTGTATGTTGATGATGTATTGGTGTTCTAAAAAAATCAGGAGGAGCACACACTGTATCTACACAGAGTGCTCAAAACATTCCACAAGGAGTTGCTATTTACCATAATGGCATTGGGTGCTTTCACACAACCCGAGTTGCAATACGTCGACTTCATTGTTAGAAATGAAGGAATCCAAGTGGATCATCCCAAGGTGCAAGCTATAATGGACAGTCTTCAACCATGCAATGTGGATAAATACAAGCCATCCAAGGCTTGGTGAATTACTTCCATTGCTTCATGCAAAGCTATTCCAACCTTGTCACCCCAATCGCAACTCTGACATGTAAGGACATCAAATAGACATGGACCGACACGTGTGAGCATGCATTTTTGCATGTTAAAGAAATTATGACATACCCTACTGCTCCTTAATTTTGACGGCTTGAGTTTTAATAATTGTATGATCCTTACTTCTGTACAAAATTTTTCAGGTTCAATTTATATTGGTGGTTGCTTAATTTTATTGGTAACACAAGGAGTGGTCCCTTGAATTTGGCGACGGGTCCCGGTCATTTCCTCAGCAATCCTTTATTTCAACGACGACCGTCCGTTGAGCGATGAGCACGCGTTTTGTTTGCGCGGTCAACGCTCAACGGGTGAGCGCCGTTGGCGAATGCGTGCCATGCAGCTAGGCGTATCTAGCCCAGCGTTGGGGCAACCTGCCGCTGCCACGCTGGCGTGTGGGGGCAGTGACAGGTTGCTGCAAAGGCTTAAGTGCATGGAATGTGTTTTGGGTCTACCATCACTTCTCATTCACAGTGTTTTATCGAACAGAAAATAGCGGAACACCATGGAACGATTCTTGACCAAGGTATCTGCCAAGGAACGTGCACGTCGTCTCCATGATGTTGCTCGCAAGGGGCCTCTTCTGCATCCTGCACTCTTGAAACACCAGTTGGGCATCTGCACAAGGTTATTCGCCTCACGTTTGACGACTCTATGGACGAACGATGATTGACATTGTACAAAGGCACCAACATCGATGGTCCTGATGTGTACTCGCCACTGATACTACCCGCCAGAGTACCAGTAGCGATGTGCATGCCGTCGGGTGTCCAACTGCCACTGTCAACGACGAGTGTCTCATGTTCTCCTCCACATATCTACACCTCCTACTCACCTGGCACAAGCACGTAGAAGGTATCCCTCCCTCCTTCCGTGCCTGTTAGCATCTCGCGTCCGCATCCAAGTGCTGGAGACATGGAGCACGTGCCTGCTTACAATGTCCCTATCCCTTGTCGTTGACTAACGGCAGATGAGAAGGGAAAGGCGCCTGCTGTGGAGGAGATTCCTCCTCTTCCCTGCCAGCCCGAGAGTACCCAGCTTGCTCGTGGGCCCGGTCCGGTCATCACCGGGTCTCCTCCCGCGTCGACCATCCCTGACACTGACACCTCGGACGATGATGTGTCCGGATCACCTTCCGAGTCTGATGGCCAAGCGAGTGACGACAGCACTGACACCGAGTGCCTTGTCCTCTATGCGTCAACGGGTAGAATGCCTACTTTAGCGGCATCAAGCGCAACTTCCGTGATATTGTCAGACAATCTACCGTGCCTTCAAGGCCCAACATCAGCCTATGCGACTGTGCAGCATGTCAGACGCAGGTTTTAGGACTCTCGATGGATATTTTTTCATTGGTAAACTTGCTCCTAGTACTTTGTCAGGGTAGTTTGTGGAAGCCACAAAAGGCTCTGAAGAAGCAGTACGAGGGTGACGTTCTTGTGCCGATTGCATCTACACCATCGGTGCGTGTCAATGAAAAAAAGGAAGCATGGTTGTCGAGACAAGCGGGCTTGGCTGTCCGAGCATCCTATGATCATCGATGCAATTCGATTGACGCTCGAGGATGCTCGTGCAGCCGTTCACGCTTCGAACTCAAAAGTGATCCGGCGTGAGATTCGCGGTGTTCTTGCACGTCATGCTCCAGGTCAGCTTGAACTACTCGGCCGTCGTGCCTTTGTACGTTCATGGGTGAGACAACTTGTGAAAATGAGATGGGATGGTCTTGGAGGAGGGGAACAAGTGCCGCGCAGAAACTGCCGGCCGATTTCGACAACAAGATTCTGACGTTCCACCGTTGTGTAGCTTGCATGGCCACGCTGTACAGGATCAAGCCTTTTCTCATGATGAAAGGCAACCACACCACCATCCAGCTGCTTCCAACTGCCAAACACACATATGCACCAAAGGGCAGCCATGAGATTGGCATCGTGGGACTGGAGGACAAGCGTGCGATCACCGCGCTCGTTTCATCCTCCATGACCAGGAGTTGTTGCCGATGCAGCTGGTTTTTGGCGGAAAGACCGCCAGGTCGGTGCCACATGGAGAAATGCCAAGCGGCAGCTTAAAGAGGGATGGAACCTGACATGTACTCCTACTCATTGGACAAACACGGAAACCACAAAGGAATGGATTTGCACAATTGTCGTTCCGTTCTACAAGCGGACCTGTACGGTGCTCGGTGTCCGCGAGGGCGAGGAGAATCTTCTTCTCGTTCTCGACACTTGGCGTCCACATTGCAACGCGAATTTTCAGCTGTGGCTCAGGGACAACTTTTGTTACATCCATTCAGTGTACATCCCTGCTGGATGCACCGGTATGACACAGCCAGCTGATGTCAGCATCATCCGTCCGCTCAAAAACAAGCTCGAGGAACGTTTTGCATCATGGGGTGCGGAGCGTAGTCATGAGGGTTGGAGCATGCACATAGGCATGAAAGAGGTGAAGGAGGAGTCTTGTGCGTGGTTTTTGAAGACTTAGGAGTACATACGCGATGAGGAACCCATGGCGAAGAATGCATGGACAAATTGGGGTTCACCAAGGTGTTTGATCCATCATTCCAGCTTGTAGCAGCACCATATGCCGGTGAACTGTTGTTCCATGATGAAGAGGTGGAGGAGGAGAACGAGGTGGTGTATAATCTTGGTTTGTTGTTGTGTAGTGCATTAAAGTGTTTTTGTATGATTCTCACTTAGAACGTTAAAATTCACAACTTGAATCTTTGCACGCCCGTATTCCGTGACATTGTGAACATGACCAACTTTTGCCAAATGCATCTTCCAGATGAATGGACTTAGAAATGTAGGAAAAAAACACACCAGCACAGAAAAGAGGTGTAGAACAACCCAGAGAACCAAAATGCATGCATGATCCATTAAATTCGACTATTTTAATCTCAAAATTAATCTGGCGAACCATTGATTTTGACCAAAACAAGTTTTTTTCCTTTCACCTTTCAACAAGCAAAAGAAACATTAATCTCAAAATCAAGGAGCAGTAGGGTATGTACGTGTGCTGGCTTCTCCAACTCCCGAAAACCCTTATGAGGAACTATGTGATGCATCCATTATTGGGACAGGGGCTGAACTTCTGCAGGGTGGAAAATGGGTTACATATTAGATTCAAAAACTCTCAAGTGCTCAGACTCTCTACACCAGAGGTGACCAAGAGTTACTTGCTGTGTGAAATATTGTGACAAGTTATGTGTTGCAACCTTGAATGTACCAAGGGTGGATTCAAGGTGGTCATTGACCACAAACCTGGAGTATTCTTTCATTCTCATCCCAACCTTTTGCGACAATGAGCTCAACGGAGCAAGTAACTAAACAGAATCCACTTTCAATGGGAGTATCGACAAGGTCATACAAATATGATGGACCGGTTGAATCCCACTCTAGTCAACACCATCCTCGCCACACTTGAAGCACAACCTATTTGCAAGGAAGAAGAATGGAAGCATGATGTCCCCATGCCTGGTACCCCCCTATGCCAACCACCAAACCCGAGAGTGTATTTCACTTCGTTATTGCAATGCATCCATACGGGATGCTTTGATGATCCATGGTTTAGCTATAATGACATTCAGCAACATGGCTTGTTGGAAACCTGTGGTCTATGCAGCAAGGGCAGCTTGGTGGTTGTGTCCAACTTCGGAAAGCTGCGAGATGATATCCTTTTTTAGTTCCATTACCCACCAGTAGCTGGCCACCTTGATGGAGCAAAAATGGAAAGGGCTCTTTTGTAGTAAAATTGGTGGCCTAGAAAGGTCGTGCAACTCACGCAAGTACATCTAGGCCTGTGACTCGTGCATCGCAACAAGTCGAGAAACAAGGCACCAACAATATTGCTAAGGCTCCTACCAGTGCGTAACTCATCTTGTGGGGAAGTTAGCAGACAATCCATCACTGGCGTACCCGACAAACCTCATAGCCATCATGCTATCCTCGTAGGGGTTCAATCTCAGACCAAATCCCTGACCGTGTATTTTATGTCCACAGCCATGCATGTCACTACTGAAGAAATTGTACGCATCTTTTGAAGCACTACTATTCAGCAACATGGGTTGCCGTTGTGCATTACCGTACTGCCACGTGAAAAGAAAAAATAATATCTTTTGGGACATGCTTTTATATTTCTGTGTAATTGTGTGTTTGTGGTTTGTATTTGTGTGGAAATTGGGTGCAACCCTGTCCTTCTTTTGTACTCAGGACTAAAACATTTTTCATTCGGCAAGCACAACTCCGACGAGCATCGTCATATGATTCCACGCATCGCGAACAACTTGGGACCCGCGGAGTTCGAAGTTCGATGTATCAAACTTCAAACTCCGGGTTCCCATTAACCGTGCTAGAAACCGAACACGACTAGCCGCAGAATTTGTGTTTGTGTGGAATTCGGTTAGACTATTTTGTATTTGTGTGGAACTACCATGGACGCTTCTTCATTTATAATGAAACTAAAATTACTTTGGCATTTCTTTTCACGTGGCAGTACGGTATCTCTGTTGGAGACGTGCGATATGCAAGTAATTTTTTATCATCCTTGGTGAGATATTTGGCACTCTCAAACAGATTTCCACTGCTTTCCACCCACAAATGGATAGAGAGACTTAACAGGTGAACCAAAACATAGATACAATGCTCTAGATGTATGTTAATCCCGCGATGGATCATTGGGATGGGTTTATCAGCCTGGCAGATATTTGGCAGGGTTTATTGTATTGTATACAATACCTCTGTTTATCAATCTACACCATTGACACTGTTCCTTCTTTATTACGGTGGGCATCCGATGGCATTTTTCTCCTTGGTGAGGCGCGGGAACTGTGGGAATCAGATATCTTTGATCCAAGCCATTGCAAATCACATGGAAACCCTTCATTGATAAGTATGCTCCTCGTGATAGGAGGACCAAGTGTTACTCGTGAAAACATTTGATGTGCAACATTTTGATTTAGATGATATTCATACGATCTTGTGCTCGTGAAGGATATGAATTTCCGTCTTTTGAGTTTTCTATCCCCGTGCATTGGCACATGATCCTATAGATGTACCTAAGAATCACCCCAATTTCTACAATCGTCTTCTATCTTGCCCTCCGTTCTTGTACACCATTTACGTTCTCCTTGGTGCCACACTTGGCATCAGAGCATAGCAGCACTAGAGAGGTGGCCAACGCATTACCGTACTGATCTTATATTTTGTGGTCCAAAACAATGTTCAGTGTGTAACTTGAGTTCACACTTTACTTCCTTTATTTTACCATTGTCAAAAACAAGTGAAGTTGGTCATATGGTATCCTGTATTTCATTGGCAGGCAAGACGGGTAACCATTTTCCATGGCCCAAAGGTGGGTTCAAATCCCCAAGTCGGGGCTCGATGCGACTGGTCCCGGGATTGAAGCACGATAGCAGTATGACATCCATCAATCTCCCCCCCCCCCCCGCGCCCCCTTGCATATACTCCTTCCACACTGAGATCCCCCCCAATGGCATGGTACATGCCAAAATACATGGCCCAAGCCACGTCAAAATCTCGGAACAGTCAATGACTGGCATGAAACATTGCAGGCACCCTGATTAACACATGCATGAGATTTGTGACACAGTTATTTTAGCGTTATCCAGTGAGAACAAAATGTTACTAGCACGTAGCCAAATTCATGAATCCGTCATTATAAAACAACTAACAATAAGATATAAGACAAAATCCTTGTATGAGTCCTCAGCGCATCTCCACCATCCAAAAATATAACGACGTTGCAACGAAGGTAGTGAACAAAGCGAGCGCATGCTTCAACGAACAGCAATAGCTGGCACAGGCTTTGGTGTGGGAGGATGTGTTGCATGCACCCAATGACGCCTTCCAGGTGAGATAGGCGGTAACAACAACTTTCACAAAAAATAGCGCAAAACCGATGACCTAGACGGCCAATCGAGTAAAAGATCCCTCAGACTCAGCAAAACCCTTCTCCTCCGTTGTTGCCCGCCATGGCGACACCTGGCACGATGGGAGGTAGTGACTGACTGGCCTGCATAAAAGAAGATATATACCAATCGAGATGAATCGGGAATTGAGAGCCTGAACACCCATCTCCTCCAAGAATTGAATGCAGGGATAGAGGCACTACATCATACACGTGCGCGCAAAGGCTACAATGGTGTCTACGACAATTGGGAGCCCTACGACAACCTCCAAAACATTGATCATCTTATTGATGGCTAGTACAAGTGTCACCAGACTATATCTGCTAATGCGACCAGGCGTTACAACTAAAAGGGAAGGGATCATGTCCAAAACGTACATGTGTTTCTAAACTCCATGAGTGGGTATTCTTTTGCTCACATTTGTAGCCCACCATGCGGTGGCCTTCCGACACTGACACCGACCAGCCAAGGACATTTTGAGTACCTTTCATCAACCTCTGGTGTTCTGCTCCCGAGATTTCTAACACGTTCAACCACCTCCTATATGTTACATCCCTGGCACACAAGAGTTCCTAAACTCCGTGAGTGGGTGCTTTTATCATTACCTTCGTGGCCCAACGCACGCCAACCTCGGAATTTCATGCCAATCTGTCAATGGAATTTTTGGCCACCTGTCCCGACCTCTGGTATTCCCTTCCCAAGGGTCTGACAACTGTGACCACTTTCCTGAATGGTCGGCATTAGTACCTCAAAGTTTGTCGATGCTTCAATACTATTGGTCGACTTTGTGACGGAACTGAAATACTCTAAAAATCACACCTCAATGTTCTTGACTCCCCTTGACTTCTCAACGGAGCTTTCCGAAGTAGCTACTTGTGGTGAAACTCACACGTGTTGCTTGGCTCAAGCGTTGAGAACCCGACATATGCCTAATCATGATTCCCATCGTTGTATGTATTTCCTCCACTTCCTTGATAATTATCATCAGAATACACTTACTGCTAAATACGATTTATCCATTTATCCCAAATCATCAAATTGTCTACTCCCTCACATTACATCCCTGTGAACCACCTATGTTCCGCTCAACGTAACATTTGGTATCAGAGCATAGTGGTGCTCAAGGAGTAACCAACTCATTAATAGCCAAGTGATAACCTCGCACGGTCCTTTAGCGCATATCCTACATTTAGAAGATTGCAGACCTCGAGATAGCAGTAGTGAAGAGAGCGAGCATCCCCGATGATGTGTGGCAATAACGGACAAAGACTCATATAATGGGTGATTAGCAGTACACAAGCAACGACGCTCTCCATAGAAATCAAGGAGCAACGACAACTTTTGTAGCAAACATTTTAGCACAAACTAACTCAACGGCCAACTTGGTGATGGGACACTCGGGCTCAAGAAAGCCTTTGCCCTTGCTGCCATTAGGATGAAACCTGGTGTGATGAGAGGCGCTGGCTGAAGAGTCCAACAGGAGCAGGGGACTGGCGGAGCTGGATAAATGGCTTGCGTGGCCACCATCACATCATTGATCATAAGCGTACTACCTCTCAAGCTGAAAAATCCAATGTGGCACGACCATCTTACACCATCAGAAACATGGAGTGAATTCATGCGCGCTCAACTCACCCACTTTGGGAAAATAAACAAGAAGTGTAATGCACGATAAAAAACTTCAACACCTGTGTCAACAGTCCATCTTGACGAAGTATACATGGTCATTTTACAAAATCATCACCAACAGCGACCTTGCCTTGAGAAAGCTCTATTTCTACTACAACAACGGCCTCAAATGGGATATTTTACGTACTATCACCATTTTTCGCATCCAAGACAACCTTTTGCAAAAGATTGCAGCAGTCGATCGCATCGACAACACCGACTACAATGCTCGGACACAGGAAATCTAACGGCCGACAACCCCAGAACCACGACTAGTGGCCGAGGGAAATTGTACTCAATGGTGATCCGTCCGCCACATCATCTATTGTGCACGGATTACCATGGACACAAGGTGGTCACTGATTGACCGATGCCTGCAAACATTTGGAATGTCCAAGTATTTTTGGGCTCCTGCAACTACTAACTTTGATCGATAAAGGAATACGCTCGCGTTTCAGCGCCTCTCTCTGATCTCGCTAAAAAAACCTCCAAGTGGAATTGGAGTGCCAACAAACAAGACACATTCAACTATTCAAGAATCACTCTGACGTCAACACTATACTCACAACTGGCACGTCCAATGATGGACTACAACATGGCCGCTGATGCGTCCGGTTGAGCCACCGTTGCTGTTCTCCTCCAAGACAATAGCAGTGGAGAACAACCGATCACGTATATGTCTTGAAAATTATGCGGGTTGAATCTCAACAACGTAGTACACAATAAAGAGATTCTCGCACAGGTACACACATGAAAAATGTGACGTTGTTACTTGTACTACCAACGATGTGTTATCTGCACCGACCATCATGCACTGCTAAATCTCATGACTCAGCCAAATCTGTGCCACCGACAAGCTCGATGGATGGAGTTCCTCGTGTCCAACTTCGACTCGAGTACCGGCCTGGAAATCCTATTCCGGTGGATGCTCTACGTCAGCAACCGGATTCCATGGCCAAGATCAACACGTTGCTCGTCGAACAAGACCCATACCCTACTGCACATTGAATTTGATGTCTAGGTTTTTGTGTATTTAATGATCCTAAATCTTGACCATGGATCAATATGTCATGTGTTCTGTTTAATTTGACCAGCATTGCCTCAGTTGTCCCTTAACATTGACCTCTGGACTTGTTCATAAATTTTGTGCGCGATGATTTTGATGTCAGCAACAAGATCACAAGCGCATAGACTTCGGATGTTGACCATAACCTGTTGTGACGTGTCAGATTCTGACCAATGTCACGAGGTCGCACTGTACCACACAGATTCTGACTTGAATCTGCACGGTCTAGTTTGCCTCGGCTTCTCACGATGCCAAAAAATGTCATTTGAGGTGCGCACTTGTGACACTCCGAGTTTCGATACGTGAACAGAAAACATTGAACTCCTCAATTTTCCTTGCTGGCCATTTTCCCGTTGAGTGCAAGTACCGGGAGTACCAAACAAAGTGAAGTAGGAACCCCAACTACATAAGAGTAAATGGAACAAACCGTCCCGTGAAGTCGACAAATGAGTTCTTGAAATAATTTCCTGGTCTTCTAATTTCAACGGGTCTATCAAGTTCGATGAGGTTCAACTAGGACAAAAATGTTTACTATCAAAGTCTTCGAGCAACTAGGTTCATGGCAAGGCTAATTACAAAAGGTTACAAGGAGTTCGTCGAGTACGACAAGTCCAGGTTTTGGCTCGACGATCCCTACTGGAAACAACAATTCACTTGTTGTCGTCGTCCCATCAAACGGGGAGCTACGAAGGTTTCTCCTAGAGGAATACCACGACCTTGGTCAAGACGGACATTTTGGCAGGGACAAGATGCTAAAAAAGTTGGCAAATTACCCTACTGCACTTGGATTTCGATTATATATAATTTTTACGAGACTTTTCTTCAACAAATTTGTCATTAGTCGAATTGCACAAGTATAACCTAATAAATTACATTCGGTGCCCCGGCAAGCAAAATATGGTTAAACGTCAAAAGAAAGATCCGAAACAAACTGTGGACAGTGGTTCATGTCCACGTCGAAGAGGCAGTGTGTGGCTTGGACCATGTTCGGGCGTCAGCTTTGTCAGTCTGACTCGGCTGGCCGCATCAGGCCAGCCGCGTCAGACTGACACGGCCTCGAACACTGCCCGTCGTCGGTGTTCGAGACCGGCCATCGCCGAATTTAAGAATACGCTTTTTTCGTTCAACGATTCTAAAAGTGCCACCTAGATAACTTTTATCCAAAAAACCATGCTCGAAAATCAAGATGCCCTAAATTGTAAATTGTAAAAAATCGAAATCAAAGTGTAGTAGGGTACTACTAGTGGGACATGATGCAAACCAACGTGTCAGGCTCCTGCAAATTATGTGACACTTGTCAGAGACAAACATCTCGTCACACAAGGCCGTCCGGTCTACTCCAACCACTCCCTACTCCAACATAACGTGGGATGACATTAGTTTGGACTTAGCGATAAGACATCCTGTCACTCGTGAGAGTAATAACGCCATCCTTGTCACAACATACACATCCGAAAAGATGTGCACTTCATCCAGACAACAACTACCTTCACAGCAGAAGGAACAAAATGGCTACATCTAAACTAGACCGTATGGCTACACGATGCGCCATATACCATCATCAGCGACAGAGACGGTAGCTTCACTAGCCATTTTTGCGTGAACTGATAGGACATTATCCGAATCGGATCCAACTAACAATGGCATTCCATCCTTAAACCAAAGGAAAAATAATGCCGACCAATCACACGTTTGGACAATTTATCGGCACACTTTTTGAGCCGCACAACACCGATTGGACAGTTAAGCCGTCAACCGCCGAACTCATATACAACTCCCCCACTTCCATTGCAGCTGGTATAATTCCTTTTGAAGTGGTGTACGACAAGCTTCTAGCCACATTGGTAGGACAACAGATTCAGAGCAACATTCCCACGGTCGACTTCCACCACTAAGACTTTGTAACAACTCGGAAAGAAAAAAGGGAGACTCTCTCGAAGACACGAGCAGCCATAAAGCAAGTAGCCAACTGAAATCCCAACAATGATGTGTTCAGCGATGATGACAGTGTCCACTTCAGCTCGGTGAATATGAAACTCCTAGGAAAGGACTCTGTGAAGCTCAAATCTTGGTGGTTGGGACTGTTTGAGACCAAGCGAATGTAACCCCCCGTTGATGCTCCACTTTGCTTACGTGACAACATGGAAATTCATCCCCTTTTCCACATCAGCAAGCTAAAGCACTACCGGGATCTACAAACTTCCCGGGGATGAACGTTACACCACCACATTCGATGATACAAAACGTGAAGACATCCCCAAACATCAACGCCATGGAAAAACGACCAAGTATCTTGTCATGTGGCACGGCTACGACATCAAGCACAACATCTAGGAGCCCTACGACAACCTCACAGACATCAATCATCCGATCGAAGACTACTACCGTCGTCACTGGCCTACGTCTACTAACGCGCCGGTACGTTGCGGATAAATGGGGAGAAGTGTTACATCCATGACGTACACGAGTCCCTTAGCTTCGCAAATGGGCAGTTTTTTCATGACATCCATGGCCCACTACACGTCAACCTTAGGAATTTCAGGCTGTTCGACTGAGGTAATTTAGGCCAATTGTCCCGACCTCCGGTGTTTTGTTCCAAAACTTTCGGACAACTTCAACCACTTTCTTGAAGGATCGACTGAAACACCGTGAACTATATCGATGTTTCCACATTGTTTGGTTGATCTTTATAAAACCATGCCTCAATATTTGGAAAGCCCCTTGATGTTTCGGTGTAGCTTCTAGAAGCAGCTACTTGTTATGTCGAATGGAGCGTGTATGGTGAACAGGTATGAGTTGCGAGGCGGAACACAATTTGAAAATTTAGGACACTTGAGAAATTTATAAGTAGAGGTAAATTTACTTCAATTAAATTTGTTGGAATGAATGAACACATACATACAAGTGTCATGTTACAAATGAGATGTCGTCGGGGTTGTCGAGTTGATTGTTGAGCGATACGTGTGGAGTCGCGTCGTGAGTGATCCGATCAAGAAGCTCTGTCAAGGTATCGAGGGGATTCGAAGATCGGCGGTTTCGATGCGAGATGCATGTTGATAAATCTCGGTGCGTCTACGTTTCAACCAAAAGATTGGGACACTTCTGACAATGATTCGTGAAAGTGGCCTAGGTTGTTAGAACATGCAAGAAGCAATGCCGGAGGACGAGGGCAGTTGGCCGAATTATCCTCGACCGTCGGAGCAAAAACACGGGTCTTGACACGTGGTGGGCTATTCGTGTTAAGAAAAAAGTTTCCACTTGGAATTTTCAAGGACTCGTGTATACCTAGTATGTAGCACTTCTCTCCCTTTTAGCCTTGATGTCCTGTTGCTCATACCGATGCAGTCCGGTGACGGGATAATGCTTGTTGATCAGGTGATCGACATCGCCGAGGTTGATGTGGGTTTCACAACTGTTGTGCGCAGCATTGTAGCCGTACCACTTAAGAAGATATTCTGTCCTCTTGCCACGTCATCACTGGCTGAGGATATCTTGGATGACATACTTTATGCCTTCGTCCACTTGTATAGGAGGAGGGAGAGGTATATCCCTACCACAGAAGACCTCGTCCGGGTCCTGGTAGTGCTTAAGCCTGCTCATGTTGAACACCGGATGAACCTGCATAGTGTCGGGGAACTCGTGTTGTGCAACCACGACGGTTTGCATGTGTTCCATCTCAAATGGTCCTGAACATTGTGATTCGATTTTCGGACAGTAGGCTCCAGAAAGTTCGATGTTTGCCGAAGTGAGGACTTTGTTGCCAGTGACGAACATGTCATCATTGCGATGGCGATCAGCTGCTTGCATCATCGCCGCTTGTGCCTTCACGAGAGTCTATTGTGTTTCATCCCAGATAGTGTAGAAGTCGCGATATTGGATGTTGACCAAAGGAATGTTGCTCTGGCTGTGAAGTCCGAGTGTGGACGGGACGTTTTCCATACACCACTTCGAACATAATTTTACCCGCTGTGGTGGAGGTCGCCGAGTTATATGCGAGCTCAGCAGTCGGGAGTTTGGCTGCCCAATCCCATGTGGCTTGCATAATTTGCAAAGAAGTTTCGAGCGTGTGATTGATCCGCGCGGTCTGGCCATCTGTTTGAGAATGGAACACCATGGAAAGCTGGATCCTAGTGTTGTAAGGAGTCATCGGTTTGCACCAGAAACAGTTGGTGAATCAACCGTCTCTGTCGCTTCTGATGGTCCTCGACACACCGTGTTGTCATACGATGTTGTTTACAAGGATCCGTGATGCACCTTCGGGGGTGACGGTGCTTGTCATTGGAATAAAGTTGGACATTTTGGAGAACCTGTCGACAACCACGAGGATTACATCATATCCCTCATATGTGATTGGTAGTCCAGTAACAATTTCCATGTAGATGTTGGTCCACGGTTCCATTGGAATAGATAGCGGCTGCAAAATTCCGAATGGTCGCGAGCGACGAGATTTTTGTTGATGACAATTGGCACACGATTTTATAATTTAGCCACGTCGGTTTGCATCTTGTCCCACCAGTGCTATTTTGCCAACTTATTTAGTGTGTTGTCCTCACCAAAATTTCCATCTGGACCGGTGCCATGGCATTCCTTGAGAAGCATGCCGTGGAGTTCTTCATTTGGGGTTAAGAAAACCTCGTGAGTGAATCATCGTCGCCAATAGGGTTCGTCGAGCCAGAACCTGGCATTTTTTGTATCCTTTTGCTGGTCGTAGCCACGTGTAAACTACTTCTCAATATACAGATCTGGTTACATTTGAAGTGTCACTGGCTCAGCCATCAAGCCCGGTCGACGGCTGAGTGCATCTGTTGGGTTGGGTGAGACATTGGACAGCGTCGGCAAATCAACGACTGATGCCACATTTTTTTATTCATGGTGATCCCTCCACTGTTGATGAGGTGATCCTAAACCTTGATCGAACGGTGACCAAACTCACACTTGAAGGGTTTTCCAAATAATTTATTGCTTTGTAAGATTTCAAGAAAATTCCAGAGATGTCCATTGTACTCCTCCGAGATGCGGCTGTACACCAGAATGTTGTCAAGTTGTACCACGACAAAATCGTTGAGGCACGGGTGGGAAATATTGTTCATTACCGCCATGAACATTGCTGGGGAATTCGTGATTCCAAACGGCATTACAGTAAACTCAAAATGCTTCTAGCATGTCTCGAACACCGTCTTCTTGATGGTGGCATCTGCCACGCGGATCTGGTGATAGCTCATGCGTACATTGATTTAAGTGAAGATTCGAGGTACTTGGAGTTGGTTCAAAAGTTCGTCCGCACGGGGGAGAGGTTAGCAGTTTTTTATGGTAGTGTCGTTCAACGCCCGGTAGTCGACACACGTCCACATCTCTTGTTTTCCTTTTCATGAATAGTACTGGTGCGGCGTATGGTGATGTGGACGGACGGATGAATCTTTGACCGAGCATCTAGTCGAGTTGTTTTTTTAGCTCGGTCAGCTCATGGTCGCTAATTCGATAGGTTCCTTGAACGGTGGATCGCCTGCCTGATTTCAGTTTGATGTGATAGTCAATGTTGTGCTGAGGTAGCAAGGTTTTCGGGAGTTCGTTGTAGAAAATGTACGCAAACTCTTGGATGAGAGGTGCCAACTCCTCGGGGACCATCGCGAACTTTGTTGATGCGGATGGAGCTGATGAGGTTGTTGAGGCCGATGAGTCAGCTGCTGATACTTCCGCTTCCTCCACTGGCTCGAGGTGTATGAGCCACGCGCGAGCCCCTCGTTGCATGCAGTGCTTGGCCACATTGATTAGTATCGGCTGCGTGGGTTGTCACTTCTTGGTTGTTGTAGTTTCCATCGTTGCTTCCACCTCTACTCATTCTGCTGTCATCTTCTGCCCCATGCGTGGGAGTTATTGCTTGACGTTTTTGACTTCCACATAGACGTTGCCACTGCTCTAGTCAATCTGCGGGTTGTGCTGGTACAGCAAATCACCTCCAGGAATGATTTTGTGGCCAGTCATTGGGCATGATCTCCAGACCGCTACATCGCACAAGTCTTCCACTTGCAGTCGTAGTGGTTTCGGAGTCTCCGTATCTGTAATCTCCTATCGATGGAATTACCATATTGCTGCCAAAATTCGGAAGGGTTTTTACGAAGGAAATTTTTTTCACCTCTTTTTAACCAATCGGGTATGAATTTTGGGCCGGTGGCTCGTCATCGCCCTGGAAAATTCGAAAGGTAGTGCTCGACTCCCGCATGGGACGCCTTTTGCATCCTCGACGGCGGGTCGCTTGTCGAGTTCGGAGCTCCAAACAGACGACACAGATTGCACGCACTTATCAGACGGTGGAGCGGTGCTCTCGGCGTAGAGCACCGCTCCACCCGAGTCGCGCGTCAGCTAGCTGTGCATACCCAGCAGTCGCAGCGCGCAGTGGTCTGGTACCCAACGTGCTGAACACCGGTGCTCTCCAGTGCTACGAGATTCAGCACCTCTGCAGCCATGGAGGTGCTAAAACTCGCGGCCACCCACTTTTTTTCCCAGTTTACGCTCTACACTTTCACCTCGCCATGGAGTCGCCCAACACCATCACGTGCTACTTCGGAAAGTGCTCTCGCGAGGAGCGCTTTGCCCAAGTCCAACGCGAAGCGCTTTCGCGGCTTCCTCCCCATGTGCCAACGGTAAAGCGCGCCGTTGGCCATCCACGCAAGCAACCGGTTTTCCGCGGCGTCCTTGGAGCGGCGGGACAGTCCACTAGCCCTACCGGTTCCTCACCCGAGGCCTCTAGCACCAACACCGCAGCCTCATCTAGCCGGGTAGCCGCCACCGTCAAGCGTGGCGGCTACACGAATTGGATTGGAAGAGGCCACTTCCATCGCATTGACGACGTGGTGTGGCAATGCAACAACATCAATGCCGCAATCAAACATCTCCAATGGGTGTGGCGTGGGCCCGGCGGACATTGCGTCTACGACAAGCTCGCGGCATCAACGGTGTACGGATGGTATGAACGCAGATCTCGGACCCCACGGCCGCACATCATGGACGCCGGCGCAAGGCTCCATCGGAGCCTCTCCCGGATGGTGCTCCGGATGCCGCGCTTTCGCCCGGTATGCACGGGCGTCGTGGATTCCGCGACCGCCACCCCATCGTCGTCAAGGAAGCCATGGAGGAGCTCGAGCGTCTCCGGGGCATCGGTGTCCCCATCTGCTCGTTGACGGCGCAATCATCATCCGTGGCACCTTCAAATACAGTACCTTCAAATACCCCTGGTTTGGTCTGCAAACCCAGCTTACAAACAATGCTATTGCTTACAAAACTATGTGAGGCTCCTTTATCCAATAGTGCCGGTACCGTTCAGTGACTCTTGCAACCTCGATGTTGTACTTCCAGTACTATCACCATTTGGTCATTATCGTATCCCAAGTCGACCTTAGCGACCTCAGAAACCCTCTGTGGTGTCGTGAGCCATTCAAATGGACGATTTCTCAACACGGATCGCTCCTCTTGTACAAGAGTTACGCCTTTCACTCCTGCCCCTTGTCGTTTCCCGACTCATTTTTCTACGAATCTCCCTCTCTGTTTGGCTTGCTTCGATAGTTCTGAACGATATGCCAAAGTGTTTCTGTGGTTGTAGCAGGCATGCATGCCACTTGGTTGCCAACGTCCACTCCCATGCAATTTGAGGAGTCCCTAGTCTGGCCTTTTTTTCTACGATAATTATGGCTGGGAGGTCACCAACCATAGGATTCTTGGATCCGAGCATCGTAGTTGGTGTTGTCAATCCTTTCTGCTACTGCTTTCATTTGTAGTAAGTTGGCTTGGGTACAAAAATGGTGATTGCTCGCCAGATGTCCCATTTGAGGTGATTGTTGTAGTGGAAACAGAGTTCGACGCAGGCGATACCTACCCCTATGATGATCTCGCGGAATCTCCGTGTGTACTCTGCCACGCTAGACTACTGACGGAGGCACTGGAGTTTTTATGGAGCATAAGACTTTCATTAGCCTTCCAAAGCATGCGAGCATTGCGTGCAATAATTAGCTCCAGTCGGTTGGTGGTGTCAGTGCGTCTTGCCATTGCGGGTTGATCTGCTCCAAGGGTAGAACGCCTACGGTTGACAATGCAAGGGGTGCAGTCAGCCGTTGATGAAGCCCCACCGGTCTCTTACTGCCGTTGGATGGCCTTTAGATCGGACCACCAACTCAATACCATGCCACGCAGAATTGTGTCCGCAAGGTCAATTTTCTTCGGATCGTCGTTGACCACAGTAGTGCTGATGTACACCTCCAAGTTTGTGAGCCACATCCAAACCGTTGGTCCTCTAGAGTTTGCATGATTGAGCGATTTTTGGGGGAGAGGGGAAACCTTGGGTTCGTTTGAGAGTTAGGTGTTCATCTCAATGAGCTACGACTCTTGTGCATTTGCGTTACGAAGAGCCCCCATCATGATGTTGAGTTGTTGGAGCAGATGGCTGTTGATTCTCTCAAGGGTAGAGATACAATTCACCAGTTCCTCGCTAATCCACGCCTGTTGTCCGGTGCCACCTGTCACTATACTGTAGACGTTGAGGCTGTTTGTAGGGGCGGCTGGTTTACCGTTGCTGGGTCCGTGGCCAGATTGGCCGTCGGAGCCGTCAGAATTGATCCAGCCATCGCATAGCCTGCCACAACAACACTCGCTGTCACCTCAGGGTTCGCGTGCATGGTCACGTTATACGCCTCCATTGTCGAAGTTGTTGTTGAAGACCTGTTGCTGGTGGTCGGATGCGCTCGCTCATTTTGTTTCGTGGTCATGAAGTCTGCAAAGTCTTTACGTGTTACATGCACTGTCGACTTGTGGGAGGTATTCCTCCGGATGACAAGAGTAATTAGCCGTCCCTCCAGCACCGTTGCGCTCTGATGACAAGTGTTCTGCCAAACGGAGCGTGGATGGTGGATAAATATGAGTTGCGAGAGAGAACACAATTTGGGAATTTGGGACACTTGAGCAATTTGTACTTACCGGTAAGTGTACATCGATGACAAGTGTCAGTATGACTGAACATATATACAAGTACCGAGTTACAAATGAGACATAGTCGGGTTCATCGAGTTGATCATCTAGCGATGCGTGTGGACTCGTGTCACGAGTGGTTGGATCGAGAAGCTCCATTAAGGAATTGAGGGTTTTGAAGAACGACAGTGAAGATGCAAGATGCATGTTCATAAATCTTGATTCGTCGAGAAGTCATCCAAAAAACTGTGACACTTCTATCGATGATTCTTGAAAGCATTCAAAGTTGTTAGAACATGCAGGAAGGAACGACGGAGGGCGAGGGCAGTTGGCCGAATTGCCCTTGATCGTCGGAGGAAAAACCCGGGTCTTGGCGTACGGTGGGCTATGTGTGCAACGACAAAATTGTCCAGTCGGAAATTTCACGGACTCGTGTACGTCTGGTATGTAACACTACTCATTGTGCAATCTCATAAGCGTCGCTCGGCGCGACGCATGCGAGGCTACGTCAAAACCTAGAAAGAGGGGATTATGATTGCTCAAGGAACAAGATGGCGTTATCACTCTGACACTGCGTTACATGCAAGAAAGACAATCTTTTTAGATTTCATTGCTTTTCTTTGACAAGTGAATGGATTATATTAATGCTAAATGTTTTTTAGTATGTCGTTCCTAAATGAGTACACGCCGGGGTGCCACTTGAAAATTTTAGATATGGTGGGTACCTTGTTTGTTGGTCCAACTGAGAATGGGGGTGACTTGATGATAATCTTCAAAAGGGTATAATTACCCTTCTATCCAATCCACGAGGGGGTTGGTGAAGCCCTACCCAGCAAACACATCATATTGACGCCCTGCCCAACGACTAAAAAACAAGGACTGCCCTGTCCACCTGCTTCACCATGCTCAATCAGCGGCATCTGCCACTGACAGCGCAAAGCGTGGTGGGGCATGTCCATCCCCTCACAATTATGGCTCCCACACAAGAATCGCGATCTAGCAAAAAAATCCCTTTTCAAAATCCAATGAAAACGCTAATTTTGTTTTTGTTCTTTTTCTAGACACACAAACCTTTCTAGTTTTAACATGCAAACCCGAATAAAACCACACCCCAAATTACATATGGGATTTAGGGTTTTATATTTTGCGCGAGAGCCTGCTGGGCCCCGCGGTAGCAGGGTCCACCAGGTTCTCTTTCAAGGCATTGGGAGT
Organism: Penium margaritaceum; assembly: GCA_023375785.1. Taxonomy (NCBI): domain Eukaryota; kingdom Viridiplantae; phylum Streptophyta; class Zygnematophyceae; order Desmidiales; family Peniaceae; genus Penium; species Penium margaritaceum. Next base: position 107,575 of record SZWC01000350.1, on the reverse strand, counting down.
CTCGGACTCCCCATCCAAACCAAACGCAAGCCCCACCCTCGAACATTCGCGAACTCCTCAAATGAGGGGTTTGTGAATTTTCAAATAAATTGATGACGTCGGCATGTCGACGCTGCATTGCATGTAGCATCGACATACTGCAATTTCTTGTTGTTTGTGGGTAAAATATTAATGTCATCAGGTCACTGACAAGGGGAGTCTTATTCTTCCGCATGCCAGATAGAGTAGTTTTAGTCTTCCGAACACCAGGTATGGCATACACACAATCAAAATTTGTGTGTAGGTCCTTCATGCTGTTATGTACCGGACAAACATGAGTTCCTAATCTCTCTGAGTAGGCATTGCTGTTACTACATAATCAGCCCACCACATGTCGAGATCCTGGTTTTAACCCCGATGGTCGAGGGAAGTTTGACCGATTGTCCTCACCCTCTGGTGAACCTTCTTGAACATCCTGACAACTTTGACCACCCTCGCAAATGTAAGACAGAAGTGTCACTACCTTTTGCTCGACTTCTCGATGCATCGAGACATATCTCAATACATCTCGCATCTTCACAGTCGATCCTCGAAGCCCACCAATTCCTCGACGGAGCTTCTCAAGTCTGACCCCTCATGACACGAATCCACACACGTAGCTTGACAATCAACCCAATCATCCCGACTATGTCTCATTCGTAACTAGACACTTGTACGTATATGTCTGACCATTTGACACTTTTCATCGAAGTACACTTACCGCTAATTATGAATTGCTTAAGTGCCCCAAATTCTAAATTGTGTTTTGCCACACAACTTCTACCTGGTCACCATCTACGCCCCATTCGGCATAACACTTGGGATCAGAGAGCAGCGGTGCTAGGGGGGCATCCGACTACTTTACCCATCGGGAGGACTGCCTCGCACAAGCTGCCAGTGCGACTCGCATGTTAGGACTTTGTAGACTTTACGACTTCGACATGAGGCAAGCGAGCGCAACCATCGACCAGCAGCGGGTCTTTGGCAAAGATTTTGGTAATGGAGGAGCTGAACATGCCTATGCATGAAAACCCGAACGCGAGAGCGAATGGTGGCATGGTAGGCGTTGTGGCAGCCAGAACAACCCTTACGGTCCCGACGACCAATCTGGTCGTGGACCCGGCAGCAATGAATTAGCCGTCTTATCAACAGCCTCAATGATGATAGCAGGAATGACATGTGGCACTGCACGACAGGCGCAGATCAAAAGAGAACCGGCAAACCAAATCTATGTGCTCAAAGAGATCAATAGCCATCTGCTCCAACAACTAAACGTTGCCCTGGAGGCCCTTCCACAACACAATCGCACATGAAGCGATGCTCTTCAAGACAAATTCCCAACACTCGAGCAAACCCAGAATTTATCCGGCCCCACCATAACCGTTTGATCCTGTAAATTCTAAAGGACCGATGTTTCGGATGTGGCTGACGAATTTAGAGGTGTACTTCACCACTTCTGGGGTCAACGACGAACAAAAAACGATTGACTCCACGGCCACGCATTTGCGTGGCACGGCGCTAGGTTGGTGGTCTGATCTAAACGCCATCAAATGGTAGTAGGAGACCAGTGGGGCATCGTCAACAGCAAACGGCTCTCGTCTCATATCGCCGACGATAGGCGTTCTACCATTGGAGCACATCAACTCGCAGTGGCAAGACATGTTGACACCACCAACTGGCTGGAACAAATTCTCACCCACGAAACTCGCACGATTTGGACAGCTGAACAAAAAGTATGATGCATAGTACAAGTTCCAACGTCTCCGTCAGCAATCCAACATGACATAGTATCGTGTAGACTCCGTAAGATCATCACTGGTGCAGACATTGCCCGCGATGAACTTTGTTTTCACTACAACAACGGCCTCAAGCGATATATCCGGTGAGCAATTGCTATCTTCGGCATCCAAAATAACTTATCACGGATGATCGCAGCAGCAGAAAGGATCAACAACACCTACTACAATGCTCAGATCCACGAATCCTACGGCTGGCAACCTCCCACCCACAATTATTATGGAAACAAAAAAAGCCAGTTGGGGACTTCTCGACTGCAATGGAAGTGGACGTCGTTGACCAGAAAGAGATGCGCAGTTGCTACAACTGTAGAAATGTCGGGCACATCACTCGCAATTTTTGAGCAAGCAGCAGGCCAAGAAGGGGGGAAGCCGCGGCAAAATGAGTCCATAAGCAACAAAGGGCATGAGTGAAAGACGTAACTCTTGTCCGCAGGGAGCGATCTTTTCCAAATGATCTCCCATCTAAACGACCTACTTTGCCCCAGAGGGTTTCTGAGATCGCGAAGTTTGACGAGGGGTACGAGGATGCGTAACCGGGAATACTAAAAGTCCAGCCTTGAGGATGCAAGAGTCATAGGACGGTACAAGCACTACTGGATGGAGGAGCTTCTAATGGCTTTGTAAGCAATGGTATGGTCTGCAAGCTGGGTTTACATACCGAACTATGTGTGTTTGAAGGAAAAACCGTCCATGGGAGGTTACAGATCTGGAGAGTCCAAGAACCACAACGACTATAGGTGGGAGAGCTACAGGATGTAACAGTCTGGAGGTCCTCTATAATGAGTGATCATAAAATCATTATCAGACGAGATTTCTTGCACCGACACAATCCGCACGATGACTAGAACAGCGGCAACATCTCCATAGATATCAACGGCACCAAATGACAACTTCCGCACGTGGAGCGGAAGACGGTAGCTGACACAGTAGAGGTGGAAGCAGTAGAAGAACTTGCGGTAGCCAAAAAGTGATAACTCGTTTAGCCTATACCGCTTAACGTAGCCAAGTATTTCAGAAGACGAGGAGCTCTTCTGTGGCTCGTACATCTTGAGCCAACAAAGGAAGCGGAAGTCGCAGTAGTTGACTCATCACTCTCATTGGCCACATCAGCCTCATCGGCATCAACGAAGTTTGTGATGGTACCCAAAGAGTTCACACCACTTATCCAAGATTTTGCGAGCGTTTTCCCCGAAGAGCTCCCAAGAACCCTACCTCCTCAACGAGACATTGACCATCGCATTGAGCTGAAGTCGGGCAGCCAACCCATGGTTTGAGGGGCCTATCGGATGGGCAATCACGAGCTGAAAAAGTAACTCAACGAGATGATCGGTCAGGGATTTATGTGCCCATCCTTGATACCATACATCGTATCGGTACTGTGAGTGAAAACAAAAACCGTCAAAATGCAAATGTGCATGGACTACCGGGTGATGAACGACGCTACCATCAAGAACCGCTACCCTCTTCTTTGAGCCGACAAACATTTTGACCAACTCCAAGGGGCTCAAAATTTCACCGAAATCGACTTGCATAGCGGGTATAACCAGATTCACGTGGCAGATGCCGACATCAAGAAAATGACGTTCTGAATTCGCTACTGTCATTTCGAGTTCACGGTAATGCCATTTGGACTTACGGATACCCCAGCAACATTCATGGTGGCAATGAACATCTTCCGCCCGTACCTCAACAATTTTGCTGTGGTGTACCTCAACAACATCCTGGTGTAAAGCCGCACCGGAGGAGCATAATGGACATCTTTGACAAGTTCTCAAATATTTTAAAACATTCTTTTTTAACTCTTGAAGTGCGACATCGGTCGCCGTTCCATCGAATTTGTAGGTCAGGTCATTAACGACAAACGGATCACCATGGATCCAGAAAAAGTGGCAGCAGTCGTTGATTGGAAAATGCCGATAAACGTTTGGGACGTTCAAGTTTTTCTCGAATTCAACAATTATTGCCGGCTCTTCGTACGGCATTATGCCTGAGTGTCAGCGCATTTTCCCAACCTCACTCAAAAAGAAAATCATTGGCGGTGGGTGGACAACGAATACAAAGTGTTCTATCGATTTGCGGAATGCTCTGACCTTGGTCCCAGCCCTATGATAAGTTGAGCCAATGGTCGGCTACATCATGGCTACGTGCCCCTCGGATCGAGCCATCTGCATAGTCCTCCTACAAGACCATGGCAACGGCGAGCAACCGGTTGCATACATGTCTTGAAAACTGCGAGGACCGGAACCCAACTATGCCATACACTAGAAAGACATGCTAGCGGTCGTACATGCATTTAAGACACGGTGGTGTTACATGGGGTGCCGCCGTTGCATCGTGCGCACCGACCATCATGTGTTGGAATATTTAAAGACGTAGCCAAATCTCAATCAACGTGAAACCCAGTAGATGGAGTTCCTTGAATCCAGGTTCGACTACAATATCGAGTACCGGCCACACAAAATCAACCCAAGAGATACACTCAGCCGCCAACCAGATCTTATGGCTGAGACCATGACACTATAGCTATAGCGGGATCCGTAACTTGAGCAGCTGTTCACTCGAGGCTACGACCTGCACGACGGATACAACAAGGCCAAATTTCGGTAGGACACATCCTATTGACGACGCCAATTTACTCGCCAGGGTATCGTTCCCTTGAACGAAGGTCTTTGTCGCATGCTGCACGAAGAATGCCTCGACACCGGTCCAGGTGGACACTTCGGAGAGGGCAATACACCAAAGAAGCTGGCAAAACACTAATGGTGGGACAAGATGCAATCCGGCATGGCCAACTTCTGCAAGATCTGCGACACATGTTAGCGAAAAAAATCACGTCACACACGGCCACCCGAACTTCTGCAGCTGCTCCCTATTCTGACAAGAATCTGCGCTGACATCTCCATGGACTTTGTCACAAGATTACCAGTCACACCCGAGAGATATGACACAATCCTCATGGTAGTCGACGGGTTTTCCAAAATGTCTCATTTCATCCCAACAACAACCACCATCGTCGTTGAAGGAATAGCACGGCTGTTTCTAAACAACATCCCATGGCTACACAGCGTGCCAAGAACCATCACGAGTGACAGAGACGGTCGATTCACCAGCCGTATTTTGTGTGAACAGATGACTCGTTGCGATAGCAGAATTCAACTTTCCACAACGATTCATCCTCAAACCAACAGCCAAACCAAGGGAACCATTCAGATGCTCGAACAACTCCTTCGAACACTGTGCAAATCCCATGGGACAGATTGGGCACAAAAACTCCCAACTGCCGAAATTGCATATAATTTGGCAATCTCCACCGCAACGGGTAAGACCCTTTTTAAAGTGGTGTATGGCAAACTTCCCACCACACCACCTGGACTACACAGCCGAAGTAATAGCCCATTGACGATGTCCAATGCCGAGAACTCTCCACCATGCGGGAAGAAGCACGACAGACACTCGTGAAAATGCAAGTAAGGATGAAGCAAGCAGCTGACCGGCATCGCAACGACAACGTCTTCCTCGACAAAGTCCTTCTCAATTCGGCCAACAGCAAACTCCACGGGGCTAACTCTTTGAAGCTCAAACCATAATGGTTGGGGCCGTTTCAGATTGAACGCATGCAAATTCCTGTGGTTGCGCAATTTGGGAGGTGTACTTCATTGCTGCTGGGGTCAACGATGATCAGAAGAAAATTGACCTCGCGGCCGCGCTTTTGCATGGTACGGTGCTAAGTTGGTTGTCCAACCTAAAGAACATCCAACGGCATCAGGAGATCAGCGGGACCTCATCTATGGCCCACAACGCCTGTCTCACATTACCGACCGCACGCGTTTTACCCTTGGAGCAGATCAGCCCACAATGGCAAAAAGCGCTGACGCCACCAACCGACTGGAATGAATTTTTGCGCACGATACTTGTACTCTCTGGATGCCTGAACAAGAAGTCCAACGTACGTTACAAGCTCCAACATCTACAACAGTTGTACAATGTGGCAGAGTATACATGGAGACATCGCCCCCGACGAACTCTGTTCTCGCTACAACAACGACCTCAAGTGAGATATCCATTGAGCAATCACTATTTTTGGCATCTAGAATGACTTGCCGCGAATGATCGCAGTAGCAAAAAGGATCGACAACGCTGACTACAATGCTTGGATCCAGGGATCTTACGGTTGGCGACCTCCTAACCATAATTAGTGTGGAAATGGAATAAACCAGTCAATGGACTCCTCGACTCTCATGGAAGTGGGCACCGTCGACCAGAGAGATACGCGAACTTGCTACAACTGTGGAAAAGTTGGGCGTATTGCTCGCAATTGTTGGAGCAAGAAGGAGGTCTATAAAGGGGAGAAGTCACAAGAAACGAGTGGGGAAACGGGAGAGGGGAGGAGTAAAGGGGGGAAATCTTGTCCACGAGGAGCGACCCATGCCAAATGGTTGCCCATCTGAACGGCCCACATCGTCGCAAAGGGTTTCTGAGATCGCAAAGTTTGATTAGGGGTACGGGGACGACCAACCGGCGATACTACTAAAATTTCAGCCTCGAGGATGCAGAAGCGGCAGAACGGTACCGGCACTGTTGGATGGAAGAGCTCCACATAGCTTCGTAAGCAACGACGTGGTTCGCAAGCTTGGTTTGCAGACCGGACAAGGGGTGTTTGAAGGAAAAACCGTCGATAGGAGACTACGGATACAGAGACTCCGAGAACCATGACAAATACAAGTGGGACATCCATGTGATGTAACGATATATACGACTTGTCTTATCAGCGACCACAAAATCATCCTCGGATGAGATTTCCAGTATCGGCATAATCCGCGGGTCGACTGGAACAGTGGCGATGTCTACGTGGAGATCAACGGTGCCAAACGATAACTTTCGCGTGCGGGATGGAAGCCGGCAGCAGAAGCAGCACGGGTGGAAGCAGCATAGGAAACTGCGGAAGTTGAAAAGTAACAACGTGTACATCCGATACTGCTCAACGTGGCCAAGCTCTGTATACGACGAGGAGCTCATGCGTGGCTCATACATCTCGCGCCGATGGAGGAAGCGGAAGTGGCAGCAGCCTACTCATCATCGGCATCACCAGCCTCACGAGCATCAACTAAGTTCGCGATGGTACCTGAAGAGTTGGCAACACTCATCCAGGAGTTTGCGAACGTCGTCCCCGATTAACTCCCGAAGACCTTACCTCCTCAGTGAGACATCGACCATCGCACCAAACTAAAGCCGGGCAGTAGAAATACAGTTCAAGGAGCCTATCGGATGAGCGATCACGAGCTGATCGAGCTGAAAAGGCAGTTCGATGAGATGCTTGATTAGGGATTTGTCCACCCATCCACGTCATCATACCCCGCACCGTTACTATTTGTAAACAATGAAACCAACGAGATGCGGATGTGAGTGATTATAATGCATTGAACGACACTACCATGAAGAACCGCTACCCTCTTCCCCCAGCTGGCAATGTTTTGACCAATTTTGAGGAGCGCGAATCTTCAGCAAAACAACTTACGTAGTGGACATCACAAGATACGTGTGGTAGACGCTGGCATCGAGAAGACGACGCTCCAAACTCGTTACGGGCAGTTCGAGTTCACGATCGTGTCGTTTGGACTCACATATGCCCCAACGACATTTACGATGGCAATGAACAATATTCTTCTCCCCGTACCTTGACGATTTGGTCGTGGTGTACCTAGACGACATTCTGGTGTTCAGCTGCATCGTAGATGAGCACGATGGACATCTTCGAACAGTTCTCGAAATTTTACAAAGAGATAAAAAACTTCAAAGCGCTCTAAAAATGCGACTTTGGTCGTCCTTCGATCGAATTTTTGGTGGACGGATCACCATGGATCCGAAAAAAGTGGCAGTAGTCGCTGATTGACTGATTCCGACCAACGTTTGAAAAATGAAGGTTTTTCTTGTATTTTGCAGTTACTACCGGCGACTTGTACGGGACTACGCCCGAGCGTCAGCGCCTCTTCCGACCTCACTCAAAAAGAAAATGAGCGGCGGTGGGGAGACAATGAACAAGTAGCGTTCACGGCTATGTGAAATGCTCTGGCCTCGGCGCCAACCCTATGATTAGTCGATCCAATGTTTGACTAGGTCATGGCCACCGACGCATCAAACCGAGCCATTGGCGTGATTCTCCTACAAGAGCATGGCAACAACGAACAACCGATTGCCTATATGTCCCAAAAGCTGCGAGGACCGGGACTCAACTACGTGGTCCACAAGGAGGCGGTGTTGGCGTGCGGTCGTGCACGCGTTCAAGTCGTGGCGATGCTACCTGGAGTGTCGCCGATGCATCTTGCGGAGCAACGACCACGCGTTAATATACTTGAAGACGTAGCCAAATCTCAGCCGACGTCAAACCCGGTGGATGGAGTTCCTTGAATCTGGGTTAGACAACAAAATCGAGTACCGGCCATAGAAGATCAATCTGGTGGACGCACTCAGCCGCAGACCATATTTTATGGCTGACGTGGCAACCCTTCGGCTATAGCGAGAACCGTACCTCGAGCGACTGTTCAAACGAGGGTACGACCAACACGGTGGACAGGAGGAAGCGAATTTCTGGCTCGACACACCCTACTGGTGACGATGCTTCACTCACCAAATGGTCGTTCCGCCGAACGGCGAACTTCGCTGTATGCTACTCGAGGAGTGCCACGACACCGGACCGTGTGGACACTTTGGAGAGGACAAGACGTTGAAGAAGCTGGCAAAAACGTTATTGGTGGGACAAGATGCAAACCAACGTGGTCAACTTTTGCAAAACCCGTGGCACATGCCAGTGACAAAAATCCCGTTGTACGAAGCCACCTGGACTCCTGCAACCACTCTCTATTCCGACGAAGCCATGGGAAGACATCTCTATGGACTTCGTCGCAGGATTTCCGATCACACCCAAGGGATATGACGCAATCCTTGAGGTCGTCGACAGGTTTTCTAAAATGTCCCACTTCACCCCGACAACGACCACCGTCACCGCCGAGGGAACGACACGATTATTTCTTAACAACATCGTGCAGCTACGCGGTGTACCAAGAACAAACACGAGCGACAGGGACGGTCCATTCACCAGCCGGTTTTGGCGAAAACGGATGACTCGCTACGGCAGCAAAATTCAATTTTCAACGGCGTTTTATCCTCGGACTGGCGGTCAAACTGAGCGGACAAATCAAACGCTTGAACAGCTTCTCCAAACACTATGCGAACCTCACGAGACTGGTTGGGAAAACAACTACCAACCGTCGAAACCGCATATACTTTGGAGGTTTACACCGCAACGGGTAAAACCCCATGTGAAGTTGTGTATGGCAATCTTCCCGCCACTCTAGTTGGACTACAAAGTCGTTGCAACACTCCGGCGGTCGACGTTCAACGCTCGGACTACACCACCATCTGGGAGGAAACACGACAGATGCTTGCAAAGAATCAAGGAGCGATGAAGCGGTCAACTCACCGACATTGTAGCAATGATGTATTCGCCGTTGGCGACAGAGTCCTCCTGAGCTCGGCAAACATCAAGCTCCGCGGATCCGTCTGTTCCAAGCTCAAACCCCGATGGTTGGGAGCATTTGAGATCGAGCGCATGCAAACCTCTGTGGTTGCATGAACCAAACTCCCCGACACTATGCAAGTTCATTAGGTGCCCCACGTCAGCAGACGAAGTAGTACTGAGACCCTGGATAAAACTTAACTGGCAGAGATGTCCTTCCTTCGCCCACAGTTCTAGTGCACTAAGACATAGAGTACGTCATCGAGGACATCCTCGGCCACCGACGATGAGGCAAGACAACATAACACCTCGTCAAGTGGCTCCGCTACGACGCCGCGCATAACAGCTTGGGACCCTACGACAACCTCCGAGACGTCGATCATCTCACCGACGGCTACTATCGCCGTCTCCAGGCCACATCTGCACGTGCGCCGGGACGTCGCGGCTAAAAGGGTGGGAAGTGTTACGTTCCAGACGTACACGAGTCCCTAATCTTTGCGAGTGGGAATTTAGGTTATTACACAAACACCCCATCGTGTTGCAAAGACTGCGATATTCACTCCGACGGTCGAGGGTAAAATGGCCAACTTCCCCCCAAGTGGATATTCCCGAATCTTCCGACAGCTTCGACCACTCTTACGAACCGAGGAACACAAATATCACGACCTTTCGGTCGACTTCTCAACGCACTGAGATGAATCTGGATTCATAAAGATGCATGTTACATATTCATCATGGATTATCGAAGACCTCCCACTTCTCGGTGAACCTTCTCGAATCCGACCACTCACGACGCGACTCTGCATGCATCGCTCGATAATCAACGCAACGACCCCGACCATGCTTCATTCGTAACTCAAAAATTCTATATTTATGCTCCATAATTTTCACACTTGTCATAAAATTACGGGCAAAATAGCTCTAATATCCACATTCCCGAAGGGCGGACCACCCCATATCCAATTGCGGAATTTTATATCCCCCATGTCCAGCAGTTTAAAATAAAACAACGACGTATCCGCCTCCCTCGCCATGCGCGATCAGCGACATGCGTCGCTGATCGAGCATGGCAAGGAGGGTCATGTGACCGTCGCTCGATTGCGACCCTCGATCCCTCGCGAGATCGCGATCGAGCGAAAACGCCCATGTCAATTTTTTTTCCACGGCACACAAAACCCCTTAGGTTTGCGAGACAAACACATTCAAACCCAACCCCGAATTACATTCGGGATTGAAGGTTTTATTTTTTGCGCGGGCATCTGCTGGGCCCCGCNATATCCACATTCCCGAAGGGCGGACCACCCCATATCCAATTGCGGAATTTTATATCCCCCATGTCCAGCAGTTTAAAATAAAACAACGACGTATCCGCCTCCCTCGCCATGCGCGATCAGCGACATGCGTCGCTGATCGAGCATGGCAAGGAGGGTCATGTGACCGTCGCTCGATTGCGACCCTCGATCCCTCGCGAGATCGCGATCGAGCGATGACCCATTTTTTTTTCGTTTTTTTTTCGATGCGCAAACCCCCTTTTACGATTTAGGGTTTGCTATGTTTTGCGCGGGCTCCGCCCGCGCAAAACATAAAACCCTACATCGTAATAGGGGGTTTGCGCGTCGATTTTTTTTTTTTGAAAAAAATGGGTCATCGCTCGATCGCGATTGAGCGAAAACGCCCATGTCAATTTTTTTTCCACGGCACACAAAACCCCTTAGGTTTGCGAGACAAACACATTCAAACCCAACCCCGAATTACATTCGGGATTGAAGGTTTTATTTTTTGCGCGGGCATCTGCTGGGCCCCGCTACCGCGGGGCCCAGCAGATTCCCTTTCAACGCATGGGGTGTCTCGGACCCCTCACGCAAACCCCACGCAAACCCCTCCCTCGAACAATCACAAACACCTCAAACGTGGGGTTTGTGATTGTTCAAGGGGCGTGATGACGTCATCCATCCGAAGCTGCATTTCATGCAGCGACGGCATGGTGTTCGCGCGCTTTTTTTTGGATACGTCGTTGTTTTTCTGCGACCGGTGGATGTTTCGTTGTTAAAGTGCTTGCTTGCTGGATATGGGGTTGTTAAAGAGCGATACATGGATATGGGAGGCTTATTCACGAAATCGATGGGTATATGGTCACCCCCCCCTAAAATTACACTTACTGCTAAATATAATCTGCTCAAGTGTCTCAAATTTCAAATCGTGTTTAGCCTCACAACTTAAACATGGTCACCATCTACGCTCCGTTTTGGCGTGACATGTACCCTGTTCACAATGGCTCGACCTGAAGAAAATCGTTAGAATGGGGCCAACCTGAAGAGGGTCCACCGAGATTATCTGCGACTTCGAATTCCGCCCCGCGTTCCGGCACCACTTTGAGAAGTGCAGATCCAACCCAAGCGCCACGACAGCAAATGTTGCGCAGTTTCCGGTGTCTTTCCGCCTCTGTCGTGACGTCACTGGTGGTCCCACGTCAGCCATCCACGTCGCTTCCTCGATCCGATCGCGCTCTGGTTGCTTGGAGCTTCAAGTGCTTCTGCCGCGGATTCTAACGAATGCCACCAGCAGCCGTGAAAGGGGATTTGCTGGCTCAACGAGCACGTATTTGCAGGTGCCATCTCGTCATCCGATCTCCGGACCACGGCTAGGGCAAGGCGGAGGGGACCTTCAGGGGAGTGTGATGTTGTCTGGGGGCGCCTACTTGCGATCGGGATCCACTTAGTGCGAGTCATCAGAAAGCCGTCGAGGTTGATACTGCCGCCACGCCTGGTGTTGCCGCCGCTGCCGCCGCCGCCGCCGCCGCCGCCGCCGCCGCCGCCGCCGCCGCCGCCGCCTTCGCCGCTACTGACGTCGTTGCTGCTGCTGATCCTGCT
>SZWC01000350.1:10155-56558 GCA_023375785.1 Penium margaritaceum | reverse complement strand
ACTGCTGCTGCTGCTCCTCAAGGCAACGGCTGCGGTTGCTCACGACTTCTTCGGCTGCTGCGTCTCTGCTGCGCAGCTATGCGAGCACTGGCTCGCCGCTCTGATACCATGAGAGACAGCTCCTAGCACTGCTGTTGCTAGCGTGGCAACTCAAGCCTGCTAGCTAACTCACTAGCACACACAGGTGAAGGTGAGAACAGCAAGGGGTTGGCTAGGGACACAAACACAAGTGTCATAAGCTGCAAATATTTGAAATGTGCAGAGAGAGATGACAACTGAGGTCTGGCCAACCTAAATAGTGCCACGGACCTAGTGGATGCAAACACACACGGCGCACAATCGGCGCTATTTTTCTAGCAGGACAAAACAGTGGCAAAAGCACAGTTTTGGTCACAATTCCCTGCAGACACGTCAGAACGACGAGCCGTTTGAACCAGAACGGCCACGTTGACGAGATCTACATCCTGATAGGCTGCACGCCTACGTGCTCTGACACAGCACGAGTCTACAAAATACGGAAGTCTTCTGGGCGCCCGTCGCCACCGGCTGCCAGTCTGCTGCCGCCGTCGCCAGTCTCAAGGATCTGCACGTGAATGGACATGAGCCGAGGGGTCACCGTAAGCTGTGTACGACACACACAACAACATTGTATACATGTGTTCAGTCATTCCAGCACTTGAAGTTCAGTAACCGCTAATTACAAATTGCCCAAGTGTCTCAAATTATCAAGCTGTGGTCTGCCTCGCAACTCATACCTATTACCATGTACGCTCTCTTCGGCATAACGTAAGGTATCTGAGCGGGGCGATGTTGGAGATGAAAGACAGCTTCCTAGCACCGCTGTCGCTGGCGTGGCAGTACAATCCGACCAGCTAACTCACTAGCACACACGGGTGGAGGTGAGAACAGTAAGGGGTTGGCTAGGGACACAAACACAAATGTCGGAAGCTACAAATGTTGAATTATGCAGAGAGAGATGACAACTGAGGCTAGATCAGCCTAAATAGTGTCACAGCCCTAGTGGATGTGCACACACACGGCGCACAAGGGCGTTATTTTCTAGCAGGACAATACATTGGCAAAAGCACAATTTTGACCATAACTCCCGGCAGACACGTCAGAACGACAAGTCGTTTGAACCAGAATGGTCGCATCGACGAGATCTACGACCAGATAGGCTTCACGCCTATGTGCTTTCCCAAAGCACGAATCTAAAAAGTACGAGAGTCTTCTGGGCGCCCGTCGCCGCCGGCCACTGGTCTTCCGCCACTGTCGCGAGTCTCAGGAATCTGCACGTGAATGGACATGAGCCGAGGGGTCACCGTAAGCCGTGTACGACACACACAAAAACACTCCCCCATGACCGGAGGGCAAAACTCGTCCATGCACATGCAGACACTGACGTTGTACTGAGCTGGAAACGCACAGCTGCTGCAGGTAGCAAGCACATCACACGCAAGGTGGCACATGAGGAATCAACCTACAGCAGGGATGGGGCAGAGTCCCACAGAACGAGTGGCCGCATGAAACTTCGAACGACCCCGAGCCTTGGTCAGAAAATCCGCGCACTGCCTGTCAGTGCCCACATGGATGACTCGGATCTCACCACGATCAACCAGATCACGCACGAAGTGGTGCTCGATATTGATGTGCTTTGTGCGTGCATGGAACACACCTGAGTTCCTGGCGATGGCCTTCGCACTCATGTTGTCACACTAGAGAACCACAGGAGGAATGGACTGACGCAGTTCACGCAACAGACGGACGAGACAGACACATTCCGCTGCACCGGCGCTTAGAGCAACATACTCTGCCTCAGCAGTGCTGCGTGCAATGCAACCCTGCTTCCCACTTCGCCAGGACACTGCAGTTTCTCCAATGAGAAAGATGTAGCCGGTGGGCCTCCTGCCATCTGGACTCCACGCCCAGTCGCTGTCTGTGTACCCATCGAGCACAACGGATACGTGCTCGCGAAAGCACAGGCCAAAGCGTGCGGTGGATTGGATGTAGCGCACACACCGGACGACGGCCTCCAGTGTTCGCTGGCATGGAGCCTGCGAGAACTGGGAGCAGGTTGACGGTGAAGGCAATGTCGGGTCGTGTCGTGGTGGCCAAGTACATGAGCGAGCCGGTGACTCGCAAGTGTAGGGTCACATCGACTGGCTCCCCCAGGTCAGTTGGGTCATCCACCTTCAGGGCGGCCTGTCCCTCAGGGGTCATGGGCGTGGAGGCCGCGCGGACGGCAGTGAGGAGGTCAACAAAGCGCTCCACCACAGTCTCTACGTAGCGTTGCTGATGGACGCGGAGTGTACGACGGACACGATCGCGCACGATCTCCATCCCCAATAGACAGAGGCCTCACCAAGATCTTTCATCTTGTAGGCCGAGGTGAGAACGGGCTTGGCAGCGTTCACTGCTCCCAGGTTGGGCGAGGGGACCCGAAGATCGTCCACGTAGACGAGGATGGCAGGGAGCGGTGCTGGGGACTGTGAAAGGAACAGAGATGGGTCCGCATCACTCTGAACGTACCCAACGCGTCTCAGCGTGTTGGTGATCTCCTGATTCCAACATCGAGGTGACTGTTTCAAGCCGTACAAGGCCTTCCGCAGTCGGTACACTTGACCGGTACCATCCTCAAAGCCGGTGGCTGGACCATGTAAATCTCCTCCTCAAGGTCCCCGTTCAGGAACGCGTTGTTGACATACATCCGATGGAGTTCCCAGTCGTGTTGTGCCGCCTGGCTCAGCAGCGTGAGCGTGGTTGTCATCCAGCTAACAGGGTCAAAGGTCTCGGTGTATTCTACGCCCGGGACCTGAGAGAAGCCCTTTGCTTTCAGGCGCGCTTTGTAGCGCTCCACAGCACCGTCTGGTTGTAGCTTCTTGCGGAGAACCCACTTGGCCTTCATGGCCTTGCGCTTCTTCGGCAAGTCCACCAGCTCAAAGACGCCGTGCTCTTGGATGGCATCGAGCTCAGCCTGGCAGGTAGTGCGCCATTGCTCAGCGTCGGGGACTGACAAGGCCTCAGGCAGACTTGTGGGGTCGGGAGACAGCACTGGTGCACTGCGTGTAGCCAGGGCGTATGTCGCAGAGGGAGGGTCGACCGTCACCATGGACTCAATAGCGTCACGAGCAAGACCACACTCATGGGCAAGTAGTGCTATACCAGTGGTACAGCCAGGGTGAACCTCAGCGAGGCCGCGAGCAGTCAGGCCGAGGGCCTTCGTGCCCGGATCACTGCTGACGACGCTGCGTGTGGGGCATGGGCGGAGACGTCCACCGGGTGCCCATGTGTAAGGGTCCGACGGGGCAGGAGCAGTGGGCGCTAATAACTCACATGCCGGTGTGGACTGCACGGCCGGCGCGCCACTCGAGGCTGGTGTGGTCTCAACACCCGGGGACGGGCCCACGGCAGACGTAGGCATGTCCGCGGCCGGAGGTATGGACGGCTCAGAGTCAGACACGGACGCAGACGCAGGATCCGGCAGAGACTCAGCTGCAGAGGCAGGCGCAACATCAGGCAAAGCCTCAGACGTGGAGGCAGACTCGGGCGCAGACTCGGACACGGGCGAGAGCGGAGAGTCGGGGGCAGAGGAACGAGCCACAGATGGGGCAGGGCTGGAGGTGCTGGTGGGCACAACCTCTGGGGACAGCCCCTGGGATGTCGGCGACGGAGTGACCGTACTGAACGGGGGCAATGTGCCAACCGTGCCAGGAGCCTCCTCCACACTACGGGGTCCGGCACATTTAGGGGCATGAGCAGCATGGAGAGCGTGGATGCGGACAAGGTCGCGGAAGGTGAGATGCTCGAAGAAGAGAGCATCACAGGACTCCACGATGCGGCGTCGCTCAGGGTCCGAGAACCGCCATGCCTTCGACCGCCGGGCGATGCCAACGAAGGCGTAGATGCGGCCCTACGGAAAGAGCTTGCTCCCATGCTGCTCCAGTGTGAACCACATGCAGGCAAGGGAGCCCAGACACGGGCCAGGCGCAGATCAGTACGACGCCCGAACCACAGCTCGTAGGGCGTGCGGTGAATTGGAAGGGGGGCATGGGGGATGCAGTTCTAGACCCAGGTCATGTACGCCATGCCTTCGAAGGCAAAGGCCTTAGACATGGCGCTTTCGGCGCATATGGCGCAGACTGCATCCTCCATGGTGCGGTTCCAGCGATCTGAGACACCGATTTGCTGGGGGGTGGCGGGAGCGGAGAGGTTGTGGAAGACACCAAGCTCGGTGAAGGAGCGGGCCATGTCAACGAGGTACTCGCCACCGCGGTCCGAACGAAACGTCTGAAGGCAGTGGGGAGACTGGCGTTCGGCCATGACCAGCCAAATACGGACTCCAATGGCGGCATCGCTCTTCTGACGCAGACTGTAGACCCAGCGCATGCACGTGAAGTCATCAGTCAACGTCAGGACGTAGCAACCGTGGTCCTCCTGAAACTCAACAGGGAGCGGACCCATGAGGTCGGAGTGGACAAGTTCCAAGGGCCGACGAGCCTTGGAGACAGACGCAGGATAGGTGGACCGGTGCATCTTGCCTTCAGCACAGGCCATGCAGTCGGTCGTGGACGGTGCCTCGAAGGACGCCGCATCAAGAACGAGTGCAGGCTGAGTGCGGATCAGCCTGTCGACAGCCCCCAGATGCACATGACAGAGGATGCGATGCAAGAGATGGTGGTGCTCGGGGGATAGAGCACCGACGACGAAAACACAAGTAGTGGGAGACAGAGGCAAGGGGGGCCACTCGCACAGGACCCAGAGATGTGATATAGATCATCGATCACCGTCCCACTGACGACGGTCTCCTCGGTGTCATGCACAAAGATGCGAGCATCGGCAGCTGTGTGCGTGACATCTAGGCCCATCTTGGTGCAAGCACGGAAAGACAACAGGCTGAGTTCCAGATCAGGGACAAAGAGGACATCGGAGATGTATACGGGACCAACGGGCCCGGTGAACTGCACAACCCAAACACCCTGGACAGGGACCTCATGGCCAGCTGCAGTGCGAACAGAGCGAACAGTGCCAACAGGATGTAAGATGACGAAGGCGTCACGGCGACACATCATGTGGTCGATGGCACCTGAGTCAACGACCCAAGTGGCGTTGGTAACACGCGTACAGGGGGCAACGTGGCACTTGGTGACGGAACAAGGCGCGACAACAGGACGCTCAGCGGGGGACACAACAAGGCGACCAGCAGAGTGCACATGAGCGGCATGTAGCCAAGACACATCATCAGGTCCGTCACGTGCACACGGCTGGGCATGGGGACCACCACAAGCATCATCACGCAACGACACAGACAGTCCACAGGCAGTGGGACCCCTCGACTCAGTCAACTCACTCGCACCTCCCTGAGATGAGCGCAGGGCGAGAAGCTGGCGCAACTCAGTGATCGTTCTGTCGCGTTTGGCGAGCGCTTGGTCGCAAGGATCCGTGCAGGAGCTTGCTGTGGCGGCGGACTCCTCTGGGACGGATGCGGTAGTGGTGGCCGAGCGGGCGATCACACCGGACGTCTCGCGCATGCGCGCCTCGTGCGCCTGTTGCAGCCCATGGGTGACCTTGGCCCAGTCCAACGGGCGGCCTGTCAAGCGAGTGCAGTCGAGATAGCCTGGTCACCTCCGCAGTTGAAGTACACGAGCCGGAGGCCCGTCGTGCTGCCGAAGGCACTGCTGCCACTGCTGCTATTGCTACCGCTACCACTGTTGCTGCTCCCACTGCTGCTGCTACGGCTGACACTTCTAGTGCTGGTGTTGTTGCAGGTCCCACCACTGGAGCCATTACTTGACGATTTACGGCCCTTCTTCCCCTGAGCTGGAGCCGCTGTAGGTGTGGACAGCCGGGGAGGGGGATGCGGCGGCAACTGCAGCTGAAGCGGTGCTGCGGCGGGCGCGGTTCGCGGTGTCCATGCCGGTGACCTCCAGGAAGTGGAGGGTTGTCCAGCGCAGTAGGGTCCCGTCGCTCGCCATGTCTCGAAGCACAGTCTGGTCGAAGTTGCTGAAGATGTGCGCGTAGTAGGGTTGGATGCCGTGGAGGATGATCTGGAGTGCGGAGTACTGCGTAGGGGCACCGTCTCCCAGCTCCTCGTACAGCTGGATCACCCGGCGCTAGTAGTCAGCTACAGACTCCTGAGCAGTCTGGAAGAGGGAGTTTAAGTCAGCGAGGCGTTGGGATGTCAGAGCCAAGGTGGCGCC
The DNA here is from genome assembly GCA_023375785.1 of Penium margaritaceum. Taxonomy (NCBI): domain Eukaryota; kingdom Viridiplantae; phylum Streptophyta; class Zygnematophyceae; order Desmidiales; family Peniaceae; genus Penium; species Penium margaritaceum. The sequence continues at coordinate 50,361 of SZWC01000350.1, read as the reverse complement.
CTCAAACAGAGTGATAGTCAGTACCCACGCTGCGTAAGGGTCAGCTCCCGCGCCGGTCAGCGGATCACCAAGGAACCGACTGAAGTCCTTGGTGAAGTCTGGGACGGCCTTCATCAGGCCAGAAGCGGCACGGACCGCCATCTGTGTCTGGGCGGGGTCAGACGCCTGGTATGGAGTGCAGTAGTAGGCAAGAATTCCTTCACTGATGGCCCACATGCGAAAGCGCGGCTCCCAAGACTTGAAGTCGTTCCCAGTCCGGAAGGCGGACGGGTCAGACTCAAACCACTTGGGTGGCTTGACCGTCAGCAGAGCGACAGCTGGAGCCACTACGGGGCCGGGCACAGAGGAGGCAACCCCCTTGCCCAGGCGGGCCCGCAGAGCCAACTCTTCAAAGCTCAGAGGGCGGCGAGATGAGCTCAGGCCGACGTCGGCGCTGGAGCTCATGCCCTGGAGGGCGGTATTGGCCTCTCGTGCCCTATGACACACCTCCAGGCGGGTGAGGCATGCTCGCAGCAACTCCTCCTCATCCTCCTCGCCAGAGTCGGATAGAGTCTCCGCAACCTCATCTGCATTGCCGCCGTGAGGGGGGTGGTCCTCGCTTGGGTCTGCAAAAGAGTGTTGTTACTGCTGATGGGACAACTGCTGCTGTGGCAGTAGGCCCTTGATCAGGTCCTGCAGCTCAGTGACTTGCTTTGTCACGGTCAAGCGGCTCTCCGCCTGCAAGTCAGCCAACGCGCGCACCTGGCGTGCCAAGGTTGTCGGACTCGGTGGCCGCTACTGTTGCTGTTGTTACGACTACTGCTGCTGCCGCTGTTGTTGTTGCTGCTGCTGCTGTTGTTACTGCTGCTATTGTGGGTGCTACTACTGCTGTTGCTGCTGCTGCTGTCGTTGTGGTGACAACGGCGGCGGCCGACATTGGCCACTGACGGTGCTGCCCTCGGTGGCAGCGTCGGTGGCGGCGCTGGTGGGGTTTTGTTTTGGCATGACAGCTGGTTGTCTGGAATGCCTGTTGTCTTCCGTAGCGGGAGTATCAACCGTGGAGGTGCCACCGCGGAGTGCCACTACGGAGTGGTCACCGCGGAGTCTCCGTGGTGATGTCACCGCGGGGCTGTCAGCCGCAGAGCTACCACCGCGGATCTGTCACTGCAGATTTTTATTGTGGCAGAATTCCGCGGTATTTGCCGTAGAACGGCCGCTGCGGTCGTGCGGAACAGCAGTCGCGGTCGCGGACGCGGAACGCAGTGGGGTGTCGCAACCTGCTGGGGGGTCCGTTGGTGCATTCCGCAACCGCCGTAGAGATGTCGCGTTTGGCGAACACATGACGGCCGCGGAACTGTCGCGGACGTGCGGCCGCGGAGCACCAGGTGAATCACCTGCGGAACACCAGCGCGTTCCGGAATCACCGCTGGGCTTCCGCCACGGAGTGCCGCGGATCCTTGGAACGCCGTGGATGTGCCACAGTGTCATCACCGCAGGGTTGTCACTTCCGAACGATGAGAGTGATCGCGATGGTGTCGTGGCACCGTTGACGCGTTTCGACGCGGCTGCAGAGTTGCCGTGTCTGCTACAGAGTTCACGTCACCGCGGAACTCCTGGAATTTTCCGCGGATCAATTTCTGCTGTCGTAGAATGGCCGCGGAGCTGTCGCGGACGTTTTGAGAAAACGGTGGAAAATGTGGTGGGTCCTCCCAAGACCTCTCGCCGTGACAGTGGGCTCTGCTACTGCTGCTACTCACGACAACGGTTGCGGACGCTCACTGGTACGGAGGTTGCTACGCCTCTGCTACGTAGCTGTGCGAGTACTGGCTCGCGGGTCTGATACCATGAAAGACAGCTTCCTAGCACCACTGTCGCTGGCGTGGCAGTACAAGCCGGCCAGCTAACTCACTAGCACACACAGGTGGAGGTGAGAACAGCAAGGGGTTGCCTAGGGACACAAACACAAGTGTTGGAAGCTGTAAATGTTGAATTATGAAGAGAGAGATGACAACTGAGGCCAGAGCAGCCTAATAGTGTCACAGCCCTAGTGGATGTGCACACACGCGGCACACAAGGGTGCTATTTTCTAGCACGACAATATAGTGGCAAAAGCACAGTTTTGACCACAACTCCTTGCAGACACGTCAGAACAATGAGCCATTTGAACCAGAACGGCCGCATCGACAAGATCTATGTCCTGATAGGCTGCACGCCTATGTGTTGTCCCACAGCACGAATCTACAAAGTATGAGAGTCTTCTGGGCGCCCGTCGCTGCCGGCCGCCGGTCTTCTGCCACCGTCGCCAGTCTCAAGGATCTGCACGTGAATGGACATGAGCCGAGGGGTCACCGTAAGTCGTGTACGACACACACAACAACAGAAGAGGCATCTGACTTCTTTACTCATCTGAAGGACTACCTCCCACAGCGCATCTCGCACGTCAAGACTTTGTAGACTTCCAGACCACGACGTGAAACGAGCGAGTGCATCCGATGACCAGCAGCGGGTCTTTAGCCACGGATTCTGCGGTGGAGGAGCAGGATGTGACCATGCACGTGAACCCCAAGGCGATGGCGAATGCAGGCGTGGCAGGCTATGTGGCAGCTGGGTCAGTCCCGATGATTCCAACGGCCAATCTGGTCGCGGACTCGCCGACTGTTAACCAGCCGCCCCTACCTACAGCCTCAACGTCTGCAACAAGAACGACAGGTGGCACCAGATGACAAGTGTGGATCAGCGAGGAACTAGCAAACCGCATCTTTGCACTTGACGGAATCAACAACCATGTGCTCCAACAACTCAATGTCGTGATGGAGGCTCTTCACAACGCAAGTGCACGAGAGGCCGGGCTCATCCAGAAACACCCAACTCTCGAACAAACCCAAGATTCGCCCACCCCCCTCGACCATTCAATCCTGAAGATTCTAAAGGACCGACGGTTCGAATGTGGCTCCGTCAGCAGTCCAGCGTTGAGCATATTACTCGGAACTGTTGAAGCAATTAGCACGCCAAAAAAACGGAGAATTCATAGAAAAACGGGTCGGGAAACGGCAAAGGATAGGAGTGCTGTCGTTTGTGATGTTCTTGTCGACCTGTATAGCTTTCTGTGACCACTCGGCTGCATCCATGCTCGGGTAAATCCCTGATATAGACCCAGGTGGCACCGGGGCGTCGTCTAGTGGTGGAGTACATGCTCGGAGCTGATCGACGCTCGCCCCAGAGTCCTAGATGCTATCTGGGGCATTCTGCAGTTTTCTGCAGCTTGTAGGATTTTATCGGTGGACTGGCCGTGGGCCAAATTTGCATGTTTTTGCATTCTGTGTCCACCGTTTGTTGCCGGATGTTTGCATGTGACAGTCGTAGCATCTGGCTTGAGTTTGTGTACGTGTAGGTCCAGACGGCCCAGCGTTCTGACTTGTCTACGCTAAGTTACGGCCAAAACAATGGTTTGGGCTGGTTTTAGGACTGACCTTGTACTTCCGCGTGCGACACCCGCCGTGTGCCACGGCAGGTACTTATGCCATAGACCTGTTATTTTTCATGTCTCTCTGCAAATGCTATTGAAGCATTCTGATACTTTGCCCTATGTCTCCTAGCCAGACTCTTGCCGTTGTGTGTACGACCTGTGACTGTCGTCACCGTCTGACCAGCACTGATGCCTAGTTAGTGGGAATATCGCTAGGAAGCTTCCATGCATATTCTCATGGTATCAGAGCAGCGAGACCCCTCTTGCTGAGCTGCGCCGTAGAGACGCAGCACCGGCAGCAATAGTGAGAGTCACCGCGGCCGCCGTATCCTGAGACTCATTGTAGTTGTTTTCAGTAACGACATCATCACGTAGTCTCCACCACCTCATCAGGTGAGATGCGGCATTTACTAGCTCCATCAGCCAAGCCGAGCAGGAGTAGCAGTAGCACCGGGTGGCAATAGCATCCGTATCTGGCTGCCAGCCTGTACAAAAAAAGGGGAGTAGCAGCTCCCAGCAGCAGATTGCGGCAGCGGTTGCAAGCACTGGCAGCACGTAACGGTGGCAGCAGCTCGCAGTAGTGGCGGCATCAGCAGCCGCTAGTAGCAATAGCAACAGGGCAACAGCAGTAACCGAAGTAGTAGTAGCATAGCAACTGCTGCAGTGATAGCGACACTGCTGTGGAGCTGCGCATAATCGTTGGCGTAAAATATTCGAGCGTAAAAACGCTAGCATTTTTTTCGCTAGCATAAAAACGCTGACGTCATCATGGGTTGTGCTGACGTCAGTAATTTCATGGTCAAAACATCATTTTTCTTTAACGTTTCAATTCCTCGAGAAACACTGTCGGTTTCTTGTTCGGAGCATCTTTTACGTTCGGCCCCATACTGAGCGCTGACATGGCTCCGACTGGTGACAAGGACAAAGGACCACCTGATCCCTCCTCCTCCTCCGCAGGGGTCCTGAGCCCAGGCTCACAGGACAGTGAGGACCTGCGGCGTCAGCAGGATGAGATACATCGCCTAGAGTTGCAGCAGACTGACGCCATCCGCACGCTCACTAATCTTCTTCAGAGTCTGTCCACGGCCCCACAGCAAACCTCTGGGGGGTTCGGCGGTGTCACACCTTCTGCACAGTAGTCAACATCTACACTGAGGAGAGTGGCAGGATAGGACCTGCCACTTCTTGATCCTTTGGAGGAGGACCCTGACATGTCAGGCATGGAGGATGACACTCCCGAGAGGGAGATTTGCGTACTTCAAGAGCGTCTCCGCCAGCTGCAGACGCGTTCCGGTTCCCTGTTCCCGGAGATCTGATCCTCACGTGACCCCTACCTTGGCGACTTTCCTTGTCTTAGTGTCTTTCCCATCCCTCGTCTTTCTAAGCCTGTGGTTTCTCTCCCTACAGAGCAGCAACCTAAGGACTTCGAGACACCGCCCCCCACGATATGTTCGCGAGGACGGCTTTGACTGCTGAGAGACCCTCTTTGAGGTCTGGGCCACTTCAAAGGGGATTTGACCCTACTACCACAATCAGTACCAGGTTACAGACTGTGCTCAGGTGCTGACAACGGCTTGGATGATGCGCGGACTTCTTTACACCATGCCGCGCGAGACTGTCATGGACTTTTGCCTTTCCTCGGAGAGGCCGGCACAGGCGCGTGTGCTGACCCACATCGGGACTAGGAGCTCGCATTGTCCCTGCTTGCTACAGAGATGTATGCCACCCGTGCGGCTCACATCCACGCCTTCCACTCCCTTCGTCAAGGACCTGTCGAGCCCGCAGCCGATTACTGGCGGCGCGCCATGCAGATCTACACGCACATTGGGACCTCACTAGGTACACAGCTATGGGCGCTTTGCACACTCATGATCGGAGTCCGTGTTGAGCATGCCGACATCTTCTCGATGTACAACTCCGCGCTCGAGCCCTTCTCCACCTCCCTTCAACTTCTTCCTTGGGCGCATCAGCCTTTCCTCGAGGTGACTTCCGCGCGTGAGGCAGTCGTCGCCCATCAAGAGAGTTAACTTGCTGCACCGGTCATCGCGTCACCACCAATGTCTCTCTCGCAGTTAACTTCACCATCCTCTCGCATGGCCTCCTCTTCCCCTTCCACCTCGACTATCCCAACTCCAACGTAGGGTGTGGCAGCAGCGGCATAGGGGAAGAAGGGAAAAAAGAAGCGTGGCTCGGGCCAGCAGCAGTCACAACAACAACACTCATCAGGTGGTAGCAGTGGACGTACTGCTCACTTCTACAACTGTGGAGGCGCTCATCGCTACACCGAGTGCCAGCAGCCACTCGACTGGACGCAGATCACTCGCGATCTTTAAGCTGCACACGCACAATGGTCTGTGTCGAGTAGTACAACCTCTGGTCGCGTGGCGACCACGACCGCAGCAGTTCCCGCTTCTCCACCGGTGAGGAGTGGAGACCCGGACACACGTGACCGCACCATCGCCGAGCGCCGTCAACTCAGGGAGGTGTGAGTGTGTTGTCACAGTTGGGTGGTTCACAGACTGTCTATTTGGATGTTCTCATATCTCGTGATGAATTGTGTTGGGGAGCATAGCTGGCATGTGATGATGATTGTCTTGACAGTATAGATTGGATTTTTGAGTCTCACTTGTGTGCCCTTCGTCGTTCCCCCTCATCTGTTGCCGAGCGCCCATCTGTAGCCGAGTGTTCTATTGCTCGTTGCACAGTGACGTCCTTTAGTCGTGATTCGGGTGGTACTTGGATCATCGACTCCGGTGCCACTCACCACATGACCTGTCGTCGTAGTGACTTTGTTGTCCTCGGTCCTGTGGCGTCTGTTCGTTCCGTTCGCACAGGCTCTGGCCAGTCCTTGCCAGTCCAGTGTGTTGGGGTTGTATGTTTCAATGGTCCGTCTGGCCCCTTGTATCTTTCCGATGTGCTTTTTGTGCCTGACTTTGAGCTCAGCTTGCTCTCTATGTGTGCCTGCACTTTGGTGGGACTCTTTGTGGAGCACACTGTAGACTCTATGACAATGACTACTCTTGATACTCGTACTGTTGTTCTTCGTGCCTCTGTTGTGGATTATCTGTATCGTATTCCTTAGATTTCTTCTTTTCCTTGCTCCCTTTGCCCTCTTGCTCGTGTGTTGTCACCGGTCTCCTGTCTGCTGAGCACCAACGCCTGTTGCATCAACGTCTGTGTCATATGGGCTCCGACACTGTATCGAAGCTCATTAGGAAACAGCCCGCACTCTGTCTTGACGCGGCCTATTTCAAGAAGCCACCCAAGACCATTTGTCTATTGTGCGCTCAGGGTAAGATGCATCGTTGTACCTACCCTATTTCCCATTCTTGAGCCCTTCGTCCTCTTGAACTAGTTCATTTGGACCTTCTCGGTCCTCTCCTTGTCGAGTCTTCATATTATCGGGACGGATACGTCCAGACACTGACCGATGACTTCACCCGGATGCGGTGGGTCTACAGCCTGCGCCATAAGAGTGATGCCGTTCTCGCGGTTCGTGTCTGGATAGTGATGGCTAAGCGTCAGTCTCGCGACTCACTGGATATCTTCCGCTCGGATCGCTGCGGTGAGTTCCTTGGCGAGATGGACAGTTTCTTTGCCAAGCGCGGTGTTTTTCACCAGGTCTCTGCTCCTGCCACTCCTCAGCAGGACGGCGTCTCTGAGCGCTTGAACCGCACCATGGAGGATGCGGTCTGAGTGCCGTCTCCTAGAATCCTTCACCTTTGAAGGATTCGCCTACATGATGTGGGTCCGGAAGCGCCTCCCGCACGGTCCTCTTCCGGACCACGTTACATCGTACGAGCTCTGGTTTGGCCATCGTGCCAATCTGTGTCTTGCTCGTGTCTGGGGCTTAGTGACTTCTGTGTGGTATACTGAAGATTTGCAGGGGTCCAAGGTCTCTCCGCGGGGTCGCTTGTGTGCCTTTGTCGGCATCTCCCCGCGATCAAAGGCCTGGCATTTTTGGGACCCCGTCCGTCGTCGCATTATTGAGTCTGATGACGCGCTCTTCTTTGAGTCTCTCACCTATCGAGACCTGACCTCAATTGTGTCGATGTCTGTCACACATGTTCCTATGTGTGAGACTTCTCGACGAATGGGGGAGTCTGAGCCTACGAGAACCTCTCATCTGGCTGGTGTGTCCGTTCGAGCCCCCTCCACTTCTCGTTCTCCACCTCTTGATGACCCAGCGATCTCAGCCCAGAGACCTCTTCCACCCAACCTATCTCTTCCCCTATGCCCTCGCGCCCCACTGACACCCATGATGTTGTCCCTCTGTCCACCGGTTTTCCTGTCTCTATGGGTGGTCCTGCTACCACACCCAGTCTTACATCTCCCATCAGTTCACCAGCCTCTCCTCCCACTACGTCACCTGCCCCTGTGCCTCAGTCCTCACCGGATGTGGTTGCGCCTGTCTCTGAGCCTGCGGTGAGCCCTTAGAGCCTAGCCTTGCCTGAGCCCGTTGGTCATCTATGACCGTTGGGCTCCGGAGTCCAGCAAGTGTCAGGTCCCGCACCCAGACACTCCACTTGCAGCATTGCCAGTGGCGATCCTGGCCCTCGGCCTGAGTGTCTGCAAGAACCACACAGAGGTACATTTAGCGTGTCTGATAGGGCACGATCTGGTCACTCGCGAGTTTTGTACCACTTGTGATGCGGCAGCTGACCTTGTGGCCGTCAGGCCCAGTTCTTAGACATGTGCACTCGCCACTCAGAGATCTCCCTCGTTGGCGCCTGATCCAGGCACGCTGAGGGACGCCCACTCATCATAGGATGCTGACGCCTGGCGTGCTGCCTGTGAGGATGAGCTTTGTGCCATCCAAGAGCACGGAGTTTATGAGCTACTTGACCTTCATGCGGGAGGAAGGCTATTCAGGTCAAGTGGGTCTTTTGCAAGAAGGTGAAGCCGGATGGCCCACTGGAACACCACAAGCCTCGCTTGGTCGTCAAGGGGTACTCTCAGATCAAGGGCGTTGATAACACTGACACTTTTAACCCTGTCGGTCGCATAGCCTCAGCTCACGCTCTGTTTGGTGTAGTGGCTCAGCATGACTGGGAACTGCACCAGATGGATGTGAACAATGTGTTGCTCCATGGCTCTCTGGGTGGAGGATTTATGTGGCCCAGCCACCAGGCTTTGAGGACGGTGACAAGGTTTGGCGCTTGTGCAAGTCTTTGTACGGACTCAAACAGTCTCCTCGGTGCTGGAACCAGAAGATCATAAGCACTCTGACTCGTGCGACACATGTACAGAGCGAGGCAGATCCTTCTCTCTTCATCCAACAAGTGCCTAAGCGGTTCACCGCCATCCTGGTCTATGTGGACGACCTCCTGATCACGTCTCCCTCTTTGGAGGCTACGAAGGAGGCCAAGACGGTCCATAAGACTGCCTATAAGATGAAGGGTCTTGGTCCTGCAGTGGTGTTTTTGGCATGGAGATCGTACGAGACCACAGATGTTGGATGCTTCTATTCCATTAGGCCCGATAAGCATGCGTAGTGGGGGAGCGCTTCAGTGACCTCCTTGGCGCAGTGCCCACAACCTCCACACCTCTCACACCTGACAGGTAGGACGCCCTAAAGGTGGATGATCCCACAACGTGGGGGGAGACAGTGGATGTGACCTTGTACCTCCGCCTCATTGGATCTCTGATGTACCTGGCCACTACCACATGCCCCGATATCGCTTTTGCCGTCAACCTCCTTGCACAGTTTTCGCAAGCTCCACGTACTAGAGCCCTCCAGGCCATTGTGCAAGTAGTGCAATACGTGGTTTGTACGCCGTACCTTGGACTCTGCTTTCACCGATAGTGCTCGATGGTTCTTGACGGCTACACCGACAACGACTGGGCTTGGAGTCGAGATGGACGCAGTCACACCGCTTTCGTGTTCCTGCTCGGCGGTACCGCTGTATCCTGGCGCAGTGGGAAGCAAGGCTGCATTGCACGTGGCTCGTTGGAGGCAGAGTATGTTGCTCTGGGTGCAGGGGCTGCTGAGGCAGTGTGGCTGCAACGCCTGTTCCTTGAGCTGGGCCAGTCAGTACCCGCCATTGTGCTTCATTGTGACAACCAGAGTGCTCTTGCCGTTGTAGAGAACTCTGGTGTCTTTCATGCTTGCACGAAGCACATTGCGGTAGAGCATCACTTCGTGCATGATTTGGTGGAGCGACACGTGATCTCCGTCATATGGGTCGACACTGACATGAAGCGTGCTGATTTCTTGACGAAGGCACTTGCACACGGGAAGTTTCTGGTAGCCATTTGTTCTGTTGGGCTTCCCCCCTTGCTTGAGAGTGGTTGAGGATAAGGTGTGTCTCTGCCTGTGTCATGACTGTTTTTGCACTCAATTGGACTCGTTTCAGTGCTGCACTTTAATGGACATGCGTACCATCTGGTCATGGGGGAGTGTTGTGATTTGTGATATTCCTGTCAACCTGTACAGTTTACTATGACCACTCGGCCGTGTCCATGCTTGTGCAGATCCCTGATGCGGACCTAGGTGGCACCGGGGCATCGTCTGGTGGTGGACTAGCTGCTCGGAGCTGATCTACGCTCGCCCCAGAGTCTTGGATGATGTTTGGGACCTTTTGCAGTTTTTCTACAACTTGTAGGATTTAATCGGTGGACTGGCCATGGGCCCGGTTTGTATGTTTTCCACTGTGTGTCCACCATTTATTGCCGGACGATTGCATGTGACCAGTCATAGCTTCCGGCTTGAGTTTGTGCACGTGTAGGCTTAGATTGCGTAGCGTTCTGACTTGTCTATGCTGAGTTACGGCCAGAATAGTGGTTTTGGACCGGTTTTAGGACAGACCTTGCACTGCCGCGTGTGACACCCGCCGTGCGCCGCAGCAGGTACTTATGCCATGGATCTTTCATTTGTCATTTCTCTCTGCAAATGCTATTGAAGCATTCTGACACTGTGCCCTGTGTCTCCTAGCCAGACTCTTGCCGTTATGTGTACGGCCTGTGACTGTCGTCACCGTCTGACCAGGCAGTGACGCCTAGTCAGCGGCTATGTCGCTAGGAAGCTTCCATGCATATTCTCAAGGAGTGACAGGCGCAACTCTTGTCCAAGAGGAGCAACCTGCGCCAAACGATTGCCCGTCTAAATGGCTCACGTCGCCGCAAGAATCTTCCGAGATTGCTAAGTTCGATGAGGGGAACGATGACGACCAACAGGAGATACTACTACAAGTGAAGTCCTGAGGTTGCATGAATCGCAGAACGATACCGACACTATTGGGTGAAGGAGCCTCTCACCATTTTTTTAGCAGCGACGTGTCAATGCTGGGTTTGCAGACCGAACCAGAGTTGTTGGAAGGAAAAACAGTCGACGGAAGATTGTAGATATGGAGACTCCGAGAACCACTACGACTGAAAGTGGGGAGACTTCCGAGATGTAACGGTTGGGAGGTCATGTCCAATGAGTGATCACAAAATCATCCTCGGATGTTATTTTCTATACCGGCACAATTCGCAGATCGACTCGAACATTGGCGTTTATGTGGAAGTCAACGGCGTCAAGCGACAAGTTCCGCGCGTGAGGCGGAAGATTACAACAGAAGCACCAGAGGTGGAGGCAACAGAGGAAAACATAGCGACCAAGAAGCGACAGCATGTGCAGTCGACACCGCTCAACGTGGCCAAGCACTGCATACGACGAGGGGCTCGGGCTTGGTTCCTATATCTTGAGCCAATCAAGGAAGTAGAAGTGGCAGCAACCGACTCATCAACCTCATCAGCCTTGTCAGCCTCATGAGCCTCACCGGCCTCATCAGCCTCATCGGCCTCGTCAGCATCATCAAAGTTTACAATGGTTCCCAAGGAGTTTGCACCTGTCATATGAGAGTTTGCGGACGTCTTCCCCGACGAACTCCTAAAAACCTTGCCACCTCACCACGACATGGACCATCGCATCGAGCTCAAATCAGGCAGCCGATCCACCCTTTGAGAGGCCTGTTGTATGAGCGATCATGAGCTGACCAAGCTAAAAAGGCAACTCGACGACATGCTCGGTCAAGGGTTCACCCGCTCATCCACGTCACAATATGCCGCACTAGTACCATTCATGGAATTTAAATCTGGCAAGATGCGGATGTGCGTGGTCTACCGGGCGTTGAACGATGCTACCATGAAGAATGGCTACCCTCTCCGTGCCGACGAATATTTCGACCAACTCAAAGGAGCTCAGATTTTCACTAAAATCAGTCTACGCAGCGGTGATTACCAGGTCCATGTGACAGACGTCGGCGTCGAGGAGACGAAATTCCAAACAAGCTACAAACATTTTGAGTTCGCGGCTATGCCGTTTGGACTCATGTATGTCCTAGTGTCACTTGTGGCGGGAATGAAAAAAAAAATTCCATGCATAAATCGACAATTTTTCATGGTATACCACAACGACGTTTTGGTGTACAGCCGCACCCCGGAGGAACACGATGGACATCCCCAAAACTCTCGAACTGTGACTCTGGTCGCCTTCGATCAAGTTTTGGGTAATTTCATCAACGACGGACGGGTCACCATGGATTCTAGAAAAGTGGAAGACTTGTTGACTGGCCGACGCTAGCAAACATTCAAGACGTTCAGGTCTTCCACGGCTTCTACAATTACTACTGGTGTTTCGTACGGTATTATGCTCGAGTGTCACCGCCTCTTTCTGACCTCATTCGATAAGAAAACGAGTGGTGGTGGGGATACAGTGAACAAGAAGAGTTAAATGCTTTGCGGAATGCTCTGACCTCTACGCCGGCCCTATGATTGGCCGATCCAATTATTGAATGTTTCATGGATATGGATGCCTCCGACCGGGCCATTGGCGCGGTTCTCATATCGGATCACGGCAACAGAGAGCAACGGTCGCATACATGTCACGAAAGTTGCGCGGACCGGAACTCAACTACACAGTACACAAGAAAGAGATGTTGGTAGTCGTACATGCAATTAAGACGTGGCGGTGCTGTCTTGAATACCGCCGATGCATCGTGCACACCGACCATCACACGCTGGAATATTTGAAGACGCAACCGAACCTCAGTCTACGTCAAATCCGATGGGTGGAGTGTCTCCAATCCGGCTTCGACTACATATTGAGTATCTGCCGGACAAAACCAATCCAATAGATGCGCTCAGCCGTTGACTAAACTTGATGGATGGGACAACAATGCTTCAACCGCAATGAGACCTGTATCCCGAGCAGTTGTTCACATGAGGCTACAACCAGCATGGTAGATACGACAAGCACCCCATTGGCGACGACAATTTACCCGCCAGGTGGTCATATCCCCGAACAATGAGCTCTGCCGCATGCTGCTCAAAGAATACCACAACACTGGAAAAGGTGGAAATTTTAGAGAGGAAAAGACGCTGAAGAAGCTGGCGAAAAACTACCTGTAGGACAAGACACAATCCAATGTGGCCAACTTATGCAAAGCATGTGACACGTGTCAGTGATAAAATCCCGTCATACGTGGCCACCTAGACGTATGCAGCCACTCCCTATCCTGACAGAATCCTGGAACTACATCTCCATGGACTTCGTCACTAGACTACCATTCACACCCAATGGATGTGACGCAATCATCGTGGTTGTTGAAATGTTTTCTAAAATATCCCACTTCATCCCGACAATGACCACCGTCACCGCCAAAGACACAGCATGGTTGTTTCCAAACAACATCGTACGACTACACAACGTGTCAAGAAACATCATAAGCAACAGAGACACTCAATTCATCAGTCATTTTGGCATGAACTAATGACTCGCTACAGCAATCGGTTCTAGCTTTCCACAGCGTTCCATCTTCAAATCGACAGCCAAACCGAGCAAACCAATCTGACGCTCGAACAACTTCTTCAAACAATATGCCAGCCACACGTGACGGATTGGGTAGCCAAACTCCCGACTGCCAAACTCCCATAAAACTTAGCGGCATTAACCACAGCAGGTAAAATTCTATTCGAAGTGGTGTATGGTAAACTTTTTGCCACACCAGTCGGACTTCATAGGTTCAGCAATGTTCTTGCGGTCAACATCCAACGCCGCGATCTCTCCACCACCTAGGACAAAACACGAAAGATGCTTACAAAGACACAAGAGGCAATGAAGCAAGCAGCCGACTGGCATCGCACCAATAACGTATTCACCGCCGGCAACAAGGTTCTCCTCGGTTCCGAAAACATCAAATTCCATGGAGCCGATTGTTTGAAAATCAAACCCCGATGGTTTGGACTAGTTGAGATCAAGCGCATGCAAACCCCCGTGGTTGCACAACTCAAACTCCCCGACACTGTGCAAGTTCATCCTGTGTTCCACATCGACTGGCTTAAGCACTACCAGGACCCTGACGTTAACATCCCCGACAGGGATGTGCCTCTCCTTCCTCTTATACAAGAGGATGAGGACATAGTGTACGTCATCGAGGACATCCTCGGCCATCAACAACATGACAAGATGACAAAATATCTTGGTAACTGGAATAGCTACGTTGTCGCGCACAATTGGGATCCCTACAACAACCTCCGTGACGTTGATCATCTGGTCGATGGGTTTTATCGTCGTTACAGGGCTACATCTGTGCGCGCACCAAGGCGTTGTAGCTTAAATAGAGGGAAGTATTACGTTCCACATGTAAACGATTCCCTTAAATCTCTGAGTGGGCATTTCTTTCATTACAAAATAGCCCATCGCACGTCCAAAACCATGTTTTCTTTCCGAGGGTCGAGGGCAATTCAACCGCACGCCCTCACCTTCCAACGATTTCTTCTCACACACTCTGACAACTTCTACCACTTTCAAGAAACATCGACAGAAATATCACGACCGCTCGGTTGACTCCTTGACGCATCAAGATTCATAAAGATGCATCTATCATCTTCACCGTCGATTTTTGAAGGCCCCCGATTCCTCGGCCAAGTTTCTTGATCCGACCACTCATGACGTGACTCTACACACATCGCTTGACGATCAACCCAACGACCTTGAATACAAATCATTTTTAACTTGACACTTGTATACATGTCTTAAGTCATTCCAATGTTTGTCATCGAAGTACACTTACCGCTTATTACAAAATGCTCGAGTGTCCCAAACTCTCAATTTGTGTTCTTCCCCATAACTCATACCAGTTCACCATCTACGCTCCATACCACATAACACCACCGCGGTCATCGCTATGGAGGGCCACGATCTGGATCCGTATTCAGGGGTTGGTGGGGGGAATTTGGCCGAAGAAATCGCCGGCCGACGTCCGACGGTTGGCACTTTGTCAATCGCCACTTTGGCCCCCCTCTCATTCCCCCCTCCTTTCGTAGTCCAAGCCCCCATGGACCAAGTCCGATCCGATCAAGGCCCTTGCGATTGAGGGCCGTGATGGAATGGTTGGTGGTTGGGCTGCCAATGGGTGGGGTGTGGGGGGTGGGGACATCGCTAGCAACGGACGACGGGAATTCCAGCCGCTAGCGTCAGCCGGAATCCACGTTCCAAGAACGGGGAGTAAAAAACTCCCCATTAGTATTATTTTCCATTTTTTAATTCATCCTGTATTTATTGTATAAGTATTGCACAAACCCACACCCTAATTACACCGGGTTTTGGGATTTATTTTTTGCTCGGGCGCATGCTGGATCCCGTGATACTGTATTGCTGCAAATATTCATAAGTATTTTTGCGAAGGTATTTGTTGTTTTCATTTTTTTAACTATCGGGACCAAGTTTTGTGCAATTATGGAAGTGTCCTCATGCAGTTAACAACCATTGAGATTCGAAGTGACCCAGCCGTGACATGTCCTTGTGGGTGAAAGTGTGAAATAGAGGGTGCGTTCGGACGACCGAACTTGCTCGCTTGAACTCGAGTGAGCAAATTGACGTTCCACCACACGTGGACATTTTAGGAGGAAACGGTTGAAGGCTACGTATTCTTCAATAAATTCTTGTCTTAGAAGTGGTGGGGTGTGATGTCTGGTAATGTTTCCAGGAAATGTTTGAGGATGTCCGTCCATCTGGGGCATAGATGATGTCTGAAATTTAGGATATCAGGGTGGGACAGGAAGAAATGTCCTTTTTTGAAAAGCACATCCTTTTCCTCCTAGGACCGTTTCCTAAAATTCAAAATCCTTTTGAATTTTAGGACCGTTTCCTCCTAAAACCAAACGGAAAACCTTTTGGACTAGACAAACGAGAGCATTACTTACTAGAGAAGGAGGTACAACTAAAACACATCTTTCACAAACTCTACAACAACAAGGATTTCAGTAAATTAGCCCTTGCCAAATGCGGCAATACCATTTGTGAACAGAATGTCGTTAAAAGAGTCCTCAACCAAGTCACGACCACACGACTTGACATAATCCTACACAAAAAAGAAGACCAATCGAGAAAACACAGTTTCTGGTGCGTTTCGAGCTACACTAACACATTACCTGAACTCGTCTACAAACTGGAACCCCAACCTGAAGGCTACCTCTCCGTAGCATACGCAGTCAGCCCATCCCAAGAAATTGTCCCGACCACCCTCCCAGATACACCCATCCATGATCTAAGCATTTGGACCCCAGTACACACCATGGATAACACCTTCATCGGTTGTTGCAACAACACAACCATCCCATCTTGGAGACTCTCCATCAAGAAGAGACCAAAAATGAACGAGATCTACAATACCCTCATTACCAAACACATCAAACATGTCACTTACCCAGACAAGTGGAGTGAAGAAGAAGCTCCACCTTTCCCCAGCGCAGCACTACAATCTATACTTAATGCAACGTTACTAACTCCAAAGCAAAAGGACAACTGCAAAAATACTTCTAAGAAGTATACAAGTATGCATCCGACTTCACTTTTTCCCACCACCTTTTGAAGTACTGTGCCCGTTGTGCAAGACGCTTGAAGAAACCATCTCACACACTTTCGAACAGTGCCCAACAATTTGGCATATCTCGGTCCAACTGCAACAAAGCTTCCATCTAATCTGTGGTCGATCTCCACACACAAATTTCATCTTCCACGACCAACACACTCTATTCCAATGGTGGCAAACACTACAAGCAATAACCTTCCGTGAAATATGGACAAATAGATGCCAAATTTCTCTTGAAACTAAAAAACCACTAAATAACCCAACAACCTTCCTTGCAAGATCAATCATCAAACTCTTTGAGGAGCAGATAAATCTCCATATCCTGAGACTTCACCAAAAAAGGGACCACAAATCTACAAAATTCATAATCCATCAACTCACTCGCTTGTCACGTATATGTAACATTGACAGGAAATTACAACCACATCACCTTGCTATTCACCCAGAACTAAAAAAAACCTGGCTCAACAAATCTAATATCTCGGGGGGACGGGTACTTCAAAGTCTAGTGTAAGAACTAGCTTTGATCTCCCAAACCAAAGGGTTACGACCCGTGGTGAAGGTACCCTTAGGGGTGAGGGTTAGTGGGTGGGACTCCCACATCACCCACGGAGGACAAGCTTCCTACGTGGGTACCTAAACTGGTGTGACATTGTCGCATAGGGCACAGTCTTTCAACTGATAGCCTTCGCCAGAGGAGCCTTCTGGTCTCTAAGGGTGTGGCATAGGTTCCCTCACCTCTAAGGCTGTCTAAGCCACACAAAAAAAAACAAAAAAAAACAGAAACCACACGTGGACGTTATCGATGTTCACGTTAAGTCCGTGCTTTGTGGGGGTGTTGCCCTCACTTGTGAAGGGCAATGCCATCCAGAAGCACGATCGACATCCTCAATCGAGCGACGGTCAATGGGCATTGCTGTCGTCCTCGCCGACGGAAATCAAAGTGACCTTCCAAGAGATTTCCTCCCAGATCAATTCAAAGCCAATGTAGAACTAACCGTAACTATGAGGTGGAAATGTTCGGGTTTGGAAATAATCATAGTTATTTTCCTCCCACATAATTACGATTAATATGGTATCACGATCCTGCTGGTTCCCCTTTAACGCATGGGGAGTCTCAGACCCCCATGCAAACTCCGCGCAAACCACCTCCCAAATAATCACAAATCCATCTACAATGGGGTTTGTGATAGTTGGCCCAAAAAACATGACATGATTATGTTGACGCAACATGTCATGCAAGTCGACGTGTTGTCATTTGACAAACAAAAGGGATATATTGTTCTTTTTTCTAAACCTAAAACGTGGGTCTGTGTAGAAGGATCAAATGAGGCTTATTGTTGCGTGGTGGGAGCGAGTGAGGATTATTGTTCCACAATAGAGGCGCATCGGGCTTATCGTTATGAGGGAGGGGTGCAACGCGAAAGCTTGGATTCAACATCGAAAGGCTTAGGCAAGCTCGGGAGAGGTCATCGTTGTAAAACTCAATGATTGTCCTCAAATGTCAAAGTGGTATTTTATTGCTAGAGTCATCACCACTCGTCGCGCCTTTCGAAGCTACGTTGTTGCTTCACTTAAAAAAATATTTCCTTTACTGTTTTAATCATTTACATTCTGTGTTTATAAAGAACAGTGGAAATATCCACGACGCGATTAATACTATGCTTTTATCCACATGTTCATTATGGAAGGAGGTTGATACTTCTTCACGCGTTTTTTCTTTCAAGAATCGTGTCACCTCCTAGCTTTGGTCGCGGACCAGGCCATCCAGCCCATCACAATTGTAAATTTAGTGTGCAGTTATCGCAACAGACTGATTTGACCGATGTTTTCATATTTTTGTTCAAACCATTGTTTTTTACGTTCCCTCCCCTTTAGCTACGAACCGTCCTCGGTTCGATTTTTAACACTTGTATATGCAACTCTTCCGTCTCTTGTCGGTAGCGCCAGTCCATGGATACAATAACATCATGGTTAGGCAAAACAGGGCTTGTATGTTGTTTGACCTTCACAGACATACGTGACGTTCTTGCTTCTTCTTCCTTTTGTAGAAGCATCCCCGTGACAGTTACCCTGGCATCCCCATGAAAATATATCCAAAGCAATAGAAGCATGAGCCGAAGAGCCCGTGCCGTTATTCTTTCAAGGGGGTCCATGCCTGGGTGGTCCCTCGAGGGCACGCCGGGTTCAACGAGTAGTTAGTTCCTCCCATTACTCGGTGATTGCTACAGATGGCACTCGCAACCCTAGCTCCCAAGTGTTGTGGTCAGGTCCACAATGGGCCAAGCGAATAAGGTACTCCATGACCACTCGTGTATGTAGATTGCGTTGACGTTGTTGCAGGATGCGGTGTACCTCGCACTGACCTTCTGCAACAAGGACAGCCAGAGGGGTTGGATGAACAGATCTATGTGCTTTATAAGGTGCGAGCGGACTTATATGGAAGATGTCATAGATCCGCATCGCTTGTGGAAGGGCACATCGATAGGCCACCGTTCCAATCTTGTGGATCACTATGAAGGGTTGGAGCCATTTCGGTAACATCTTTTGTGCATCTGGTGTTTTCATCCGCAAGTTCTGTGTGCTCAATCTCTAATGGAAAACGTCACATCATAATATCTCTGGTCAGCATAGGCCTTCTGGCGATGCCAAGCAGCATGTAGTTTAGCCATGGCATCCCGCCAGAGGGCATCCATGTGCTTAACAAAGGCTTGGGCGGAGGGTACCTGATCATTGCCGCCCTCGCATTTCACCATGAAAGCGGGTACTACCGGATGTTGACCATGGTTGACAAATACAGAGAAATTCCGGTAGACTCATTTACCGCATTACTGATGACAAACTCAGCCGGGTTCAAGTAGTCATCCAAGTCTTCAATTGTGCTCAATGTACATACGAAGCGTTTATTCAAGTGTACGGTTCAGGCGCTCTGTCTGCCCATCAGTCTGGGGATGAAACACCAAGGACATGCTTTGTGGCATTCCAAACCGTCCCTGTAATGCTAGCCTAAACTGGCTGGCAAAGCGCGGAACACAGTCAGAGACTATTTGTAGAGGTAATCCATGGTACTCCACTACACATTAATACAACACACGGGTTTTTTTTTTTCAGTTGTGACCCGCGTTGTCGTGGGCATGAAATGAGCCATTATGGGTACTTGGTCAACCACGACCAGAATGGCGTCATGGCCCCTTTTTGTCTCTGGAAGTCCCGTGATGAAACACATGGATACGGACTCCTACGGGTTGGCTGGTAGTTGTAGATGTTGGAGGAGCCCTCCCGGCGCCTTGTTGGAGCTCTTGTTGTGTAAGCATATATCACACATCATGTAGTACATTTTGGTTTCTGTACTCCAACCTGACCACCAATAGTGTTGAGCAAGAGCATGATCCGTCTTCTTTGGTCCCACATGCCTGGAAGGCAGAGGATTCTGAAAATTAAACATGTTTTTCTCTCACACGTTGATGAAGTTTGGGACTGCTACACAAGTCCTACACCAATAGAGTCTACCCGCCTCAACAAGGCCATGGCGTTCAAGGTTCTTGGGTTCACCAAACCAAGGATTCATGGTGTACCCCATACGGACGCGGTTCTTGAAAGGATTCCCGCTAATCAATGGTTGTGGAGGTAGACGGAGTGGATTTGGTTTTGTTGTGATCGTCGACAAAGATGTCGCAAAGTGCCAGTTGGTGACTTTCTCATTATCAACCAGAAGAGCCACTTGGGACGGGTTACGAATCAGGGGGTCAGCCACGTTAGCCCATCAAGGTTTGTCCTCCCATGTGAATCAACTCAGGTATTCACTCCACCGTGCCTTCCTTCTAGAGAGATTTGGTTGCGTCTGGGAGTAACTAAGAGGGGTATGGTCTGTGACCATCATAATGTACTCTGCTGCCTCCTCAAGGTAACAACACCATGTCTTGAATATGTGCACCACTGGCAAGAGATCTTGATCCCCATTTGCTTACCTTGTACCTGCATCAAAGAGTTTTCGGCTCTCGTGAGCCACACGATGACCATCCTGCATAAGCACGGCTCGTACCCTTGTGACCGACGGATCACATCATACTTTCCAAGGTTTCATTGAATGGCAAACGTGAGGGAGACAAGCACTACACCGGTCAAAACTTCGAACGGTCGAGTGCTCGTCCTCCTCGTAGCCATCTGTTTGTTAATAAAAGAAGTCGAACATGCTTTCTCGTCGAAAGAAATATTGAAATACCCTCATTTGTCGCATTTAATGATCTATCCCCCTTATTTCATCGATTTCAAAAGTACCACCTCAACATTTACAAGGTGCCAAAAATGTCTTTGAATTATTTATGGATCAGCTCATAAAGTCAATCATCAAACTAAAAGCATTTTGTGGTACTTGCCTTCTAGGTCAAGACAATGAGAGGACTTGTCAAGGTGGGGTAACCTCTCACAAAGTCCCAGAAGTACTTTGCAAGACCCAAGAAGGAGTGGAGCTGTCCCACACTCCTGGGTTGAGGCCACTACTTGACAACCTCCACCTTGCAAGGATCCACCCGGTTTCCTTTGTCGCTGATGATTTGACCAAGATGCTCCAATGTGGGTTGAGCAAACTTGCACTTGATTTTCTTTACAAGGAAACGGCTGGTTCGAAGGATGTAAATTACTGTTCACAAGTGTTTCTAATGCTCCTCGTGAATCTGGAAAAATATGAGGATATCGTCAAGAAACACCATAACAGAATTACCGAGGTGTCCACAGAATATGTTGATCACCACTGCTTGGAATGTCGTGGGTACATTCGTCAGTTTAAAATGGAGGATCCGGAACTAATAGTGTTTGAGACGAGGTTTGAATACTGTTTTTGGTACATCCTCCTCCGTGGCCTGGATTTCATGGTAACCTTGTGATTGATCAAGAGACACAAAGAGTCTTGCTCCTTGAATTTGGTCAAATAGGTCCTCAATGCGTGGGAGTGGGTACCGTTTTTTTGCAGGGATTTCTTTCAATGGCTGATTGCCCACGCACATCCTGAGGCCACCATCCTTTTTGTTCACAAACAGGATATGCGCTCCAAAGGGTGAAGAACTTGGCTCAATCCAATCCTTCCGGAGGTACTCCATGATTTGGGCTTCTACTTCTTGCCGTTCTGCTAGACTCAAACGGTAGACTGATCAAAAGGGAGGCGCTGATCCTGTTACAGTAGGGTCGTGTGTCCAACTGCACGCCTGGCTGGTAGCCCGTCCAACGACAGCACAAAAACATTGGAGAACTCATAAATGATGTCGGCTCCTCTAGGCACATCACTCTCTGGTTGATCGTTGAGTTTCACGAGGGTTGCTAGGGAGCACCTACAACCTTGATGTAGACATCTCTTCAGTTGAAGTGTTGTAAGGCTTGCTAGGGTTGAAGCGTATGGCCATCAAAATTGGGCTCTTGCGGACCGTGTGATGGTCTTTCTCTTGCTACATATTCGTAGCGTTTTGTTTCAGAACACATGAGTGCTCTGCGGTTGACCAGCCATCGATCCCTTAACACCACATCAAATGGGTCCATGAGGTTGATAACCGTCAAACGCACTGTTGTCGTGTATTCAGGCAGTGCAGGTTGTGTCGTACACTCTCCAATCACCGACACCACTCTGTCGTCACAAAAAAATTACCGTTCCCATACATGGTGTGCCGTTCAACAACCACGTACGTACGAATGCTCCACTTACAATGGTCTTGTTTACCCCCATATGGAGAAGGATGCAAGCTAGAGCACCCGGAACTACGTCGTCATCTTTTCTCATGAATAACACATGAAAAGGCATGATGGTGGTCTGCCCTCCAAGTGGAAGATGCAATACCCACGTGTGCTTCTCCGCAACTCAACCATGCCATTAATTTGTTCCCACATGTGATGTCATTTTGTAAACGAAGCCAATAGCTTCCATCCTTCGAAGTAAGACGTGTTCGTCTTTGGATCAAAGGGTATAACCATTGTTATGGATGTGAACGAATTCCCTTATGGAGCCTCATGTGCAGCTTCCAAAGTTCTTGGCCAGGGTTCCTCAGTGGTTATCATAAGACAAGTGCAATTTTCAAGATTTTCCATCACATAGGAGAGTGGGCACGAGCGATCAAGGTCAAGGGATTCACGATTCATGAGGGGAACATAGACAGTTGAGAAACATTGTGCGGATAAGAACTCATTTTTTGATATCATCATCACAAAACATGAACTTCCTACACGCATCCTCTCCAAGACCCACATCAACCCCGGATAGCGACCTGCTGGTGGCTATTGTGGGCCGTCAAAATCTTGCTCATGGTCATCTTGAGGACAACAATACCATCCTTTAGGCCCTCCTATAAAGACTTGATCTCCATCGCTTGGGCGTCCATGACCACGTTGGCCGCCGTGGAGGTCCTGGTGTTGCATGCTCGCAAACGCGTGGCCCTGGAGGTTCCCCCCCCCCTGAGGACGTCCCCGGTCTATTAAGGGCATTGCCATCGCCCTGGCATTGACCCCCTGGAAACAGTTTTGGCCAGCATCGTTGGGACGGTTTGGGCCTCCGCCATGGTGTTTGCCTTGTTCATGGTGATGTTGTCTTGTGCTACCTTTGCTGCTATCCCCGTTGGTCATGCTACGAGGAATCACGTCCAATGTGGCTAACCTTGTGGCAGTGCCTATAGATGATGGTAGAGCGAGGCTGGTTCCCTATGCCTTGAAGGCAGAATTTTGTGGGCAGCTCAAAAGTCCCATCTGCTGTGTGCTTCGATTCATTTCCCATCGGTGTAAGTGTCTTCTTGCGAGATGGCCTGCTCTTACATGCATCATGATCCCAAAGGGCAGAGTTTTACTTGTATACCTTACACACACGTGTTGCCAGTGTGTACAGGTTCTCCCACTCCCTCCCATCATCGTGAAGACAGAAGAGTCTGAGCTGGAGGTTGGGGAGGCCACTTAGAAACAGGTCAATCTTTTCTTGCTCCGTCAGATGGCGGTCTTGTACCTTCTTTGCTATCTTGAAAACCTTCAGCGTACTTTTCTACTATCACAGCCCATTGCGTGAGGGCTTTGAGCTCCTTCTTGGCCTTCTAGGAGTGTGCAGGCTTTGAGTACAACTCAGGCATTAGCTCGTAGTACTCCTCCCATGTTGGGTCAGAGTTTTGTTGCTTCTCGTTGCAGAGCTCAGGCAGTTTCTTGAAGCAATGTGGTTTGAGTGAGAGCATTCCCTGAGTGGTCCACTCTCCCTTACCGATCCGAGCAAGGTGAAGGTGCCTTTCTAGGATCATGGAAAAGGTATTCACGTCGCATGTCCCATCGTAGCGGTCAGCCAGTTCGAGGACCACATGGCTACCCGTCGCCTTTTGGGGTCGAGGTGGTGTTTTTGCGATTCTCCTCCCTGGCGGGTTCACTTGTAGGCATGGAGCTCAACCGGTGCCCGGAGTTCGATGGATGCTCGCAGCGCTGGCACGTGCACTCTCTACGCGTGTACGCTCGTGACACTCGAAGACCTGTTCAAGCTCTAGATCTGCCACCTCGCGTGCTCTGTCCATGACTGTATTTAGCATAGCACATTGATTCTCGGCTTCCTTTGCAGCTAGGGCCTCGTGCACTTGTTCACCTAGCTTGGTACAATTTTTGGTACCAGCAACCTCACGCATCAACTTGCCATTCTCCTCATAGATCTTGTCCTTCATCTGTTGTGCCATGAACGCCTGCTCTCGAAGGGTGGCACACACCATGTCGTCGTCGTGCGCGAGTGCCTCCACCGCGGTCATGGCCAGCGCAAGATTGTCTAAGGAGAGACGGCTGAAAAACACATTGAGTTGATCCTCGACATACAAACGACGTGCGACACTGTGAAGTGCACACTGAGCCACTGCCGAATTTGGTAGGCTTGCTGGACGGGCCTGCTTGCCTTTTGCACAAGCACGAGCACAAACCTCGTCCGCACGTCCCGATCCGTGTTCGAATACATTGGCGTCCCCGTCAGCTTCCTTTGGTTCACATTTGCTAGCCTCACTCCCCTTTCTGTTGGTGTCATGTGCATCCGCATCGTCGTTAGCTTCTTGGTCAGCTTTGAGGTTGATCCGATATGCTGCTTCATCTCCCTGCTCGCCACCTTCGGCCACCTCTTCAGGGTTACCACTGTTCGCTTCGCCTTCCAGAACGCCTTTCCTCCCTCTTCATTTGTGTGAGTGACTGGGGTGGGTGGAGCATCATTGAAAGGGCAAGTTTGATGGTGAGCGAGCGGGTTTTCCAATTGCCATACAAATCGACCACACGGGTCACATTGCTCTGTTGTCCGTCTTTGGGAGTCTTTGGTGTCTCGCCCCTCGACGATGCTGGTCGAGGGCTTCCTCCTTTCGTCACTACCTCTCGGCCTGACTTTGTAAGGTGGCCAACGAATGCCAATGTACCGTGACGCTCCTTGGATCCCAAGGGAATACGTTCATTGGAATGCTATGGGCTGCCGTTCGGAGGACGTTCGATGACTACAGATAGTCCTGTCCCGAGGCTTGCCATCTTGCCGTGAGGCCTCGCTACGGGTCTTTCTCTTCGGATGACAAAGAGCACATACTCCTTCACCCCTTAGGGTGGTGGGCCGAGAGGAATCCAAGGGTAATCCTCCTTCACTCTTGTAAAGGGTCGTCCGTGGTGAGCACTGGATACCTTCTCCTTCACCACTTAAAGTGTGGAACGAGGCGACTATGTGTCAACCCTTTGTCTCCTCTTTTTTGGGAACTCCTTTTTCTCCTCTCCAAAACAAGGAGTATATAGTCCTTCTGTCTTTCCTAGAACAACATCAACATGTTCTATGCTGTCCCATCTTATGCCTTGTGCATACCCAAATTGTTAAAATCCATTAAATGGATACTCTTGACCTTGTTGTATTGAACTACTATGCGTCCACCTTCGGATTTTTTATTCAATTGGCCAATAACATTTGTTCACCTGTTTCTGTTGGAAATATAATCTGACAAGACAAACCTCTCAGAAATTATCTGAGCTCTCAATAAAGGTTCAGGTTCTCGACCGAACCAACTTGACCAACAACACTCGGAAGACCACCCATTTAGACCAAACGGCCAAAAGATCCCCTAATAAAGTGACATGAGTCACCCGCGTCCGGCTATCGGGAAGAAGCCGTTGCATAGGAACTTTTGTCCTGTTCTGTCCACATATACCGAGGATGTTCATTCCCTTGAGCTTAACCAGAACAGTTCTACTCATCCTGTTCCCCCTTGGTTCCGCGACTTCGTCGCCGTGTCCTCCCTCTACTCGCTCCTTGTCTATCCTGCCTTCGCCAATCACTCACCCCTTCGCTCCTTCCCTCTCGCTCCTTCACTCAGCACTCATCTACCCATTGCCTAGGTCTCGCCCTCTCTCTCTCTGAGATCTGTCTATCTCGCACCTCTAACATCTCACCTCCTCTCAAGTTCTCCGACTAACACCTCAGAACCGCTTGTGGTTTTCTGCTTCCTGATTCTGCTATTACCATCTCTGCTCATGTATTCTTCTGACATGGTATCAGAGCCACGGGCAACATCACCTGGTGTCCTGTGACCCAGTCCTCGCTCCATCGCCGCCACCGCCGCTTCATGTCTCGCAACCTTGTCAGCAGCTGACCCCAGCAGCATCTTTGTTTTGCTCCTAAAGCTGAAGAATTCTCCTGTCACCTTTAAACAAGCTCTGCACCCAAATCCGCGCCCGCGACCCACACTCGGTGACACGACATTGATATCAGCCGCAAGAAGCTCTCGAGTCACCACCTTCCGCCTTCTTCCTGGAAGCTTGCTGGCACCCGCCGCCTGCTATCTCCCATCATCTCAGCCTCCGCAAAGTGCTTCTATTTTCCTCACACTCTTTATCTTCTGCACCTGCTCCATCCGCCCCATCCACATCTGCTTTCCTGCATCCACCATCTCCAGCTGCGCCCTCGCATCACCCTCTCACGTCGTCAGAAGCAGCAGCGTGCCCTCCGCCATCAGGACATCGGACACCACCAGCCATCCTGCTTCCATGGTGAGCCAACTGGGGAACAAGCCGTTACTATCCTGACATCATCAGGCCAGTGTCACTGCTTATCTCACAACTTCTTCCACTGTCTCCGAATTCCTCTTACTATCAGGATGTCGGACACCACCAGTCTTCTTGCCCGTCGGTCTCGGGCCAAGTGGGGAACAAGTCGTCACTCTCATAACAGCTGAAGAACCAGGTTGCCTCACCCTGCATCCACTGTTGCTTCCCTCATCTGCTCACTCGATCCTCTGCTTGATGCCACCATTCCTCCGTGATTCTCATCGCGCCGTCATCATCCCCCTCAACCTCCTCTCCATTCGCCCTCACACGTCATGTTCATTGGTCGCCAGCATCCATCCTCTCCTCCAACCCATCCTGGCATCAGCCTCATCTCTGCTTCTTCCGCCTCCTCCAAACTGAGCCAGTCTCCGCTTCATCTACATCGTTCCACAGCGCACGTGGCTTCGTCCCTGTGCCCACTCATCCATCAATCGCTCCTCCGCCATCATCTGTTTCTCCTCTTCTGCATCGTCTTATGCTCGGCACAAGGGTTCACCCAGTCGCATCGCCCGTTTCGTGACAACCTGCGCCCAGACCGAAACTTCAGCAGCGTACGCGGTTCGCCCCTACGCCCACTCCTATATCATTAGCCTCCGCCTCTTCATTATCAGCATATGTGACCAGCACAAGGATATGCATGAGCTAGCTGCCCGCTTCGCAACAGCCTGCACTCACGCCGGCAGCAGATTTCTCATGGTGCATTGGCCTTCGCCTTCCCCTCGCCGCATTCTATCCCCCTATTTCAGCAGTGCACGTGGTTTTTCCCCCGTGCCCACTCCGCCATCAGTCGCTCTTCTACCATCATCCGGATTCATCCGCTCGGCACACAGATCCGCCCGGTCGCATCGTCTGCTTCGCAATGACCTGCGCCCACGCCAAACCTTCAATGTTATTCTACAGCGCACGTGGTTCTACCCCTACATCCATTCTGTTATGCTCTGCTCCTCTGCCTCCACATCGTTCTCCGCTTGGCACAAGGTTCTGCCCTTGCGCCCACTAGCTTCAGTCTTGCAACAGCAAAACTTCATCCTCAACACCTCCAGCGGCAGCACCTACTCCTTGTCCTCGGAACAGTCTCCACTCATCCCTCTTCTCAGGCCAAGTCAAACTTGCAACTCCAAGATCCAGCTCCTGGTGTATCGGACACCACTCTTCCTTCTGCTCATCGCTTGAGCCAATGAGTGGAAAAAGCCTTCACTCCACCAGACCTGACCTTGGAGAAGGAAGCTTCTTAGCCGCCCTACAAGGACACGGAAGATCAGCTGTGGCAGAACCTCTTCTGTGACTGGGACAGTGGTAGTGCCTTCCTTTTCTCTACACCCTTTCTCTCACCTCTGCATATGGCTCTATCCTGGGAGACGTGTGCTGTATTTGCGGAGGATGGAAGCAATGTCACTGGTTGGGAAAACCAAGTGCTCACTCTGGCACACAAAACCTCGATCAATCAGTACAACATGGCGCAGCTCCTCGCTGGACAATAGGAACACCTTCGCTCTCCATGTTGCCCCATCCCAGACTATGACAATGCCTTCTTCAATGTGTACCATCTTCTTTGGGAGCGGCTCCATCCTTCCTACCTTCACCACCAACTGAAGACTAACTCTATCCCTGAACTGTGGCATCGTATCCTGCAACAAGCCTGGAGAAAGCAGTGGATTGCAGCCACGTATCAGAACAACGACAGTTTTCCAGATATCGCTAGAAGAGTGTGTGTTCTGTGCCACACGTCTTCTACATCCACAACACAAGAATGGGCAGTAGAGGTCTACAAGGCCCTGTACCCTGAACTCTTGCATGGGTACGGGATAACTGACGCATTGCTTGGAAACTTGACCTACCTGGGGCCAACGGTTTCTAACGACGCCCTCCGCCACCACAAGGAAAGGATCAATCAAGAAATCAAGGAAGGACTCAAACAAGTCCTTGGACAAAAATTCCATCAGCTGGTGGATGAATTCCCTTCTGACCTCGGGGAAATTCGGAATTATTTACTCATGCATTGTGGAGTAGAACGTTAACCCATGTGGGAGGACAAATACTACCACTAGCATAAGAGATCATCCTCTACATCCTTTTCAGATTCTCAGGGGGTGTTGGAAATAGAATCTGACAAGATAGACCTCTTGGAAATTATCTGAGCTCTCAACAAAGGTTCAGGATCTCGACAGAACCAACTTGACCAACAACTCCCGGAAGACTACCCGTTGAGACCAATCGGTCAAGAGATCCCCTAATAAAGTGACATGTGTCACACGTGTCCGGCTAGCGGGAAGAAGCCATTGCATAGGAACGTTTGTCCTGTTCTGTCCATATATATATATATATATATATATATATATATATATATATATATATATATATATATATATCGAGGATTTTCATTCCCTCGAGCTTAACCAGAACAGTTCTACTCATTCTCTTCGCCCTTGGTTCCGTGGCTTCGCAGCCGTGTCCTCGCTCTGCTCGCTCCTTGTTTATCCTGCCTTTGCCAACCACTCAGCCCTTCGCTCCATGCCTCTTGCTCCTTCGCTCAGCACTCATCTACCCATCACGTAGGTCTTGCCTACTCTCTCTGAGATCTGTCTACCTCGCACCTCCAACATCTCGCCTCCTCTCAAGTTCTCCGACTAACTCCTATGAACCGCTTGTGGTTTTCTGCTTCCGTCATCGTACTAACGCAGCTGTCCATGTTCCGTTGCTTCTACCTGCTTCTGCTGTTACCATCTCCGCTCATGTATTCTTTTGACAATTTCCACCTATAATGCACTGATCCAAAAAATCCTAACAGGTTCCACTACTATGATATGAGTTGTTCACACTGGTAGATACGGATGACTAACCACTGTATAATGTCCACGTGCATCTCGATCCCTCATGTGGACCCAGCAGGCACCGGAGTGTTACTTCATAGACATTTACGAGTTCCTAAAATCTACGTGTGGACATGTCTGCCGTTGAATTTGTGGCCTACCTTGCATTGACCTTAGTGTACGATTTTTACAACATTCGGTGAAGGGAGTTTTTGTGCGGGGAATCACGCATAGTACGAGGGAACACGAGGGTGGTGCGAGTGAAATGCACCTCGCTATGAGCAAACCGTCATGGACATAGTTTGGTTGATCAGGGAATGACGAGATTTAGAAGTAACGAGCAATAGTGTGTAGACCTGTTACGTGCAGGTAGTGGGTAGCGAGTAGGCGAGCTATGAGCTGACCCTCTCTTGCAACCCGAGCCCAGTGGTTACCGAACTAGAACCTGATTTTCGGCATAGACCTGCAAGCATGCATCTGGATAGGAAACCGACAGCATGGTCTGCGAGAAGCAACTCGGCTACGAATCCCCATACAGCATCACTAGGAAACCTAGTGTCCACAATAATTCAACTAAAGTGTTGTAAGCCTATGGTAGCAACAACGACATAAGGCCATTCAAGGGTGGCTCTATATCGCCTCCTTGTGTACATCTGTGTGCCAACATCATGTATTCTGTGGAGCCAGTGATAGTGTCACTCTAGCATCAATCACCTACATCAGTGAGGTGAGCGTGTAGGGAGACCAAAGGTGACAACCTGTCTGTGGCACATAAACCAACATTTTGATCACTTGCTCCGACCTATGTGTCCCGTTGGACCAAAGTGTTGCAAACCGTGCCGATGTCTCAATGGTTTTCGTGCACATTCTCCAAAACACTAGAGTGTTATAATGCCGCATCTTGATATTGTTGAAATCCCTTGACTTCTCAGTGGAGTTTCTCCAAGCGACCACTCATGACGCATCTTCGCACGTGTTAGTGAGCTCAAGCATCCAAGACCCAAAGTATACCTTGTTATGATTTTGCCATTTTATAAGTGTGTTCGAGATGTTTGACACTTGCCATGGAAGAACATTGACTATTAAAATCAAATGATCCAATTGTACCTATTCATTGAATAGTCTCCTGTTCCGAACCTCATCCAGCCACGTTCTGCTTGGCGTAACACCGAGGACCGTCGAGTAGTGATCATCATATCCGCAGCCACAAGAAATCTGCCAAGGCATCCTAGAGCCTTGGCACTGTCCTTTTCTTCTACAATGCCCACAGTTTTCTCGGTGGACTAGCCTTCGAGTCTCCTCTAGCCAAACCCTTTTTTTCTTGCACTTGTGTTGCATGCTTATGTGTTAACGTAGTAGAGTGTGCTGTCACATTGGAGATAACAAAGCTAGAGAGCATACATGCATCTTCTCATGGTATCAACATAGCAAGGCATTCTTGCTGAGCTTTGTTGTAGAGTTATAACACCTGTACCAGTAGTGGGATTATTTGTTGCAGCCGTGATCCTAGGAGGTCACACCATGTTGAAATATGCAGTCGCAAAAGAGAAGAATATCAGAGACGCCATTGCTATGGTAGCAACAATGGCATTACCATGCCACCACCACAAGTGGACTGCGAAACCAAAAGTAACGGCATGAATGGTCGCACTAGCCACAATAGCAACTTGGGCATGAGAGTAGTATGGCAATACTGGCGGCAACAGCATTACAACAACGTAGCCGTTGTAACAACAGTAACGTATAGCATCAGTAGTAACAACGGCAACACGATAGCATGGTAATGATGTGGTAGTCACATGGAAGTAGCTGAGGAGACGGAGAAGCAGTAGAAGCTATATTAGTAGCCGAGGAAGTAGAAGTAGCATGTGTAATACCGTCGTGGTACCACGAGCATAGAATTAGTAGCAACATAGCAGCGGGGTAGAGAGAAGAAGAAGGACCATAATAGCTACAACAGACATGAAATACCTGTAAATTACCTGGCATGTTATATGCCACCTTGTTGTGTTAATTATATAAAACACGTACAAGCACCATTCTCATGGACTGGTTGGCATATCCAACACATAAGTTTTGGTTATTCACTAACGTTGATCACTGGCTAACCAGCCTCGCGATTAGGAAGGTTTGTAGAAGGTTACAAGTTGAAAAACAATGACCAGATTGTGCCTCGTACAATATCCCCCACCCATCTGGTGGCGTGGCCACCGATGAAATGAATGGAGAAAACAATACCCCCCATCCTCCCATCGTGGATTTCCCTTTTACGAGGACGAATCAGGGCAGAGCATACTTTTGAGAGGAGTCATTCCGGATAGGGACATTTCACGACGAAGTTACTCGCTGTAACCAATTGCGCAATTGCCAGGTGAAATTGGGTTTTAAGGGCCCAAATACCCTTAGAGGCTTGTATTCCATTCTACCCACCTTGTTACAACGGTATTGGAGCTAGGTGTCATCCTTAGTGACTTAATCCGTGGATGATCTGGAACCTACTATGTAGATGTTGGGAAGCTAGTGCCACCACTACACTCCTCTTCAGTCAGCTGGACAGAGGAGTTTGGTTGGCCAACAGATCCACATCTTCAAGAGCAGTGTAAAAGCACCAGACTAGGCCATCTTTGGTGATACTTTCTACGATCGTGTTTGCTTCTATCGCCCTGCCGCCACATGACAAAAATACCACAAAAGGCTATATTCTACATAGGCATACCCAGAGTTTGAAGAGGCGAGGAACATTTTTCGCTAGAAACTCCATGTGGCCATCGATGGAAAGCTCATGGGACAATGAATATAACCTATCATTTGTTGCTAGGTTTCAACATCTCTGTATTTAGCTACATGTTGGGGACAAAAACCTTCAAAGGTTGGTTGCTACTCGCTATTTCAATCAGTAATCATATTTTGTCTCAATCACAGGTGAAGCACTGGTTGTAGTTTCATGCTTTCCGTTTTTTTTATTTACCTCAATTCACGTGTTTAAGTGAAAAAGGGGTGTTTGGATGCTTCTCTTGTAAAGGGATTGAAAAACATTGGAATTCACTTCTTTCTACTTTCCTTGGTCAATAGTGTCTCAAACATTACAAAGAGGCTTGTGCATTCCAATTTTATCTTAAAAAAACCCTCAACAACTTGTGTACCCCCTCCCTTCTCTTCCCCCCTTCATCCTTCCCCTCCGGCCATGGTGGGGGATGGTCTCTCCATGCCCATGGTGAGAGAAAGCCCTCCAAGATCTCCAATAGAGGCGATTGGCCCAAGCGCACTTGTGAAATTTTCTACTTGTATGATGTCACTATCAAAGAGCACTTGTGCAACGGGCATCGGATATGATGCATCAATCATATTTGCAAAGATGGCGCCCAACCGGAAGCCACCCTCTGGTGGGAGCCCTACTGGTAGGGGCATACTAAAGGCAGGTGAAGAAGCCAAGGAGACGTCATCGGCTCCGCGCATTGGCAAAAACCGCGTGGAAACCACCGGCATGGCAAACGAGATGTATGCAAATACTACGGAAACCACTGTCGTAGAGGGCGACAACAATGACACTCGATTATATGATGACCAGCTCTCCTTTGAGGTCCAACGTGAAGAGAAATGATCCTCTCAAGAGCATTGAATCCTCCACCTTTGTCGTGATCAATTCTCTCTTAGACATTAATATGCGTGACTTGCACACGGCGGAGGCTCTTTGGGCTTTTTCCCTAGCAAAGGTAATGGTGGCCCTATGTCACCTACTGGTCAAACATCTTGTGGAGTCAACCCAAATGTTTTTCCAACTGGTGCTGACAAGAGGGG
Organism: Penium margaritaceum; assembly: GCA_023375785.1. Taxonomy (NCBI): domain Eukaryota; kingdom Viridiplantae; phylum Streptophyta; class Zygnematophyceae; order Desmidiales; family Peniaceae; genus Penium; species Penium margaritaceum. The sequence goes on along the minus strand of SZWC01000350.1, from coordinate 17,401 downwards.
CGCTTCATTTACGTTGGCACGTTCACCCAAACCATGGTTATAGGATGGTTTCTTAGCCTGCCTTGAGTAAGAACATATGGAAAAGCACATGCATGTGTTGCGGCCGCCAACATATCACAGAGGAATCCATCTAATCTCCAATACACTGAACCTTTTGCAAGATACAAAGGCAGAAGAGCATATTCTCGGTGGAATTGAGCATACATTTCCTCGTGCAGCATGTTTATCTTGATCCATTGAACAACATGCTAAACATCATGGGTACGTTGCTTGCTCGTGACACGATCGACCAGCACCATCCTGCTCAATCATCCTAGGTTCACAAAGCTAAGAAACCAATACATGATGATGTCCACATACTTACGGGTGAAAGCCATGATGGTTGGTCGACATGTGCAAGCGACTCTTGAGGCTACGGAAGTAATAAGCAAAAAATCACCACGAGGATGATGTAGCATTGGACATTGATATCTCAAAGAATTTGAGGTGCCTAAGTACTAGCCTAGGATTGACATCGTTAAGCACTTGGACTTGGCCACTTGGAAGCCACACATGGACCTGTTGCTCGAGCTCTTTAAGACCAAACAATGACCTTGGAGTGCTCTAGGACTAGCTTGTATTTACAATGCAGCACTCTCATCAATAAAGAACATGTTGAACATACTATACGTGAAATAACCTCAATCGGTCCCTTGACCCCATTGGACAGACATGTGAAAAATCCTTGTGGGCTTGTACGATAGGGAGTCCTTCTCCTAACAAGCTTCCAGGCATCTTTGTAGAATCCGTTAAGATGACAACAAGCTTGCAGAGTACCTCCAGGATTGGACTACCAAAGTTATTGATCAGGATTGGACCACCAAAATTAGAAAGCTTGTTACCGTTCTAACGAGTCCCTTGCTTGTGCCTACGTGCTAGTTTCTAAAGGGAAGCCTTAAAACAGTTATGCTAGGCTGCATCATGTCATCCTTGTGAATTACAACTCCATGCTGGTCGAGTATGGAGTGAACACACGTTGCGGCCAGCATCACCAACAAGGCAACAACAAAGCCCCAACACTCTCCTCAATGTGTCGAGCGCAATCTCCCTCGGCATGGGTCAGATAACCATTCATCTTCCAAGCCGCAAGACAGCCACAAGGATCGTGCGGACGGAAAATCCAAGAAAGGTAGCCCAACATGCTAATATTGTGTTAAGACTTATCACTGTGCCTTTGAATTTCACATGTGCCAGAAGGATAGTGCTTGTAAAAACACGGGTTAACATGGCAAAGAAAACAACGACAAGGCACAAGGAAAATCCTATAAATCCTAAGGAAACTCTTAACAATAAGGGCATCAATGGTGGTTGCGGACTAGAAGGCCATGAGAAGAATTTATGAATCCTCTAGCGGCCGGTTGTGGGTAACCACTAGGGGCTCTAGCTGAGGGATATTAATGTTGAACGTGCTTTCATGTTCCAGGATGATGATGAAAATCACTTAGAACATTGCATTAGGGCTATGTTTCCTATTGTTTTATGCTCTCCTATGACCAATGACTATGTTTCTCTCTTGTAATCGTCCAATCTTGCATCAAATTGATGATGTATTCATGTAAAATCATGCTTGATTTCTTGTATCCACATGATAGAAAGGAAACCAGGTGCTCGAGTTGGTATGCGTAGACCACGAGATGCACTTACCCATACAAATGACCTTTGCAATACCATTCTTTGTGGATCCAAAGAAAGATGCCATTAATGGATTACAATTCACGTGCGATGTACACGAAGTAAAACACATGTGGGAGCAAATAGTTAAACACTTTTGCATGTGCCATTTGCAGACCAAGCCTCCAAAGAACTTGGCCACACGCTCCTCTTACGCAAAGATGACAACGTGTTTTACAGGTCATCTTGTTGGGACATGCATGCAAGTCCTTGTTGACACAGGTGGTGATGATAACTTAAATAGTCTCTTGCCTACAATTAAGATTTAAATATACATGTAATGGATTGGAAGGAATCCTTGACTGACTAGGCCAAAACCGTGGTGCTTGAGGGTCTCTGGCCCTCAAGCCATCCCGCCCAACCGCCCACAGGCCAGGGATCCCCATTCGATTCACGTGGAACCGGAGCACGCTACACTCCCCCACCTAGAAATGAGCCGCCCTCAGCATCTGCCCGTCGGACTGAAATGCGGGAGCTCGAATACCAGTGTAACGGACTGGACAGAACCCTTGGCGATTAGGCCCTGACTGTGGTGCTTGAGGGGCTCCGACCCTCAAGCCACCCTGTTTAACCGTCCACAGGCCAGGGACTCCCAGTTGATCCACGTGGCACCGGCCACGCGCTACAATGCGCCTTACAAGGGAGAAGTCATCGTCGGCGCAAAGGGAGAGGTCAATGTAATTGGCAAAGGTCGGGCAAGGCTCATGCTAGGAGCTCTAACAAAAACCATCAACTTCGCATACAATGACTAGAAATGTCAATTTAATATTGATTTGGGTAATCCTTAACTCAATGAGCACCAAGCCAACTTGAGTTGGGTCACAATGTGAAAAGGCAAGCATACAGTTATGCTTTTGTATATAACTCAAAGCCCTCTCACACAAGCAAATGATCTGTCCTTATGATGCTTCAAGTCGAGAAATACTTGTACAAAGGCCATGGCATGTTCCTAGCTTAACTTTGTAAGGTCCATGACGATGTTCCACTGTCTTGCTCCAGTAATGTCGGATCATTCCTTGAAGAGTTTTCTAATGTTATTAGCCCACTACCGGATGGCCTGCCACTAAAAGGGAATGTTGTGCACACAATGCCTCTTGAGCCAAGAGCAAGGCCAATTTTTTGGCCCATGTATCTCCTCAATCTTACATATTTTGGAGAGGCTGGATAGCAGGTAGAGGAATACCTAGCCAAGGGATTGATTGATTGAGCTGCTCTTCATTTGGAGATCCCATCCAATTTGTTAATAAGGAGGATAGAGTTTTGTACGTGCGGATTGATTATTGTGTGTTGAACATTTCTATGGCTAAAACCCGATATCTCTACCAAGAAACGATGAAGTGCAAAGGCATTAACTTCCTATTGTGTGGCTCAAGGGTGTCACCAATTTTTTTATCACTAAAGTTGATGCTTCCAAAACCGTGTTTCACGCAAACATTCGGCACTATCAATTCCTAGTTCTTAACATTGGTCTTACTGGTGCTCTGGTAAAGTTTCAAGCCACAATTAATCACATATCCCATGACCATTCTGGGTAAAACTATCCTGGTGTACCTTTATGATATCATGGTTCTCTAAAAAAATCGCGATGAGTACGTACAACATCTACATACACTGCCCGAGATCCTCCGCAAGGAGAAGTTTTTTTACAAGATGGAAACGTGTACTTTCATATAGCCCGAGTTGTAAAACTTGAGCATAATCATGTGTTGCAAAGGAATCAGAGTTGTTCCTGGTAAAGTCTTAATGTATTGTGGACTAGCCTCAGCCATCCAATGTAGGAAAATCTGAGCCATTTTCAGGCGTGGACAATTACTTCTGTCACTTCATGTAAGGTTATTCCAGCCTTCCCACTCCACTCACATCTCTCACATGTAGGTACTTCAAATAGGCATTGTGCAATAAGCATGATCATTAATTTTTACGTGTAAGGGATATTCTTGCATTTGAATTGGTGCTTTTAATCTACAATGCAAAAGCCTCAAGATTTTAACTACGGGAACATGCCGAGGAAGGCACACATGAGATTCTGAGGTGAGACCTTGTGTCCCTCTTGGTCCTCGGTGTACCAGACACATGTGAGGGACCGCCAAATGCGATCGAGACTAAGATCTGCGCAATGGCCAAACCACAACTCGTACGACGCGACATGGCCTGGAACATGATCATACAACATGTGGTTCCAAACGACTCTAGAAGACTGCATTCAGACTCCATGGCGAGGACCATGTCCTCCGTGGTGTATTTCCTATAGTCAGACAGCCTTCTACTGTAGTGTAGAATGGAGAGAGCTGATAGATACATTGTGCTCAACAAATTAGGTATCCATCTCACGTAAGAACTCACCACCACAATACGAGCATAACATATAAAGATTTTGACGAGACTGGCGCTCAACCATCACCAGCCACAGGTCGACGGCCAGTGGGGCATTGCTCTTGTGGCAAAGGATGTAGACCCACCGCATGTCGGTGAAGTCATCAGTCACGATACGGTAATGTCAACCCTGACATGAGAGGGACTCCATTGGGAAGGCACCGAAGAGGTTTGAGTAGACCAACTCTAGCGGACCCAATGCCCAGGAAGTGACCTCGGAGTAAGAGCAACAATGCATGTTGCCTTGGGGGTAGAAAAGACAATCGGTCTTGAGGAGCTTCTTGAAGGAAGCTGCATCAAGACCGGGGGCTAGCTGAGTTCAAATGAGCCCAGACATAGTGCCTGAACTCACATGGTAGATGCAGAGATGCAGCAAGTGCTGGTGCTCAATGGAGAGAATATGAATGAGAAATACACATGCGGAAGAGGGAGAGGGAGAAGAACTAGAGGAAGTACAACGAGGTGTAAGGTACAAGTCATCGAGAATAGAGGCATGAAGAATAATGGTACGAGTGTCTAGAGCAGTCAATGTGGCAAAGTCAAGAGAGTGCTCAACAGTGAGACCTATTGTGGTTCGTGCACAAAAAGAGAGCAGGTTGAGGTCAAGCTTAGGGAAAATTAGCGCTTCAGAAATGTACAAGGAGGCAGACGGACCGGACGGATGGAGGGGGACAGAGCACGACAAAGTCATTATGGCGATGTGTCATTTGATGGATGGTACCATAGTGAATGATCCAGGTCCCACTTGGCTCGTGATCAGTCGCCAACACTCAACAAAATGCCAGACTTTATGTGCAATAGAGAACTCGTGACAACGACGAACAACACACATGTGTAACTTGTCACGCCAGTCAAGAATATCAATTCCATCGTCGTTACAAGCTAACTGAGCTCCTCGACAAGCATAATTACGGGCAACAGACATGGTAGGACAAGTTGTCTTAGGACCACTCACACTTCCCTGAGTACAAAGCGCTAGCAGCCCACGAAGCTCCATGGTCGTGCGATACCGAGGGTCCATATCATTGCTACAATTTGGTGAAGTGCCTAGATCTGCTACAGTCATATTCACGGCGCGACCCGCCTGATTTTATCAGAGGACATCCATTGTGAGTACCTCCACTGCGTGGAGGTTTTGCATGATCTGAGGGAAATCAAGGGATTACTCACACTCCGTGTAGCAGTGGGCAGTTGCAAAGTTGTATTAGTAGATAAAAAAACCACTACCACTACTCGCCTCCTGCTACTACTTGTATCCCTTCTCGCGTCTCTTTTTACCTTTCTCCTCATGGGAGGTCATTGCAGTACCTTGAGTCTAGATGCTCAGGGTAGAGGAGGAGGAGGAAGTGGTTGAGATAGGACTGCCAAACTAGGACAAAGGCATAGGAGTGGTAGCATTCAATTCTGTAACAAGTGGGCTCTGCTAATGGTTGACAACATCCCCATGAGCCAATAGCAAACGGGAAAAGTAGCAATGAGCCCAAGGAACTGGCTATAGTGGCTCTATAAACTCAGAGAGGGCTACACGGTCGAACCCCCTAAAGAGCTCTGAGTGCACCCCCATCATGATGGTCTTGAGTGTCTACACCTGCATCCCGCCATTAGGCCAAAGGCGTGTGTAGAGGCGCATCATGCACTTCCAGTAGTTTGCTTTGAGCTCTGTGGGACCCTAGCGAAGGAATGGAACTTACATAGCGGAGCTACCATTGTGGCATGGGTTTTTGTAGCAAGCAATGTATGGACAACCTCCCAACCTTACCGCGGTCTGCTCCTATCCCGATCTCAACATCACCCAAATTTTGGCAGAAGTAGACCACAATCTCACACGGCATGACATAGACCAGATCACACATCGCTCTGGTTGTTCTCTGGACCTTCTGAGCACTACAAGTCTGGCTGTGGTAGTGCAACCCACATATGAAACATGATCTCCATGTAGTCGAAGCCCTCATTGCTATCGTAGCAAGGTGGGGTGGTCTGATTCCTCCAGTCCTTTGATTGCCTCTCCATGGAGAATGCAACCTCAAGCTAGGGAGGTGATGGACGAGGTATAGGATGACCACCAGTGAGAGAAACGCCAAAAAAAATGAATGTCATTGAACAACGTGTAAGATTTTGACGTCAAGAGGTGACGGGATGAGAGGTTGTGATCCTAATCGTATCTCACGTATGCGCTCCATAAGGATGCTAATCCGGTCTTCACTTGTGTCATCATCTATCTCCTCCTCATCCCATATGTCAACCTGAGGGGTGCTCATGAGGGGTGCTCCTGTCGCGGCGCGATGTAACGTATAGACTAATCAATAAATGGTGCAGCTCCAGCTGGTCCTGCAAGTGTTTGCTATGAGGCCCTGAACGCCCCCTCGACAACTTCATGATCTCCTGCAACTCATGAAACTGATGTTGCTATTGGCGAAACATCTCATCTCACATCCAATGAAGTTCGTCGGTTGCAAGTGACTACGCTTGTGGACTCGTAATGCCAGAAGAGGAGGAAGAGGAGGAGTCTACTAGCCCCTTGCTATTGTCAAGGATCGACGTCATCGATAGTGCTCACTACAAGTCTAAATATCAAATTGGTCTAAATGAGAAAACATTATTTGCTTCTTGAGTGCTTCAAGTGCTGGCTAAAAATGATGGTTTGACCCAATATCTGCAAACATCAGCACTACTGATGGTGATGTCAATATATTTCTTTAATATTGTTTTAGGACGCATGGAATCTGCATGGCTAAGGAAAGGGGGAGGTGTGGATGCGTAAGCGTCTCATAGCAGATACACAAATCTTACTCTTATGTTAGATAATGGTGCTACGTAGCTACTGTGTTGAACGGGACAACAGTCGCGACAAGTGCTACCATGACACCACAATTGCCGTAGCTGCTATTCCTACTATTGCACTATTGCAGCTACTATTGCCATTGCAACGCTGTTGCTGTCGGAGTTGTTGTAGCTGCATTGTTGCTTCTATGCTATTGTCACCTCTGTTATTGTTGCTGTGTTGCTGCTGTTGCTCGCGGATGCCACCGCTGCTGCTATCACTTACTACTACTATTACTACTACTACTACTACTACTACTACTACTACTACTACTACTAATACTACTACTACTACTACTACTACTACTACTACTACTACTACTACTACTACTACTACTACTAC
>SZWC01000349.1:424256-457724 GCA_023375785.1 Penium margaritaceum | reverse complement strand
ATGTACATGTATATGTATATGTATATGTATATGTATATGTATATGTATATGTATATGTATATGTATATGTATATGTATATGTACATGTATATGTATATGTATATGTATATGTATGTGTATGTGTATGTGTATGTGTATGTGTATGTATATGTGTATGTGTATGTGTATGTGTATGTGTATGTGTATGTGTATGTGTATGTGTATGTGTATGTGTATGTGTATGTGTATGTATATGTGTATGTGTATGTGCATATGTAAATGTATATGTATATGTATATGTATATGTATATGTATATGTATATGTATATGTATATGTATATGTATGTGTATGTGTATGTGTATGTGTATGTGTATGCGTATGTGTATGTGTATGTGTATGTGTATGTATATGTATATGTATATGTATATGTATATGTATATGTATATGTATATGTATATGTATATGTATATGTATATGTATATGTATATGTATATGTATACGTATATGTATATGTATCTGTATATGTATATATTTATATGTATGAAGGCTATAGGTGTGGTGAATGATTTGAAATCTTGGGGTTAAGAAAAAATTGTTTTTGTTACCTTGGCTTCTATATCTCAATCTAAAACACTTCACCAACAATTGGGTGCATTTGTAGGACACAAATGGGATGTAAATAACTCATTTGTACATGAAATCAAGTTGATATTTTTTTACAGATGGATATGTTACTCCAGAATTAATATATTAATTTTAATGGTAAATTCGTGAGACATTTTAAGAAGATATATACATACCATGAACTCTAAAACCAAACTCGTCAAACCACTAACCATTGGAATTTCTAGCATAGGTAGCTCGGATTTTCATTTTGGATCGCCCATCACCTTTTCTAGAGGCTTTTTTTATCATAAGGAACTGTGTGATGACTCAAGGCTACGATGTGACGTTTGCGAAATATTCTTAAATGATGAGTGTGTTGTGACTTCACAATGTACCCCTTATGGAAACTAGGTCATCAACAAGTTCTTTCTTCCGTTCATTGTCTTTTCACTTCTTTAGACACATCTTTTGTAACAAGTGAAAATGCCTTTCATCTTGGGGCATTGCTTTTAAATTGCTCGTTTCTCTGTTTTTAGAAATTCCCCTTAGGAATAGCGCTTCCAAACATTTTCAACTAGGAACCTCGTAACTTTGCCATGACCAATTTCTCATCTTCTTGTTTGCTCTTTTGGTACAAGTGTCATGAGCCACAAGAATCAATTCTATGTAAGAAAAAAAAATTCCTTTCCTTCTCCTAAGACTTCCCACCATTTGTTTTGGTTTTGGCTGTAGAAATGTTCTTTGTTGTCAAAATTAGAAATGCTTATAATTGAAAACTAGGAAAACTTTGTACTTGGTGAAAATTTTCCTTGTTTACCTGCGTAACTAGCGCACCATGTCTGATGTTTCGCGACTAGGATATACTCCGTTTTAGAGCCTCATCGTGAACGGAACACAGGTGACCAAGTGTAGCATTGGTGGAGAAATCTTGAACTAGAATGGCAAGTGGTTTTTTAAGACTTTGTTCATAGAATGATCTGTTGAATGACAATGCGAGTAGCATGGCGAAAGGGCATGATGACTTGAAACCAACCAGTCTTGTCCATCGATAATAATTTCTAGGATGAAGTAGCCTGTTTCTCCCCCATGGATAAGCACAAGAAACAAGGAGGTGGAGTCGCGCTTGTATAGACGCCATTGTAGTGTTGTTGTTGAGGTTTGCATTAGTCAATGAACATATACCTCTACGAATTTTTGAAACCCGTGTTTGTAGAAATTTGGAAATGCGAGCATATTTTTGTCAATTGCTTTGTTATCTACGGGTTTTTATGTTTCATTCCCTTATGTTACGATACACGCAACTCATTTACCCTAGTTATCGGGGCACAAAAGTTGTTTACGATTGGTAGCCCTGATCTCTTAAGCCATGTTGAGCTTTACTTCATTGATGATGTACAAATCTCTAATTTATTCATGAAAAAATGGACGAGACCTTTCTTAACCTTTAGAATCGTTTCTTGTCAAATTCTACTGCTATAGTGTATTATGGAAAAGTTTCAAAGACAAACCTTTTCCAGTGAAGGTGTAGTTCATAGAGATTTGACTCGTGAAAATTACAAAAGGTGGCATTTGTCTCATTGGTCCTAACAAAGGAAATGAAGAAAGGGAAGGACAAAAATCACATACATTTCATTCCATCGACCTCTCAATGATTTCAAAATTATCCTTGTTTAAGGGGAGTTTATGTATTTCGTTAAAATAATACTTGCATAGAATTATTTCTAAAATCGAATGTTTTCAAGGACTATTAGTGAAAATATAAATTCACACTAAAAATAATGTACGTTGCCTTTATGAATAGAAATAATAAATGAAAAACTTGATTGAAAACAATTAAGTGCTAAATATATCAAATTATTTAATTTATTTTAATTATCATTTTCCTTATTTACTTGAAGTTAAATTATAAAATTTATCAGATATATTATTAAGTATACAAAAATCTGTGTTTGAATGATAAAAGCTTTGATTTTAATGCATGTCTACAATATTTAATGTTTTGAACTCCTCAAATCATATTTTGTAATTTTAAGTATCAGTTTTAAAACTAATTGGTGCAATGAGTAGTATCCATAAAACTAATGAAATATGTTCCATAATGCCTTTTTCTTTTGGGATTTGTGGAAGTTTGCTTGAAGTTAAAAACATTTGGATATATGATTGTTGATGGAATCAAATTGACATGATTTGTGTTGTTTTTTTCTTCAATTTAATTTCTCAGTAGAATTGGAAAGATTTTCGCAATGTTTTATTTTTATGAAGAAAACATTTGTTTCTACTATATGTAGATTGGGTTGTCGTTTGCCAATGAAATGTTTGTATACTTCTGATTTAGGATTTGCCTGAGGTTATTTTTGGTCAAGAAAGATCTCATCTCTTGGTTCGAGGATAAGTAAAGATTTTTGTATCGCCGGTTACAAAGGAATTCAGGAGCGTTGGGAATGGACAAGTCGGACAAATTTGGTGCGAGTCCAACAATAGAGTATCAAACCAGTCGCTTAGGAAGGAACTGACCCAGCGTTTTTCCACTCAAAGAATGCTGGTCTTAGGGCAATATGCGCCTTGACACTTGCATAAGCGCTTTGCAACTGTAAAGCGAGGTGGTCAAACTTAGCGTCAAAAGGCCTCGGCGAGCTCGGAAAAGTTTGCGTTGTAAAACTGAATGACCGTTCTCGTCGGAGTGGTCTTTTCCTCGCCCGAGTCGTCATGGCTCGCCACGCCTTTCGAACCTACGTTGATGTTTCTTTATAAAGTTATGATTTGTTTATTATTTGTAATTATTTATGTATTCCGTTAGAAATAACGGTGGAAACTTCGTGACCGTATTTTCTGTCGAGATGGTCGTTTGGATTCGATTTCCACTATTTCCTTCACGCGCTTGCGTCAAGCTTGATGTGACCTCAGGGTGTCGGTCGCAGAACAGTTTCCAAAAGACTGTTGCAATCAGGTAATGATTGCGACAGTCTTTCTTGACTATAAATTTTAGGTTCCGTTTTCCAAAAACTTGTGTTACATTCCTCCTCCTTTAGCTACGAATCGTCCTCGATTCGGTTTTCTCTATGCTGAAGAGGTAGTTTGTACACGGCCATCTACCAATGGTGATAAAAGCGCCAGTCTATGGAGATGATAACATCATGATTCGACACATTTCAAAATTCAAAAATTGTTCAGCTTTCGAAGAAGAAACAGTGGCCACGCTTCCTCCCCCTTTACATGAAGCGACCCCGCAACAGGTGCCCAGGCATCCCCGTGACAAGCTGTTGGGAGTAAGCCAAAGATCAGCCCAAAAGACAGTGCCGTTATCCTCTCAAGGGGGCTCGTGCCGGGGTGGTACCCCCGAGGGCCCGCTTGTTTCGACGGGCAGCCAGTTCCTCCCAGTACTCCGCAATTGCCGCAGTTGGCACTCGCGACTCTGGCTCCCAAGTGTTGTGGTCAGGTCCACAACCGGCCCAGTGGATGAGGTACTCCTTAACTTCTCGTGCGTGCAAATTACGCTCACAATGTTGGAGGATGCGGTGCACCTCACACTGGCCTTCCGCGGCAAGGACAGCAAGAGGGGGTGGCTGAACAGACCCCTCTGCTGTGTAGGGTGCGAGGAGACTCACGTGAAAGGTATCATGGATGCGCATGGCTGGTGGAAGAGCCAACCGATAGGCCACACTTCCCAAGTTCTGTGTAATCGTGAAGGGTCCNAGCCATTTCGGTAACATCTTTCATGCACCCGGTGTTTTCAGCCACAAATTCCCCGTGCTTAACAGCACACGATCTCCGATGGAGAACGTCAGCTCACGACGTCTCTGGTCAGCATAGGCCTTCTGGCGCTGTCGAGCCGCATACAAATGGGCCTTGGCATCCCGCCAGAGGGCGTCCATGCGCTCGACAAATGCCTGGGCGGAGGGCACCTGATCACCGCCGCCCCCGCACTTCACCATTGAAGCGGGTACCACCGGATGCCGACCGTGATGGAGGAAGAATGGGGTAAAACCAGTCGATTCGTTGATCGCATTATTCACAGCGAACTCGGCTGGTGCTAAATAGTCGTCCCAGTCCTCCATTGTTGGGTCGATGTACATGCAAAGCATCTGCTCGAGTGTGCGGTTCATGCGCTCAGTTTGCCCATCAGTTTGGGGGTGAAAAGCTGAGGACATACTTTGCCGCGTTCCAAACCGTTCTTGCAATGCAAGCCAAAACCGGCTTGCAAAGCGCGGGTCACGGTCGGAGATGATGCGAATGGGTAAGCTGTGGTACTTGATGACGCCTTCGTAGAAAAGCCTGGCAGTCTCTTCCGCTGTGATGCGAGTTATTGTGGGCATGAAATGGGCCATTCCTGTTGCCCTGTCCACAACGACCAAGATGGCATCGTGGCCTTTCTTGGTCTCTGGGAGTCCCATGATGAAATCCATANGGCTTGCAAAGCGCGGGTCACGGTCGGAGATGATGCGAATGGGTAAGCCGTGGTACTTGATGACGCCTTCGTAGAAAAGCCTGGCAGTCTCTTCCGCTGTGACGCGAGTTGTTGTGGGCATGAAATGGGCCATTCCTGTTGCCCTGTCCACAACGACCAAGATGGCATCGTGGCCTTTCTTGGTCTCTGGGAGTCCCATGATGAAATCCATAGACACCGACTCCCATGGGATGTCAGGGAGTTGTAGAGGCTGGAGGAGCCCCGCAGGTGCCTTGTTCGAAGTCTTGTTGCGAAGGCACAAATCACACACCATGTAGTACTTTCTGACGTCACTGCTCCATCTTGGCCACCAGTAGTGCTGAGCCAGCGCATGTCCTGTCTTCTTCGTTCCGATGTGACCTGAGGAGGGCGGATTGTGAAACTCGAGCATGATCTGTTGTCGCAAGTTATTGACATCCGGGACCACTACCTGCTCGCCATGCCAGTATAGCCCGGCAGCCTCCACAAGGCCATGGCGTTCAATGTTTTTTGGCTCGGTGAACCAGGGGTCCAAAGTGTAGCCCATCCGAATGCAATTTTTGAAAGGGTTCACACTGACCAGTGGTCTTGGGGGTGGGCGGAGTGGGTTTTTGTGCAATGTTGTCGCCACCGCAACAGCAGCAAAGTGCCGATTTGTGATCTCATTCTCGCTCAGCATGAGGCTCAAATGTGTTGGGTTTCGACTCAATGGGTCTGCCACGTTAACCCGTCCTGGTTTTTACTGCCAGGTGAATGTAAAGCGACTTAGGTATTCACTCCACCGTGCCTGCCGTCTTGAAAGGTTCGGTTGCGTCTGAAAGTACGTGAGGGGGTTGTGGTCTGTGACCACCGTGATTTGTCCCTTGGCACCTTCGAGATAACAGCGCCTTACTTTGAAAGCATGCACGACTACCAACAGCTCCTGATCCCCGGTGGTATACCTGGTCTCTGCATCTAAGAGCTTGCGGCTCTCGTAGGCAACTGGGTGGCGGTCTTGCATGAGCACAGCTCCCAACCCTGCAACCGATGCATCACAGCGTACCTCCCACAACTTCTTTGGATTCGGGAGTGCAAGTACCGGTGCCGAGATCAGCATCTCCTTCACAGCCTCAAAAGCCTCAATGCATTTTGCTGACCAGCTCCATGTGCTCGCCTTCCAGGTAAGGGCGGTGAGAGGGCTCACCAACGTGGAGTAGCCTCTCATAAACCGCCAGAAGTAATTTGCGAGTCCAAGGAAAGAGCGGAGTTGACCCACGTTCTTGGGGTGAGGCCATTCTTTCACGACCTGCACCTTGCGAGGGTCCACCCGTATTCCCTCGCTACTAATGTCGTGGCCAAGGTACTCCAATTCTGGCTGCGCAAACTTGCACTTACTTCTCTTGGCGAAAAAGCGGTTCTTGCGAAGGATCTCAAGTACCATTCGGAGGTGTCTCTTGTGTTCTTCCTGGTTCTTAGAGAAGATGAGGATGTCGTCAAGATACACGAGGACCGACTTGCCGAGGTGTTCACGGAAGATGTTGTTCATCACTGCTTGGAATGTGGCAGGTGCGTTCGTTAGTCCACAACAGAGGACCCGAAACTGATAGTGCCCGAGATGAGTTTTGAATGCCGTTTTGGGGACATCCTCCTCCGTGATTCGGATTTGATGGTAGCCCTGTGATAGATCCAGAGACGTAAAGACTTTCGCTCCGTGAAGCTGGTCAAATAGGTCCTCGATGCGCGGGAGCGGGTACCGGTTTTTGACAGTGAGTTTGTTCAATGCCCGATAGTCCACACACATCCTGAGGCCTCCATCTTTCTTATTCAAAAACAGGATCGGCGCCCCGAAGGGGGAAGAGCTTGGCTCAATCCAACCCTTCCGGAGATACTCCTTGATTTGGGCTTCTGCTCCTTGCCGTTCTGCTGGGCTCAAGCGATACATAGACCGAAAGGGAGGCACAGCTCCGGGCTCTAATGGAATGGTATGTCCGACCGTTCGTCGAGGTGGTAGCCCATCTGGCGGTGCCTCAAAAACATCCGAGAATTCTGAGATATGTTGGCGACCCCTTGGGGTACTTCACCCTCTGTCTCGTCGTCCATTTTCTTTAGGGTTACAAGAAAACAGCGGCAACCTTGTCGAAGTCGTCGTTTCACTTGGAGCGCTGAGAGGCTTGACTGAGCCTTCGTTTCAGGTCGTTGAATTTGTGGAATTGGAGACAGGGTGACCATTCTCCTTCCACTGCTTATCTGCAATGTCTTCGAGTTGAAGCACATGAGTGTTTTGTGGCGCACAAGCCACGGGTCTCCAAGAACAACGTCAAACGGGTCCATGAGATCAAGCACGGTAAGACGGACACTGGTGGTGAAGCCGGGGAGTGTGATCCGTGCCACACAGTCACCAAGGACTGGCACCTCTATGTCATCACCGACGACCACCGTGCCAGTGCGAGGCGTGTACTTTAACATCCATGTGCGTACAAACGCACCGCTCACAAACGAGTCATCTGCCCCAGTATCCATCAAGATGCGTGCAGGGGCGCCTGCCAGTTTGCCATCGAATTGCATGGTCATTGATGCTTTGGACTTCCGTATGAAAAGGCTTACTGGAGGCTTGCCCTCGAGGTGGTAGATCCGATAAGCATGAGTGCTTCTTCGTAGTTCAACCATGTCCTTGAACTGTTCCCACATGCGATGTCCTTTGGTGAACGAAGCCAGCAGTTTCCATCCTTTGAATGCAGACTTGTTCATTTCTGGACCCACAGGCACGGCCACAGTTATCAACGTCAGAGAGTTCTTCTCATGAGCTTTGTGTGCAGCTTCTATCACCTCTGGCCAACTTTCTTTTGTGGTTACGACCAGGCTCGTGCGATTTTCAAGGTTTTCTTTGGTCACATATGAGAGTGGGCATGAGCGATCATGGTAGAGGGACTCAGGATTTGCGAAAGGCACATAAACGGTTGAGAAATGCTGCGCCGATAAGAATTCAAAGCTTTTGATATCATCATCACAAAACATGAACATCCTGTCCTCATCATTTCCATGATTCACCGCAACCCCAGATAGCAGCCCACTGGTAGCTACTAGGGATCGTGAAAATCCTGCTCACGACCATGCTGGGGACGGTGGACGCGTCCCCCCTGCGCCTCCCTCGAAGTCCTGGTCATCGTCACAGGGACGTCCGTGTCCACGCTGAACGCCCTGTGCCCTCTGACGCTGGATGGCTGCAAATGCCTGGCCTTGGCGCTGCCCCCCGTGAGGGCGTCCCTGGCCAGCAGGGGCATTTCCGTTGCCATCACGCTGCCCACCCTGGTGCTTACCGCCGCCCTGGAAGCGGTTCTGGCCACCACCGTGGAAGCGGTTTGGCCCTCCGCCTTGGCGCGCACCATGACCGTGTTATTGTCCCTGTTGTTGTCCTTGCTGCTGCTGCTACTGGTCACGCTGGGGGCAGTCGCGCCCAATGTGTCCAGCCTGGTGGCAGCGTCTGCAGATGATAGAAGAGCGGGAGTTGTTGTCTCCACCATGTCGGTGGAACTTCTTGGAGGGCTCAGATGTCGCCTCCGCTGCTCGCTTTGGTGCACTGCCCGTTGGCACTGACGGCACCTCACGCGCCGACCCGCTTTCTCGCGCGTCACGATCCCACAGGCTGAAGTTATGCTTGTACACCGCGCACACGCGTGCTGTCAGTGCGTGCAGGGACTTCCACTCGTTGCCATTGCCGTGTAGGCAGAAGAATCGCAGCTGAGGGCTGGCCAAACGGCTCTGAAAGAGGTCAATCTTGGCCTGCTCTGTCAGGTGGCGATCGTGGACCTTCTTTACAGTCTTCACAAATGCATCCACATACTGCTCCACTGACATGCTCCCCTGCACGAGGCTTTCGAGCTCCTTCTTTGCCTTCTGCGAGTCAGCAGGCTTGGAGTACAGCTCACGCATCAGTTCGGAATACTCCTCCCAGGTGGGGTCCGAGTGTTGCTGCTTCTGCTTGCAGAGCTCCGTCAGCTTCTCAAACGGCTTTGGCTTCAAGGAAAGCATACCTTGTGCGCCCCACTCCTCTTCCTTGATCCGCGCAAGGCAGAGGTGCCTCTGAAGAATCATCAGGAACGTGTTGACGTCGCACGTGCCATCGTAGCGGTCGGCCGGCTCAAGAACCACACGGCTGCCAATCCCGCCATCCTTCTGGGCCCGAGTTGGAGCTGCACGAGTTCGTGGTTCAGGCACGTTCGCTTCTTGGCGAGGAGCAGGATCAACGACTGGAGCTCGACTCGCGTCGCGAACGTTCGTACGCTCACTTTCCGCACTTTCACGCTCACGGCGCTCCAAAATCTGTCCCAACTCCACCTCGGCTGCGTGACGCGCCGCACCGACTGTTGCGTTGAGCACAGCACGCTGGTTTTCGGCTTCCTTGGGGCAAAGTTCCTCGAGCGCCTACTCTGCCACCTTTGCGTGGTGGCCGGCGGCCGCGACCTCACGCATCAACTTCCCGTTTTCCTCGTACAGCTTCTCATTCATCCGCTGCACCATGAACGACCGTTCGTGAAGCGTGACGCGCACCATGTCACCGTCGTATGCGAGCGCACCCATGACGGTCACGGCTAGCGTGAAATCCTCAGCAGGGAGACGGGCGCGGAGGTGATCGAGTTGTTCATCGACGTTCAGGCGACGCGCGGCGTTGTCGAGTGCACGCTGCACTGCTGCCAAACTCGGCCGGCTCGCAGGCCGGGCTCGCTCCCCTCCCGCCGAAACAAGAGAACGACCCTCGTCGTCCGCGCGGTCGGATGCACGTTCCACGTGGTTAGCGCCTACTTCAGGTTCCTTCGGCATGGAGTTGCCCGCCTCACTGCCCTTGCTGGCTGTGTCATGTGCATCCGGTTCGTCGTCAGCTTCGTGATCCGCTTCAATGACCACGCGATCCGCTGGCTCGTCGGGTGATTCATCTCCATGCTCGTCTCCTTCGGCAACCCTGTCGGGGTTATCACCATCAGCGATGTTCCCCTTGGTGGCCTTCAACCCCTCGTCATTTGCACGAGTGTTCGGGGCGGGCGTGGCCTCGTTGCCGAAACCGAGCTCCACGGCGAGCAACCGACTTTTTCCATCGCCTTGCCGAGCGGCCGCGACGGGAGTCTCGCGCTACTGTCCATGCTTTGGAGATGTTGGCGTTCCGCCCCTTGGCGACACCGGGCGGGTACCTCCCCCTCTAGCCGTCGCCTCTCGGCGCGACTTCGCGAGGTGGGCGCCGGGTGCTAATGTCCCGCAATGCTCCTTAGATCCCAAGGGCGTGCGTTCATTGGAGCGGCGGGGGCTGGTGCTTGGAGCACGCCCCAAGACCGCGGAGAGTCCGGTCCCAAGGCGGGCCATCCTTGTGGCAAGCCCTTGCTTCGGCTCTCTCACTCTCCAACCTCCTCCTCCAACCCCCTCTCCCCTCTTCCCTTTTTTTGTGTTCTTCTTCTTTTTTTTTATAACAGGGTGGAGGACACACTATTGGACTATGTGTGCCTCGCTTCAAACCCGTGGTGGACCGAGGTGGCTCAAAGCCAAACCTCCTTCACCCTTTTTTTTTTTTTTTTGGAAAAAGGGGGAGTACAGGCAATGTTAAACAGGACCAGCTGTCTGATTCAAGTCATAGATTGGCAGGTTGGAGACAGAATTNTAGAGTAGAAATTGCAAGGTAGAAATCACTTTTTGCAAAATAGCCACAGAATGACAGTAGACTGGTGAAGAAAAATGGCTTGAACTGGTAGTGGCCGATTTTACGGACCCAACAAAAAAAACGGCGCAGGAAACGGAGGACCGGAGGCCAAGTTATGGCTCTCCCTACTCCTTTCTGCTTGGAGAAACCGGGACAGACGGGTCCCTTGTTCTTCTTGGGTTGGGCGCCCGCCAAAAAAATGTTGAAGGCTCCTGGCTCGCCCCTTGTGCCTCCCCTGCTACTGTAGCAAGAGGTTGATGTGGAAGCTTGCTGATCCAGTAGCCCTTTGCGAGAGTAATGCTGTGCGGAAGTAGGTTGGGTTGGTGGAGGTGGGGTGTGCGCGCATGGAGGTGGTGGAGTATTGGCACCTCTGGGCGGCGTTCCACCAGCACCACCACGAGGTCACCTGCTGCTCGTCGACTAAGTCACCACTCCTCGTGGTGTGTGAGGATTCTCACGACGGAGTGGAGACAAAGGCGATGTCAGCGGGTCGACCTAGCTGTGATGCCAATGTAAAGCGAGGTGCTCAAACTTAGCGTCGAAAGGCCTCGGCGAGCTCGGAAAAGTTTGCGTTGTAAAACTGAATGACCGTTCTCCTCGTCGGAGTGGTCTTTTCCTCGCCCGAGTTGTCATGGCTTGCCACGCCTTTCGAAGCTACGTTGATGTTTCTTTATAAAGTTATTATTTGTTTATTATTTGTAATTATTTATGTATTCCGTTAGAAAGAACGGTGGAAACTTCGTGACCGTATTTTCTGTCGAGATGGTCGTTTGGATTCGATTTCCACTATTTCCTTCACGCGCTTGCGTCAAGCTTGATGTGACCTCAGGGTGTCGGTCGCAGAACAGTGTCCAAAAGACTGTTGCAATCAGGTAATGGTTGCGACAGTCTTTGTTGACTGTAAATTTTAGGTTCCGTTTTCCAAAAACTTGTTGTGTTACAGCAACATCCGTACCAGGAAAATCGCGTAGCACAATGCTCATATGATTCATTCGTACAAGCATCTTGTCGGCTTCTGGCACTCGACAAGGTGTGAAGCGAAGACGGCGTTGCGTGTTTGCATGTTGACCGTTCGCAAGTGATTCTTTCCGCCGGCACCCAATTTCTGCCCGTCGCAAAATGTCGGGCAGCACCCGATGTTACAACGCATGGACTGAGGAAAACTACAAACATGGCGCCTTTTCACAAGTACCAAGAAAAATTGGCACACCCAAAAACCATTCACCAAACATGACGCACCTCGGAAGTTAGAAAGCAATAAAAGCACCCCTAGGATGGCACACAATGATGGAACTTTTAAAACTGCCCCTCCTCTAAAAATCACACAAGAATAGCTCCCCCCGGCGGAGATGTCACGTCATCGGCCCAATGTCGAGATCAATATGGGGCTTATCTATGTTGTGCTTCTCGTTCTCACTCGATGAACAAATTCCCATATTCTCCGGAGAAGCTTTGTTTGAATAAAAAATATTATGATGCTGATCTTCTATAGAACACAACCCTACACAATCCAATCACGCATTTTTCTCATTTTGCCCTTTTTTCCCTCGCGTCAAAGGCAGCCCCCCCCCCCTCTTTCTTCATGTTGAAACAAATATGCCCTTCTTGCTAGATATCACTGAACATAGGCATGCCCCAGATTATATTCATGTTGAAACAGATATGCCCTTCCTGCTACATATCACTGAACATAGGCATGCCCCAGATTAAACGCAAAGTTTGGCCGATGACATGGTATCACCAACTAGGGGGTGCCATATTTGCGTGCTACTTAGTCGGAGGCCATCTTTGTTTGGCAACATTTTTGCGTGCTATCTTAAGGGGTGCATTATTGTGTGTTCCCTTTAGAAAGGCGCCATGTTAGGGTCCTTACTTTAAGATGCCCCCATTTTTGTGCGCTCGGTTTAGGTTTCGCCATTTTTGCTTGCTACTTTACGAAGGCTGCCATTTTTCAAATTTTCTCTGCCTAGGAAGGTTTGACCAACCCCAAATCAGAGAATGACTGGGAAAATGCAAAATTTGTGCCCTTTTCAAATTGCAAGCAATAATGGCAACCCCTTAAAGTGAGAACGCAAAAAGGGTGCTCCCCAAAGTGAGCACGCACATATGGTGTCCCCCAAAGGAAGGATGCACTAATCCCCCCTCCAAAGATAGCACAAAAAAATGGCACTCGGTAAGAATAACCCCTCTCTAAGTAGCAGGCCAGAAAAGCACCCCTTGGTAGCAATGCCATGTCATCAATCAAATTGCGGGATCTTTCGGGGGCCCATTTATGTTGTGATTTGCGTTGCCTCTTGATCAACAAATTTCCTTGATTTCAAAAAATTCATGTATGCCTTTTTTAACTCCTTTGAATTGAAGCCAGTCGGCCCCTCTTTATTTCTTTCCATCGCGTCAAAGCCGACCCCCCATGTTTTTCTCGCATCAAAGCTAATCGGCCCTTTTACTAAACATTACTAAAAGAGGGCCGACTAGCTTTGACACAAGGAAAACAATGAACAAAGAAAGGAAGGGCCAATTGGCTTTGAAGCAAGGGAGAAGTAGAAGGTGCGAAGAAATTTTCTAAGGTCGTGTTTTGCAGATGATGACCATCATTTTCTTTTTTGTTTCAGATGTTTTTATTCCAAAACAGTTTTTTTATTAGTAAATTATGCAAATCAAAACATCAACAAGCCCCCTGTTGATCGTTAAACTTTGTTGATGACATGGAATCGCTAACAGGGGGCGTTATTTTTCGTACTACTTAGCGGGGGATGATTTTTGTTGTGTGTCATTTCTATTAGGCGCCATTCTTTGGTAATATTGATGGCAGCCATGCAATTTTTTCTACTATGACTACTATGGCTACCACGGCTACTATTGCTTAGCTCCTACTATACATGCTATTCCTGCACTACTAGAGCACCTCCTACTACTATTATTGCTTCTACGGTGCTATTTTTACGTGCTATTCCAACGTGCTACTATTGTTATTACTACTGTTGCTTACTACTACTCCATTTTTCTACTGCTCACTATTGGTCGTTCCTACTTCTTCTTGGGGGCTGCTTTGTTGCTATTGTTGTAACATGCTACAACTACTATTGTGCATCGTTATAGCTTTTCCAGGTGCCGTAGGGGCTGCTATTGCTATTACATGCCATCGTCCACGCTATTATCCACTACTACTATTGTTTTTGCTTTTGGTACTACCGAAGGTATTAAAAGCCCCTCTACTCTTGGAGTAGAGCATCTTCTAGAACCTAGAGCAATGTTACTAGTAACAAGAACACCAAAAAGAGATTCCCCTACTACAAATCACCATGTAGTTCCCTACTAAAAATCACCAAGTAATTTCCTTCCTCTTTCATTATCTCTCTTTCTAAGGGAGCTGCCACCCCTGGTGCTGCTCCATTGGCCATCCAACATCAACCGAAGCTACACATACTTGTTTGTGTCTTGTAGATGCATTGCTGACTACTACTGCACACTATTGCTTGTGTGGTGCCACATAGCACTTCCTCACAATGTTTTAGGTTGATTGTTGTAGCACCACAGCTCACACGCCCCCTAATTCTCTCACAGTAATATAGAATTCATGACCATGTAGGCCCATGCATATTTCCAAGAGCTCTGGGTGTGAGGGACAGAAAGTGAAGGCCAAATCAGGCTAAGTCTGGAACTCATTAACAATATGTGCCCAATTCTTGACTGAAAATATGATATATAACATTCCTAAAATACACCTGGACTCTACAATGATGTAGTACCACCACCGTCAGGCTAAGTTATGCAATTCTAGGATTCCCAAGATGACGCAACATATCACCGGATGTCGGGTCTCAACCACATGCAAGCTACATATGTCTGAAAAAATTCATCAATGGATAAGCTATCAGTGGTGGGTCCCGCATGATACTAGTACAAACCACCGTGTACCCGGGTCTCGACCACAAAGGGAATGCACAACCTTTCAACCCGAATATGTGTCTAATCATCGTGGGTCTCTCAGGGCACTAGCAGACGACCAATTGCCCGGGTCTTGACCATCGAGAAAACTCTACCAGTCATGCGTGTGTAAACTAGGTGGTTATAATGTATCATACACAAGATTAAACAAGTAATGTAAGTGCCGGAGCATCATTGGAGCAAGCCGAGAATCTCTCACAACATAACGCAATCTACCACTTTGAGAAGCTGAAAGCCCACACAACAATGAGAGGAGCGTAGGTGATTCACAAGGATGAGCTGTGTGGAAAAAAGACGATTCCAACAATTGGGGCAAATAGAAAGTTTTTATAAAGTAATATGTGTACTTCAATAGAAAGTATTGAGTGGGTCGAGTACATATGTAGTGCCAGGAAGCTTCCACGTAGCTTCTCATGGTCCCACATTAAGCTGCGCAGAAGACACGTAGTAGTGGTAGTAGCAGTGAGAGTCATAAAAACAGCCATAGGTCATGGGAGGACTGGCCACTCCACCATGACCTAGTGTAGCACGCAGCGAGAATACAGACGTCATTGTGTCAAATGCCAAAGTTGCATCATCATGCCATCGCGAAGGAAGCAGCAATTGGTTGTCCAAACCTGTTTACTAGCAGTTCAAGCACGAGGTAGTGTTGGACAGTCCACGAAGCTTCTTTGAAATTTCATTTCGCGACGCACTTCCCACCCCCCTGGACGCTTGAGAGCGGAACTGCCACAAATGACCACCATTTAGGGTCTCAAAGGGCTCACGAGAGATTTCTTGTCATGAGCTCTCCAACGCATTCACTCACGCTTTGTTTCGTGCTCTAAAGCAGACAAGAAATATAAATTTGATCTTATTTATGGAATTATTTAGAATTTCGGGTAGACAAGAGAACACGGAATTTTTGCACCTTTTCAAGTTCATTTTTATCCAAAACCACCACCATTGCATTCAGCATCATCTCCCACATAATTGCTCCAAAGTCCACTACGTTTGGACAACCTTCATGTTGGCATCATCATTCTGGGTGATAATACCATCACCAATACTTGGGAATTTTTTTGGCTTAAACATCAAGTTTTCCTAATGTCTCAAATGCTCCAGAAATGTAGTTGAATATAAAATCCTACTACTTTTGCATTCTTTTGTAAAGAGTGCCCCATATGGCTCCTGACAAGGACAAGCAGAAGGGACTCACTACTCCTTCCGGCTTTGACCCTATGGCTGAGAGCTCGAGTCCTCACTCCGAGGCCATCAGCTCCCTATTCAAGGCGCGCATGCACATCCGACAGTAGTAGGCAACACATGTAGCCACCTTTGAGGAGATTCTCACCATGCTATGGAGGATGTAGAGGCGTTCGCGAGCCGCAGCCGGAGCACCATAGTAGAATGTTGAGCAAGAGGATGTGCAACAGGAGGGTGTGGAGCAGCAGCTGCCGACTAAAGCCAAGAGCAGAAATCACAATACCGATGGCCAACAGCAAGATTCAGAAGGCCCTCGAGTGCCCAGTCGCATGCTTCTGGATTTGGCAATGTGAGGCCATTGAGGGGATGAGTCGTCTCCAGTTCGGTGAGCAAACCACTCGCGCAAATGATTCTAGGTTGTCTATGTCGCTCTCCCAACCTATCCTTTGGTGGGCTTCTGATTCCTCATGCGATCAAGCCTCTCCATGAGGTTGCCCTTCCCATGGATCGGCTGCCCAAGAACTTTGAGACTCCACCACCACGGTACGATAGTGATTGGGTTCAACGCTTGGGAAGCCCTCTTCCAGGTGTGGGCTGATGCGGAGGGTGTTTGGACATATTACTTGATCGATGACAGAAGGCCAACCCCTGCCAGGAGCAGGTTGTGGTGAGAACCACATGCAACTTGCTCTACGTTTTCACCCACGACGTTGTTCCCGACTTCTGCCCGTTCTTAGGGGCCCCTAGTCTAGGCAGTAGAGCAAACCCCCGTCATAGCTGGGAGTTAGTCCTGAACCTGCTGGCAGTCGATACCCATGCAACGATGATGGAGTGTCCTCCAGATTTTGGCTCCCTTATGTAGAATCCCTTTGATTCAGTGGTAGCCTACCGACAAAGAGCCATGTGTATCTACACTCACCTTGGTATCATCGGCGGCTCCGAGTTGTGCGCCCTACACACCATCATTATCGGGGCCCAAGTGAAGTTTGTCAAAATGTTCACCTACGTCAACTAGGCAATTCTTTCCAAGCTGTCAACCTCCTCGGAAATCCTCCCTTGGGCCCATCAATACTACCTACAACAACATCTACACATGAGGTTGTTGAAGACCATCAGGCAAGTCCAGTGGTAGCGTGACAATCGCCTCACCAATGGCATCTCCCCTCCTCATGGCTTCGTCCTCATCCTCTTCTCGTTCACCCACATCCAAGGCATGGATACTACTATGCAAGACAAGAAGGGCAAACCGAGCCGTGGTAAGGGGCAACAATAGTAACGATAGTAGTAGCGTGTACAACATTCCTGTGGTGGGAGTAGACGTTCAGTCCACTTCTACAACTGTGGGGGGACACATCGAAACACAGAGTGCGCAGAAGACGTTGAATTGATAATGCAAGACCTTCAGGTCATGTATACCCGAGGGAGGGCTGCCTCCAGTGCCACCGAGACAGGTCGCTCGAATAGAACGATAGCGGACCCTCCACTTGCCTCTGGTGACGCGGATGCCGCAACCCCTCGCAACCTCATCATCATGGAGCTTTGTCATCTTCTGGCTCTCCACACTTTGGGAGGGGTGAGTGTGTTGAAATTGCAGTGTGGTGTACAATCCACTTATACTGTTACATTTGTGTCCTATGATGATGTGTGGCAAGGAGCGTCAACTTCATGTGATGACTTCGGGCGTGATTGTGTAGATTGGTTAAACGAGTCCCAGATTTGTTTATGCCCATTGTGACTGCATTGTCCCTGCTCAGCGTCTGGCAGCTGCAAAGTGTTCTGTGGCTCATTGGTCATTGATGACGACGGGTCGTGAGGCAAGTGGTACGTGCATCATTGACTCCACTGCCACTCACCACATGACTTGTTGTTGCGTTGAATTATTTGTCCTCAGTCCTGTTGTGTGTTTTTTTTTATCTATTTTCACAGGAACTAATCAGTATTTGCCACTCTAGGGCATTGCGGTCGTCATCTCTGACGTGCTTTACATTCCTTTTCTGGAGCTCAGCCTGGTGTCTCTTTGTGCCTCCACTCAGATGGGTCTCTTCCTTGAGCACTCTACTAATGCTAACACTATTTCCACTTGTGATACTCATGTTGTTGTCCTCCATGCGTCTGTTCTTCATGACTTGTGTAACGTCTCTCACAGTCTTGCCTCTGTGCCTCCTTTGCTGTCCTCATCTGCGTGCATTTTTGTTACTGGTGGGCTCTCCCCTGAGCACCAGTGCTTCTTGCATGACAGACTTTACCACGTGAGCTCAGACATAGTATCCAAGCTCATTCGGACACAGCCCGTCCTTTGTCTAAAGGTGGTTTACTTCAAGAAAACGCCCAAGACCGACTGCCCATTTTACACTCAATATAGATGCATTGCTGTACTTACCCTCAATCTACCTCACGAGTACTTTGCCCGTTGGATTTGGTCCACTCGGACCTCCTCAGTCCTCTTCTACTCAAGTCCCTCTCAGATCGGGGTCGCTATGTGCTCACTCTGAATGATGACCAGTAGGATGCAGTGGGCTTACAACCTCCGCCAAAAGAGTAATGTCGCCTTTGCGGTCCGTTTGTGGCTGGTGATTACTGAGAGCCAGTCTCGTCACACCCTTCACACGTTCCGGTCACATCATGTTGAAAAGTTCTTAGGCGAGATGGATGCACAATTTTTTTAGCACAGTGTCTTTCACTGGCTCTCCACTTCTGCTACACTATAGGAGAACGTTATGTTTCCGTGTTGTAATGACACCATGGAGGATGTAATCCATGCGGTCCAAGTGTGGTCTTCTAGAGTCCTTTGCATTTGAGGAATTCTCCCACATGACGTGGGTCTGTGATCGCTTGCCGCATGGTCCTCTTCTAGACTATGTCATACTGTATGAGCTATGGTTTGAACATCACACCAATCACTGTCTTGCTCGCGTTTGGGAGTCCCTTGCCTGCGTCAGGTACATTGAGGACCAGCAGGGGTCCAAGGTCTCACCTTAGGGTTGCATGTGTGCCTTCCTTAACATCTCTCTACGGCATAAGTCTTGGTGCTTTTGGAACCCCACTCGCCATCACATTTTGGATTCATGCTCTCTTCTTTGAGGCTCTCACCTACCGCAACCTATCCAACATTCTGTCACTGGCTGCCAACCACATTCCCACATTTGTGGCTTCTTGACGAATGGGGGAGTCTCGACCTAAAAATGGATCCGTCCGGGCCTCCACACTTGTGGTCCGGTCTCTGGCTGCTAACAATCAGATCATTGTGGTTATAGGTCCAGTAGCTTCATCGGTCCCCGCCGGCACATCTGATCCGTGCCAGCATCAGTCCATTCTGGCACACCTGATCCTATGCCACTGTCAGTCCCCTCTAGAACAATTAACCTTGTGCTAGAGTAAGTCCCCTATGGTACATTTCATCCCGTGTCATTGCCAGTTCCCTCTGGCACATGTGATCCCAGTATGGTGACAACATCCCCAGTCATACCTACTCATGTGCCCCCACCTGATCATCCTACGTGTGAGCTGACACTTGTCCATGTTCCTCTTGTACCCTCTTCCCTTCCGTACGAGTCTACTGCACATGCGGCTGAGGCCAAGCAGCCTTCTATGCATCCTGAGGTAAGCACCTCAACATTGGGCTACTCTCGCGGGAGCCGTAGACATATCCATCCATTGGCCTCTGAGGCTTAGCGCACTGCTGACTTGGTGCCTAGAAGTCCAGTTTGTAGTGTTCAGAGTGGCAAGCCTGGCACAAAGGCCCTTGGCTTGAGTGTCAACGGGAAGTACACTAAGGTACACCCATCGTGTCTTGTTGGTCAAGAGTTGGTCTCACGAGAATTCTGAGTTACTTGTGATGTCGCAGCTGACCTTGTCCTGAACAGATTGAGTTTAGAGGTGTGTATCTTAGCCACCAAAAACTCTCAGTGGAGGACGCCTGATCAAGGTATGTTGAAGGAGGAACTCTCTTCTCAGGATATAGAGTTGTGGTGTGTTGCTTGTGAGGATGAGCTTAGAGCCATATGTGAGTATAGTGCCTATGATGTTGTCAACCTCCTCGTAGGAAATAGGCTGTACAACCCAAGTGGGTCTTTCACAAGAGGGTGAAGCCTGACGGCACATTGGATCGCGACAAGGATTGCGTGATGGCGAAGGGATTCTCACAGGTTGAGGGTGGAATCCACTCAAACCTTCGCACCCGTTAGCTGCATGACCATCACTAGCCCTGGGTTTGGGGTTGTTGCTCACCACGACTAGGAGCTGTACCAGATGGATGTGAACAACACGTTCCTCCATGGTACCTTAGAGGAGGAGATTTTCATGGTCTAGCCACCTGGTTTTGAGGTCGATGACAAGGTCTCACGCTTGCACAAGGCCTTGTACGGATTGATACATTCATCCAGTTGTTGGAACCAGCGATCACCAGCACACTGACACTTGCCGGTTACGTGCAGAGTGACATCGATCCGTCCCTCTTTCCCAGAAGCATAGTTCAGAGCCTCAATGTTATCTTGGTCTATGTGGACAAAATCCTGGTTTTGTCTCCTTCTATGGAGGATGTGAAGGAGGCTAAGGATGCCTAAAGGGTGATGGACCTTGGTCTTGCAGCTGTGTTTCTTGAGATGGAGATCGTATATGATCGTTAGTGGCAGACACTCTTGATGAATCAGGCATGTTACGCCTGCATTGTGGGGAGCATTTTTTTGACCTCCTTGGTGTAATTCCCATAGCCTCCACCCTCATGACACTTGAGGGGCATGATGATCTAGCACAACTTGGGGACATAGTGGATGTGACCCTATACTTGCACCTCATCACCTCTTTGATGTACTTAGCCACTGCCACACGACCTGACATTGCCTTCGCCGTCAACCTCCTGAAACATTTTCTTGCAGTGTCCTTGGACATGAGCCCTTCATGTTGTGCGATTAGTGCGGCACATGGTATCCACACCGTTGCTTATGTCCACGCAAGGGTCTGTCGTGTTTCCTCCCAAACGCTCAAGAAATTCTTGCGGTAAATGTCAACCGTGGAAATATTGCTTTGGATTTGTAATCCAGCCAGGGTGGCTGGAATTTTTCCATAAACCAATTCAAACGGAATTTTACCCATTGCGGTGGAAGTGGCGGAGCTATATGTGAGTTCGCTGATTGGCAGTTTGGCTGCCAAATCGGTGCCGTGTGGCCAACATAATGTGCAAAGAAGCTTTTTGAGCATCTGATTGATCCGCTCCATTTTCCTATTAGTTTGAGTATGGAATGTTGTTCATAGCTAGGTTTGTTCACTAGCCATTTTGGCGCGAGTTGATGACATATGTCATCAACTTGCGCAAAAAATGGCTAGTTAAGCAGTTGTCTCTGTTGTCGATGATGGTATGTGGGACGCCCTACAACCATATGATCTAGTTTAGAAATAACCAAGTTGTGCCCTTTGTAGTGAAGGTGGTTGTCGTGGGGATGAAGTGTGACATTTCTAGAAAACCTTTCCACTACCACGAGGATGGCATTGTACTCCTCGGGAGTGGTAAGCTATCCCGTCACAAAGTCCATGCTGATGTCGGCCCACAGTTCAGTTGGAACTGGTAATGGTTGGAGTCGACTGGGCGGCCTCGTGTAACGAGACTTTTTCTCTCTGACAGGCGTCGTATGATTTGTAGAAGGCTGACATGTCGATCTACATCCTATTCCACCAGTAGTGTTTTGCTAGCTTCTTGACGATCCTGTCCTGGCTGAAGTGTCCACCTGGACCGGTCTCATGGCATTCCTCAAAAAGCATCCTTTGTAGCTCATTGTTTGGTGGCACGACGACCTAGAGAGTGAATCCCTGTTGCCAGGAGGGTTCGTCGGACCACAACTTGGTCTTCTCGTACCTGCTGAAATCCTCGTAACCCTTCACAAACAGCTTCACGAGGCACGGGTTTTTTTTGACAAATAGCGTGCTGATCTCGGCTATCAAAGTGGGTCATTGATTCACGGAATCCATTGGATTGTTGTTTCCAGGTCGACACTCGATGCCATTGTTGAAGTTGGACTCAAGGAACTTCATCCATCGAGTTTGTCGACGACGTAGATTTGGCAGATTCTTGAGAAAATTTAGTGCGTGGTGTTCAATGCTGACGATGTATCGCCAGAATTTCAAGTAGCATTGTCAATTTTGAACACGTGTACAACTGCAAGCATTTCTTTCTCGTGCACTGCATAGGTTACTTTTGATCCGCGCAGTTTTCTCGACATGTATGCGGCCAGTTGTTCTCCACTGGTATTGTCTTGGAGGAGAACAGCTCTGATGGCTTCATTGGACGCCTCGGTGGCCATGACATAGTCCACTGTTGGATCGGCCAATTCTAAGGCTAGTGTCAAGGTCTGAGAGTTTTTCAAAGAGTTGAACACATCTTGTTCGTTGTCCTCCCAATTCCACTCAGTGGTTTTTTGAGCGAGATGAAAGAGAGGTGTTGACACTCAAACAAAGTCCTTTACAAAACAACGGTAGTAGTTGCAAAAGCCCAAAAATTCTTTGGCCAATGAGAAACAACCTCCACCTTTCTTGGGTCCATGGTGATCCGTGTGCCCCCGATGATGTGACCTAGAAACTTGATCGAACGGCAAACGAAGTCGTATTTCAAGAGTTTTCTAAAAAATGGAGTACAATGTACATCTACAAAAAAAACCCCTCAGTGGGTTTCTGGAGATGTACATTGTACTCCTCCAGAGTGTTGTTGTACACCAGGATGTCGTCGAGTTTCACGATTGCAAAGTTGTTCATGTGCCAATGGAGTATGCTATTTATTGGCGTTACAAATGTTGCAGGGGCATTTGAGAGTCCAAACCGCATAATCGTGAACTCAAACTGCCCATCTTTAGTGCGAAATGCTATAATCTCAACAGACTTATCAGATACACGGCTCTGATGATATCCATTGGGAAACTCAATTTTTCTAAAAAATCAAAAAGTTCATCGGTTCGTGGAAGGGGGTAACGGTTCATGATGGTGATGTTGCTCAATTCTCGGTAGTTTACTCCCATCCGAAACTCTGTGGTTTGATTTTTTTCCAAATAGTACAGGTGCCACATAGGGTGACATGGAAGGTCTCACGAACACCTGATTGGGCATCTCGTCCAACTGCTTCTTGATTTTGGTCATCTCGTAATTGTTCATCAGATAAAGTCTATCTGATGGTCTATGTTTTGCACGAAGGCAGATATCGGGGTAGTTCGTCGAGAAAATCCCCTTTGAGATCCTCGATGAGTATTGCAAAATCCTCCATTATTACTACAAAATCTCAGGTGTCGAGGCCGAAGTTGTCTCCTCGGCAGCTGTGACTTCTTCTGCTTCTCCTGCCGCCACATGAACTAGCTACGCTTGAGCTTCGCATTTCAGATACCTCATGGCCACATTCAGGGATATCATTCGTCTTTTTTTTTGCTGTAAAAAATTCCTCTGCTACTTCCACCTATGCAACTTCCTGTGAGTGCCGTTTTGTCGTGGGTTGCTCAACCACAGGCAGATGTTGCTTTCTACCATTAATGCTGATGTAGACCGAACCACTGCTCCAGTCCAACTATGAATTTTGCCGGTATAGGCGATCTTGTCCAAGGATGCTTTTGTGGCCAATTATTGGGCAAGTTCTCCAGACCATTACATCATGTAAATCTCCAATTTGCAGTTGGAGTGGTTCACGAAGTCAACGGATCTGCAGTTGTCCGTCTATGGTTTTTCCTTCAAACACTCATGGTTCTTTCTGAAAATCTAGCTTCCAATCCATGTCACTACTTACAAAGTTGTGAGAAGCTCCTCCATCTAGTAGTTCCGGCACCAATATACGACTTTTACAACCCCTCGGTTGTACTCGTAGCAGTATCGCTGGTTTGTTTTTCTCGTATCCCTCGTCAACCTTTGCAATCGGAGGAACCCTTGTATATGGTGATGTGAGCCACTTAGATGGATGAGTGGTCGGTGTACAATTATCTGACTAGGGAGGGGATTTGATGTCTACTCCTGACCTTTGCCATTTCCCAAATGCTCAATTGTTTTCTCACTGGCTCCCCCCCTCTTTTGGTTTGCTGATGTCGTTTCTGACAGTCACGCAAGATATGGCCCGACTTTCCGCAAATCCAGTTGAGCCGTTGATTGCGTTGACCACCGACATCAAAATCCATCGAGGATGAGGATTCTATTCAGTATGACTTCCTCCACCACAGTAAGGATTTTGGCTTTGGGTTTGCCAATTGTTGGATTCTTGCATCTGAGCGTTAGACTTGGTCTTGTCAATGTGATCGGCTGCAACAATAATTCGGGAAAGGTCTTCTTGGATGTTAGAAATGGTGATTGTCCGCCGAATCTCTCGCTTGAGGCTGTTGTTGTAGTAGAAACACAGTTTGTCGGAGGTGAGGTCGTTGTCGGTGCTGATTTTGCAGAAATGCTATGCATACTCCGCCACGTTGGATTGCTGACGTGGACATTGAAGCTTGTGTCGTGTGTCAAACGTTTTTTCGGCTTCCCAAAGTGAGCCAGGATCACGTGCACAAAGTTGCTCCACATTTCCGGTGGTGTGAGAGAGTCGTGCCATGCCAGATTCATCTACTCAAGAGATAGTACACTTGTGATCGATGATGTGAGAGCGGTCGCGTGAGCCATTGATCTGGATCTAGCAATCTCCTGCTATCCTTGGGTTGTATTTAGACCAGACCACCAACATAAAGCTGTACCATGCAACAACGAGGTCGCAATGTCAATTTTCTTCTTGTCGTTGTTGACCCTAGAAGTGATGATGTACACCTCCAAAATCATCAGCCACATCTTGGCAATCGGTCTCTTGGAGTTCGCGGGATCGAACGGCTTGAGAAGAAACGGTCAAATGTGGGATTCACTCCACAGTTGTATAATTTTCTTAATGAGCACTACTCTGTGCGCACAGGAATTCCGAAGCTACTCTATTTCCATGTTTAGTTGTTGGAGCACATGGGTATTGAGGCCCTCGAGTCCCAAAAATTTATGGTGCAAGTCTTCATTTATTCGGGCATGTTGTCTGCTGCCTCCCATCTGCCAGGTGTCGACCCAACAGGCCGTGCGGAGGCAAAGGGTACGCCGAGCCAGAGTGGTCCGTCACCGGAGAGACTTTCGGGTTCATCGGTGTTCTGCCATTCATCGTGAAAGCTGCCACTACTGTCTGGTTTGCTTGGAGAGTGTCGGTGTTTGCGTGCTACTGATCCTCCATCACTGAAGTGATTGCTGGAGATTGCTGCTCATTGTTGATTGCGCTTCCTTTGTTTGTCGTTGTCATCATGAGGTCTGCGATGTTACGAATGGCGGAGATGCACTGAAAAATCATGCAAGGTTGTTGCAAGGTAGTTAATGCATTGGTTGACCCTCCATCACCACTACGCTACCACCTATGTTACGCCGAGCGGAACATAGGTGGTTCTCAGGGATGAGATACAAGGAAAAAGATGGTTCGAGGAACTGGGACAAATGGATAATTCTTATGAATCAGTTTGTGTACTTTGATGACAAGTGTTGAATGAGTCGAGCACATACATAGAATGCCGAATCTAAGAAAGAGACATATTTTGTTCCGTAGGCACTCGAGCCGAGCGACGTGTGCGAGGATGCGTCGTGAGTAGCTGCTTCAAGAAGCTCCGTCGACAAGTTGCGGGGCTTCAAGAATATTGAGGTGCGTTTTCATAAAGATGCAATGTCGTCGAAAATTTTACTGAAAAATGTTGAAACATTGATGTATTTCGCAACACCTTTGTCGACCATTATGGAAAATGGTCAAAGTAGTCAAAAATTTCTGTAACGCAACACCGGAGGTCGGGGAAGGTGCCCGAAATGACCTCAGCTGACTGACGTTATAATTTTGAGGTTGACCTGCAGTGGCCCACGGACCTAAGAACATAAATGCCCTCTAGTGGAGTTTTAGGGACTTGTGTATGTCAGGGAAGAAACACTCACTAGTAAGAATGGTCAGTTTGTCCGTCGAGTCAACATGGACGACCAGGCGCGACACCAAACTACTTTGTTGGTTTCCAACCGACGTGAAGAAATAGTAAAAAATCTTAAGTGTAGACCAATTGGACCTCATCGTCGCTGCTTTGTACGGGTGGAGCAGGCAATGCGCACTGAATGGGGTCAGAACTGTGGCTAATTGATGGGGGCTGAAGTGGTTATAAAGATATTGGGATGTTTGTACGCAGACCTGATCGCATTTGATTTTCTTTAGGTGATGAAGTGCCAACGAAGGGGTACTATCATGCAATACAAGAGACGGGTGGGCATTGGCCCCGACCACCATTGTCACGTGTTTTTAGATGTCGTAGAAATACAATTCAGTGTTGTTCTTCTATGCCCCATGGCTTGGATTCACGGACAGGTTGGGCATGCACTGCTCCCTTGGAGTAAGTCCCCCAAACGTTGTTCGTGGTGCAAGTCCAAGCAAGACACCAGAAGTGTAGCGCAACGGATAGCATGTTGGCCTTAGGAAAAACAGGTCCTGCGATTGAGCCTTGATGTGCGTAGGAAGGTTTTTGACCTTCCTGCACACGAGAATTTTCTTAGACATTTCTCCATGCATGAGGAGAATGTGCCACTTGGCGGTCAGTGGATGCGCCAATTGGCGAGCTGGACAGGTGGTATGGAGTGGCCACCCCAAAAGTGCCACTACACACACACACCTCAGATGCCAGGCCTATGACTATATGTACCAGGCTCATTCCTCATTCTAATCACACAATCTGGCCTTAGATGCTCCTCATAGAGTTGTCCAACTAAGGAATAGTATAAAAAAGACACTGGTTGTTCTAAACCCAAAGAGTTAGTCTTTCACTAGCACCTCGTGTGAAAGTGACCAAGTGTTAAGTGGACAAAGTTGCTAGCAAGTGATTGCCTAGGAGTTGCTCAGTGTGGAACCGTGATCCTGAGGGTGACATCTTCTCCTAGCTGAAATGCTAGGAGCAGATGGCAGGTGGTATTGTGTCAGCCCTGTTTTCTAGTCCGTTTGCCTCAGGCCGGTTGACAAAGGGTTATGGGCCCACGCTGACCAGTTGTAAGGCACGCTTCACTCAACTCTGGTACGCTCTTTCCAGGTGCGCACGTCAGCTCCATCAGCTCCATCTGCTCCACCTGCTTCACCAGCCCCAACGGCTGAACTGGCACCTAGGACACAGGGACCAAGGACAAGCTCTGCTCTTGGAGGCACGACCCTTGGGTCCCAACGAGGACAAGCTCTGCCCTTGGAGGCAAGACCCTGGGTTTGCTAGTGTGATCTGTCTTCTCTGTTTGCAGGTCAACATAGGTTGGAGGGGTAAGCAACGAAATTGCACCTTTAGACCGGTAGCAGACATAAGCAAACATCACCCTACATCGGCCTCAATGCAGCGGAGACGCAGATTGCAGAAAAGGGCAGCTAAAATGGTTGGCCCATCAGGAGCAGTGGGGGCTGCCACAGGGCAGTCCTCAAATGCAACAGAGGTTGCCGCAGGGCAGTCCTCAAATTCAACAGTGGCTACCACAGGGTAGATCACAGGAGTAACCGTGATTTTCACCGCACTGCCTCAAGGTCTTGGATCTTTGGGAGGTATCCCTGTCTTCGAGGGGAACGACTTTCCATTGTGGAGACGGCAGCTCGAACTGGCTATGGAAGTGCATGGATTCATCAAGCTTCTGAAAGGAGAGGTGCAGGTTCTCAGGGAGGGCTCACCGGAGCACGAGACATGGACTGAAAGAAATGATATCGTCATTTCACTCCTAAGCAACGCGGTGGCCAAGAAGTATGTTCCTGTCATTGCAGAGTTCACACTGGCTTCGGATGCTTCTGCCAAGCTCAAGCGTGTGCACCAATCCACCTCTCTTGCAAACAGATTATTCAATACAACGACTGATCAACATGCGAATGAATGAGGGGGAATCAATTCCCGATTTTCTACAAGAGTTTGAGGGGCTCCTTGGCGAGGCTCGCCAGATGAACTGGGACCTTGACAAAAACATGTAAGCCATGATCCTCCTCGTTGCGCTACCGAAGAGCTGGAGCCAAATGATCACCGTCATGGGCTGCTGGAAGGAGGATGATCTGACGTACACGTCAGTGTCCGAGTACATGTGAAACGAGGCCATGCGCCGCAGCGGAAGTGAGGCTAACTTCTCAGCCTATGCTGCACGCTATGGTGGCCGCGGGATCAAAGGGTCAGCCTCTGGTCAGAAAGGCGGTAGCGGAAGCGGTGATGGCGGAGGCAACAATGGTGGCAAGGCTCGCAAGCGACAAGGCAACTGCCGCAACTACGGCAAAACCTGGGCATTGGGTAAGAGAGTGCAGGTTGCCAAAGAAGGAAGACGGCGGAAGCGGTGGGAACAAAGGCAGAAAAAAAGGTGGCAAAGAAGCCACCAATATGATGGCGCAAAGTACGCC
The DNA here is from genome assembly GCA_023375785.1 of Penium margaritaceum. Lineage (NCBI taxonomy): Eukaryota > Viridiplantae > Streptophyta > Zygnematophyceae > Desmidiales > Peniaceae > Penium > Penium margaritaceum. The sequence continues at coordinate 429,541 of SZWC01000349.1, read as the reverse complement.
TCCAACAAAGGGCGCAGCGCTGCTCAGGACAGGAGCCTTTGGGCTCGACTCAGGCATTGATCACCACTCTAGCAACGACAAGGCTGGATTTATCTCCATCGCCCCCATTGATCGGTGGTTCAGATGTGCAAATGGCAGCATTGTGAACGCAAACGATGTTGGAGACAAGCTGGCGAGCATCAATCATAATGGTGCAGAGAAGGATCTGCGGCTGCGTGACATAGTCTACATGCCCTCCTTTGCAACAAACCTCCTGTCCATGTCAAAAATCACGGACAACGACATGACGGTGGTGTTCACACAGAAGAAGGCGGTCATCGCCAAGAACAAGGACATCAAGGTCCTCTACGCCAACAAAGATCTCGTGGTACAGGTCCCACGGGTTGACGGGCTCTACGTATTGCAGAAAACCGCAACAAAGAGCTCGGAAGACGAGGGTCATGCGTGTGCGGCGGAGGCAGTGGTCTTGGCACCAACGCAGGAGAGCACACAAACGGAAACTCAAAAAGTATCCTCTGCCGCAAAGGACGAAGACGCTGATCTGTGGCATAGACGCTTTGTGCACGTTGCAAACATCAAGCTTCAAGTCATCCAGCAACAACAGCTGGTCCGCGGCATGGATGGGAGCAAGAAGGATGCGGCTTTTTGTGGCAGCCTATGTGAACCTTGCCTCCAAGGCAAGACCAAGCGAACACGCTGTGAGCACAACAGTCGCCACGCAGAATCAGCCCTTGACCTGATTCACACCGACGTATGCGGACCCTTTCGCACAGCGTCAAACGATGGTAGCAAGTATTTTCTGACCTTCATCGACGACCACAGTCGCAAAGTGTGGATCTTCTTCCTCAAAACCAAGGGAGAGGTCAGTGAAAAGTTGCATGATTTTGTCGCCATGGTGGAGCGGCAGACTGGAAAAAAAGTCAAAGCAATATGAAGCCACAACGGCGGAGAGTATGAGGCATGCAAGGGCTGGTTGCGGCAACATGGGATCAACCACCAGCCCACAATGCCCTACACGCCGCAAAGCAATGGTGTGGCCGAACGGATGAATCAGACCATCCTCGGCATGGTGCGCAACATGCTATTTGATGTAAAAATTCTACCACGGTTCTGGGCGGAAGCGGCAAGAATGGCATGCTACCTTGTCAACCTCATTCTTGCGGCTACTCTGGGCAGGCGTGGAAAGAAGAAGGGCAAGAAACAGATGACGCCACAAGAAGTATGGTTAGAGAAGAAGCCTGACGCATCACACCTGAAAGTCTTTGACTGCACCGCATGGGCAAAGGTTCAGGCGGGTGAGGGTGCCGGCAAGCTGGATGCAAGAGCACGAAAGTGCGTTATGGTAGGCTATGAGACGGCCCACAAGACCTACCGCTTGTGGGACCTGGCAGGAAGAAGACTCATCACCAGACGGGACGTCACTTTTGACGAGAGGAAACCAGACAAGGAAGAGATGCTTGATCCCACGCAAGCTCCAGAACAGGGAGAGTGGTTGGTGCTGCTGGAGTCAGGAGATCAAGCTCCCAAAAACTGGCAAGTGGTGCCAGTGCGGCAAGCCGTGAAGAAGAGTGGTGTGGCTGGGAGAGCGGCTGCGCAAGCTGATGCAGCAGCTAGCTCCGACACAGATTCGGAGACATCCGAGGCCTCTGAGACCAGCTCCGAGGCCAGTGGCTCTTCATAAGAGGAAAACTTAACTTCAGAGCAGCCAACAGCACAGGAGCAACAGCAAAGCAAAGATCCACCAGCAATGCAGCAATGCAGCATCGCAGCACACGGTAGAGAAAACAGACTCCAAAGTACGACGCTGACACTGGAAGTTGGACTGGACTGAGCTTGTCTTGTTTGGCTCAGGGAGAGCCACTCACTGTGGCTGAGGCACGGCAAGGCCCGATGCGGCCAAGTGGAAGGAGGCGGTGGACAGCGAGCTCGCGTCCATCGAAGAAAATGGCACGTGGGTGCTAGTGGACAGACCCGCTAATGCTCACGTGGTGGGCTCAAAGCGGTTGCTCAGGCTGAAGCGGAAGCAAGATGATAGCATCGACAAGTATAAGGAAAAGATCGTGGCGAAGGGATTTTCTTAGCGCGTAGGATCTAAGTGTGATGAGACCTTTGCACGGGTCGTCACGCTTGCCTCCATCAGGTCCCTGCTGGCCGTCGTTGCCGCCAAAGACCTTGAGATCCACCAGATGGATGTGAAGACAGCTTTCCTTTATGGGAAGCTTGACAAGGAGGTGCTAATGGAGGTACCGGAAGGTGTCCAAGCACCTGAGGGTAAAGTGTGTAAGGTGGTGAAGGCGTTGTACGGCCTGAAACAGGCCCCCCGTATCTGGTACAAGGAAATGGACAGCTACATGGCTGAGCTCTCCTTTTTGCACTACAAGAACGACCCTCGTGTCTATGTGCGGGAGGATGAGCGTGGCTTGCTGCTTGTGGCATTGTATGTCAACGACTTGATCATGCGCTCTTCCACTGATGAGCCCCTTCCGGACCTCAAGAAATACGTAAGTAGCAAGTTCAAGATGAAAGACATGGGTCCTCTCGACTACTAACTCGGGATTGCCGTTCAACGCAACCGCAAAGCAGGCACCATCGAGCTCAGCCAGACCAAGTACATCATGGACGTCTTGAAGCGCTACAACATGGAGGACTGCAAACCCGTCAACACCCCCATGCCCTCCAACTGCAAGCTCTCCTCCTCCATGTCACCAAGCAACAAGGCAGACCGGTGGGAGATGGAAAACATTCCGTACCATTCTGTCGTTGGCAGCCTCATGTATGCGATGGTGGGGACGCGACCTGACATTGCTTATGCGGTGGGCCATGTGAGCAGGTTTGTGGCCAACCCTGGGCCAGAACATTGGCAAGCCGTGAAGCGGATTTTTTTCTAACTCAAAAAGACTCGGCACGTTGGACTTCAGTTTGGAGGTCTGGAAGGATCAGACTTGCTGCGACTGTCGTGCTACACTGACGCGGACTGGGGAGGGCGGATTGACGACAGGAGGTCCACCTCAGGCTTTTTCTGCCTTCTCAACGGTGGTGCGGTCTAGTGGGCAAGCAGGAAGCAGGACTGCATCTCGCTTTCTTCTGCTAAGGCACAGTACATCGCACTCTCCGAAGTGTGTAAGGAAACACAGTGGCTCCGCAGTTTGCTTGATGAGATCAAGGCACCACAAGAGGAAGCAACGGTCATCTGCATCGACAACCAAAGTTCCATCGCTATGGCACTGGACGACATGATCTCCCGGCGTACAAAGCACATCGACATTTGGTACCACTACTCACGTGACCTTGTCGTGAAGGTTGTCATGGAACTGGAGAACGGTTCAACCAAGGAATTGCTTGCGGACTTCTGGACAAAGCTGCTAGATAGTGAATTGTATGTTGCAGGTGCTCGAGGAGTCGGCATGGTGGATGCAAGAGATGAGAACTAAAGACCAAGACAGGTGACGTGCACAAACACAACACAAATTTACAGGTTTGTGCGGAAGAAAATTACTTCAGCAGATGGCCTGACGTGCAAGGGAGATATTGTTGTTCTTTTATGCCCCATGACCACTGCTATGGATTCACAGACAGGTTGGGCATGCACTGCTCCCTTGGAGTAATTCCTCCAAATGTTGTTTGTGGTGCAAGTCCAAGCGAGACACCAGAAGTGTAGCGCAACGGATAGCATGTTGGACTTAGGAACAACAGTTCCTACGATCAAGCCTTGATGTGTGCAGGAAGGTTTTTGACCTTCTTGCACACGGGAAGTTTCTTATACATTTCTCCATGCATGAGGAGGATGTGCCACTTGGCCGTCAGTGGATGCGCCAATTGGCAAGTTGGACAGGTGGTATGGAGTGGCCACCCCAAAAGTGCCACTACACACACACACCTCAGACGCCAGGCCTATGACTATATGTACATGGCTCATTCCTCATTCTAATTACACGATGTGTCCTTAGATGCTCCTCACAGAGTTGTCCAACTAGGGAACAGTATAAAGAAGACATTGGTCGGTCTAAGCCCCATGAGTTAGTCTTTGACTAGCACCTCGCGCGAAAGTGACGAAGTGTTAAGTGGACACAGTTGCTAGCAAGTGATTGCATAGGAGCTGCTCAGTGTGGAACCGTGATCCTGAGGGTGATATCTTCTCCTAGCTGAAATTCTAGGAGCAGACGGCAGGTGCTATTGTGTCGTCTCTGTTTTCTAGTTCGTTTGCCTCAAGCCGGTTGACATTGAGACCATTAAAAATGGATTTCATGATCATCATTGAAGCACATTCAAACGTTACTTTGCACTCATGTACTACAAAATATTTTTAGAAGTTTCATAGGCATGAGCAGATCAAAACATGTCAGTGTTGTAAACTTCAAACGTGGTGTCTTCAACTGATCATGGACTTCCATTGACGATCCACTCCCTAAGCTAAGGAAGGGAACAAAGCCAACATATGATGTCACATGCCAGGCACAACTGTCCTGGCAGGCACCATTCTGGGGCCAATGAATTGTCAAGATCTTTGTCATGTACGAATTAATTGTCAAGTACAGTCCTCATGGCCAATTTTGTTGCTGAACTTGTAAAAAGGACACCATCTTTGTCTATTTTTTCTCCTGTGAAACTTGAGCAGTTAGACACATCCTCTTCGTAAGTGATGATTCTTGCTAGCACAAACTAGTTGACATGCACGTGACCGGTGCTACGCCATGGAATGGAACAAGCTTAGTCCTTAAATACGATGAGGGTAACCCAACAGGAACAAGTAAGTGAGTCATAGGATAGAGAGGTGATACAGGCCAGATGACCATGCTACCCACGCAAGGAAATCAACCTGGGGCCCGAACGCCACCCAGGGATTGAACCTGAATGAGAAGTGAGCGAGATTCCAGTGGTTTCTCACACGAAGGGGTAAACTGGTCGTGTGGTCCCAAGGGATCAGCAATCCAACATCACCTGTTTGCTGCATGCATGACTGAAACGCTCAAGCCACATCGACCACGAGCGTGTGTGGAAGCATGCGCTCTTGTGCTACGTGGACTCTATGTTATTTTATGAGAACACTTAGCATGTTACATTTGATCCCTACAGTCAATCTCTTAACACATCCAATATAGGTGCTGTGGCCGCCGCTTCTGCACTTGGCTGAAGAACTAGCACTGTGTGCTCCGTGATATGTACATCGGTGTTTCACCCGAGAGCTTTTATCTAGGTAAATCACCGGTAGTGATGGTGTGTGTGTGTGTGTGTGTGTGTGTGTGTGTGTGTGTGTATGTGTGTGTGTGTGTGTGTGTGTGTGTGTG
>SZWC01000349.1:391534-424061 GCA_023375785.1 Penium margaritaceum | reverse complement strand
GTGTGTGTGTGTGTGTGTGTGTGTGTGTGTGTGTGTGTGTGTGTGTGTGTGTGTGTGTGTGTGTGTGTGTGTGTGTGTGTGTGTGTGTGTGTACATGTGTGTGTGAACAGAGTCATGAGGTCAACTTGTTTGCACGTGTTACACTCATAACCAACACTATCCCATGACCGACAGACGAATAGTCAACACACACATGAAAAGATGCATCAAACATGTCACTCATGCATCATATGAGAAACCATCTTTGTCAATCAGGACCATCACGAGCATGCAACGAACCAACAACGTTTAAAACTTTCTTAAACATGCCACTACTGAGTACCTTGGCAAGAAAATCTGCACGATGCTAGGAATATCGACCATGTCGACCTGAACCTCTCTGACAGCAATGCGTCTGTGCACAAATTGATGCTTGATGTTGATGTGCTTTGTGCTTGAATGATGCATGCCATCATGCTCAACAATTACCTTTGTGCTTTGATTGTTGCAGTGCAGAGTGATGCAGCAGATGGGAATACGCAACTACTGGAGCAAGCGGGACAGCCAAGCGCTCTCAGATGTACGTGCACCGAGTGTGACGTTCTCAGTCTCACTCGAGCTGTGTGAAACACATCCTTGTTTTCTGCTCTCCAAGAGACAACTATCCCACCAAGAAGAAAAAGGTAGCCAGTGCGACTACATGCATCTATGTCGTGTGTCCAATCACGTCAATATAGCCATCAACAACCACAGAGGGCTACCCATGATAGCACAATCTGAATCACATTGTAGAGAGTGTATAGCAGACCACATGCAGGGTAGCTTCTGGCGGGGCTGCTATGAGAACTGGACTAGGAAGGTGATCGAGAAGGCCACATACGCCCGGGTGGTGGTGGCAAGGTACATGAGGGATCCAATCACACAAAGGTAATCAGCAGCGTCAACCGTCTCCCCCAGCTGTGCTAGGTCAAGGAACTTTACCAACCACTGACCCGCTGGAGTCATTGGGGTAGAAGCAGTGGCCACATCGGCTAGAAGGACCGCAAAGCACTCGCCTAGGCTGCGGACATAGGTGGTTTGATGCACGTACAAGATGCAACGCAAATGATCTTGCTCTAGCTCCATTCCAAGGAACACTCGTGCTGTGCCCAGATCCTTCATGTTGTATGTGAGGTGTAGCAGGGACTTAACAACCTGAATAAACACAGTGCTCAGTGAGACAATGAGCATGTCATCGATGTAGACCAGAATGGCCACAAGGGGCTCGGATGGAGGACTCATGAAGAGCGCTAGATTTATCGTGCTACGAAGATATCCAACTCTCTCAAGGGTGGAGGAGATCTCCATGTTCCAATAGCACGGTGACTAGGTGAGGCTGTAGACGGCTTTACGCATGTGCCAGGCTCGGTTGGTGCCAACAGTGAAGCCCGACGGCTGCACCATGTAGATATCCTTGTCGAGACATCCATGTAAGAGTGCAGTATTAACATCCATCTGCTCCATCCACCAGTGATGCTGTGCGACAAGACTCAGAAGTATGTGGGCAGTGGTGTAGTGCCCGACTTGTGCAAACTTCTCGTCGAAGTCCACTCCAGGGATCTGTGAGAACCCTTTGGCGGTGAGCTGGGCCTTGTACCATTGGGTTTTAGCTTTGAGCAAGGAACCCAGCAAGCTCAGACAACCTTACGGCCGGTTGGGAGATCAACAAGCTCAAAGGCATCATGTTCCTTGAGGGCATCATGTTCCTTCAGCACCTCCTACATCACCTTCTCCCAGAGATCAGCATCTGCTAGCTCACAAGCCTGCCAAACTGTGGTGGGTTCTGGTGGAAGTGTGGAAATTCCACTCATGGTGAAGCATGCAGCAAAATAGCCTGCGACATGAGCCTCACGAGTACTGTGGAATTCATGTGCAACAAGGGCACATCTCAAAACAGAGGTGGGATGGATGACACTGAAAACAAGACCGAGCGCATTGAGATGGGTGGGTCTGGCAGATGACCATGCCATAGAAGATGATGCACTGGAGCGTGTTTGGTACTAGGAGAGGGAACAAAACCCCCCTTCACGTGTGTACGGTTCAAGAGTGATGGCAGGGGCCTGAGACAAAGGACATGGCTCTGAGGAGTAAGCAGGTGCAGTAGTGGGTGACTCAGGGGTAGAAGGCGAGCTGGAAGGAGAGTGTGGTAAGGAGTGCACTAGGACACTTGTGGGTGGAGAAACTGGCTCAAAGACTACAGGGAACATAGAGACGAGCGATGAGTCAGGGGGAGAGGCAGACGTAAATCTGGAAGAACTATGCAAATCACCAACAAGGACTGTAGAGAGGACTGCGAAAGGGACAATGAGTGTGCGACACATGCAGTTCAATGAGTAACCCCCAAGATTGGAGCCGGACACAAACCAATCCCTCCAAGATGACAGGGCGAGGCCAGAGAGAAAGATGACGCAACACGAAATAGGTAATGAGGAAAAACTTCCTCAAAGAAGAGAGCATCACAGGACTCAATGACGCGACAACGGTGAGTGTTGTAGAAGCGCTAGGCCTTGGACGAGGCAAAACACCTAGAGATATGTACAGACCAACACAAGGACTGAGTTTTCCATCACGAAGGTCATTTGGCAGCCAAACAGTAGCAACACCGCCCTAGACACGGGCAAGATGCAGGTAGTGCGACGACTAGACCAACTCTCAAAGGGAGTGACATGACGAGGAAGCGGACCGTGAGGGACACGGTTCCAAACCCATGTCCTCCAAGACATGGCCTCAGAGGAGAAGAGAGGGGATAGGTGCAAGGCAGTAAGGAGAGTGTGGATACCACAAGCAAGAGTGCAGTTCCAGTGCTGAGAGACACCATTTTGTTGGGGTGTGGAGGGAGCAGACATCTCCATGCACACCCCACAAGAGGTCAAGGAGTGGGCGGTGGATCCCAATCACTCACCGCCACGGTCACATAAAAAAGCACGAAAGACGGTGACCACAGGCAAATTCAGCCAAAGGAATTCATGAGTTGAGAGTGGGACAGATGTCACTCTTTTGTCGAAGGGAAATGACCCAGCACATGCAAGAATAGTCGTCAGTCAGGCAAAAGACAAAGCGAACGATTCCACCTAAGATGTCATGAGGAAGTGGACCCACAAAATCAACATGCAGAAGGTTGAGCGGGTGAGAAATGCAACTGTCAGAAGTGGAAAAAGGGGACCGATGCATCTTGCCTTGAGCGTAGTGAAGGTAGCCGGCCGCAAAAAGAGTGGATAACAAAGAAGCGTTAAGACCATGAGCAGGCTGGTGGAAAAACAAGCTGTCAACGGCAGCCATGTGGTTGAAACAGAGGCAACAATGCAAGAGCTGTGCGTGCTCTGGGGACAAAGAGCGAGGAACAAGAACCAGCACAGTAGTGGCAGGAGCAGAAGCGAAGGAAGGAACACGGAACAGACAATTGTAGCGTATGCTGCAAAGCAAGACATGGCATGTGGTGCAATGTGACACAGACGCAATGCCGTGGCTGGAGGAGAAATCCATGCCCTTGTCATTGAGAGTTGTAACAGAAAGTTGACTGAAGTCAGTGCACGTACAGCACATCACGCAAAAAAAGCTCCCCCCAGGGCCCACAAAGCAAACCACACCAACACCCTGGACTGGCAAAAGTTGGCCGTAGCTGGTGCAATCAAAGCGAGCAGAGCCAACATGACCCAAGGAGATGAAGGACGAGGGGGAGGACGTCATGTGATGGGTTGCTCAAGGATACAGAACCCCCCAGATAAGCACACAGAGGAAGGGACTCGACCATCAGCCACAAGCACGGAACGAGGCATGAGCAGCTGGCCACAAGCAGCAAGACAGCGAGCCATGTGAATGGACTGCCAGTTCTCAATCCACGGAATGTCAACAGGCAGAGTCTCCTGAACACAGGCCGACGTAGAGCCACAAAGTGCAATGTCAGACTTACACGCAAGTGACCCCAACTGAACATGCACTCTCACCTCCCTGATCACAGAGTTGGTGTTGACGGACAAGATGAGAGAGTGTTGCGTCCACCTGACGGGCGTCCTCCAGTGGGTCAGAAGTGATGACGACTCCTGAGGGTGGACACTGGTGGAGATAGTTGGGTGAAACCTATGGCAGAGGGGTGTAGGGGCCAGTGGAGGGTCCATTGAAGGAGGACCCCTAAAATGATGGAGGCCACCTCCAAGGGTAAAACGACGGGGGCTGTGTAGTGGCAGTGCTGTAGGCGGTGGCTACAAACTGTGGACTGGGACTGGCCGGGACAGTCAATGTAGAGGCACGGGCGGAGGTACCACTGCCACAGGTAGACCGTACCCAGTGAGCGTGCATCGGGGATGCAAGGCGTGTATCATCGAGAGGAGCGGGGAACTTAGGGACAGCGTGTCCAAGACTGCCACATTTTTAGCACATGACTGTGCCAGAGGAGGATGACAGAGATGAGGAGCTGATGGAGTTCTTACCTCTCCCACGTCCACCTTGCCCAACACGCTGCCCCCCACCCAAAGATTTACCTTTGCCTTTTCCGCGACCCCGACCAGTGCCCTGAGTAGCCAGGGAGATGGCTGACGTGGAAGAGGAAGTGGAAGAGGATGTAGAGGAGGCAGTTGAGGGGCAGGTCACAAGAGTGTGCACGGTTTTGGCTGCGGTGACGGCAACACGGTGGATACATTTTTTCTATAGGGTGCTCCACTTGTTGATGAGGCGCTCTTCCGTGAACTAACGAAGGGTGCGAATGCCAGTTGGGGCATGTCCGGGAACGGACTCGGCAGCAAGGCACTTGACCTCAGAAGCTTTAACCTCTTTTAAGATGTCAGAGAGCTCGGGGATGAGGCCGTTGACAATGGAGAGAACCACTGGGAACTGGCCGGGGATTGCCTTGCCAAGATCGCGCAGAAGACAAAGAATGCGAGTCCAATAGGCATCAGCTCTCTTCTCATCATGCATGGATAGTGTGTTGAAGTGAACAGTAAGCACGCTCTGTGCTACGTGTCCTGTCACAGTGGTGTGGCGCTTGATGAGTGCATGGACACAGACTGGATCAGCACGCGTGCGACGTGCGGTGTCAGTATTGTAGGACCCGATTTCATCTGTGAGATCATCCGCTCCTCCCCTGATGAGGGAACAAACAGCTCTGGTTGCTTCTGATTCGATGGAAGGGTCTGCGGCTGGATGGGGTGCATGATAGTATTCCCAGGGCTGCTTGCCATGTGTTCATGAGATGAAGCGTATTTCTCAGACGAGAAGGTGAGGTTGGGAGAGAAGTGAGGAGGCAATGTGATAAAGTCGCTCTGGCGCTGCAGAGACAATGCAAGGGCTTTGACTGAGGCTTTGCCAGCGGTGATGGCGACTCAAGAGGATCAAACTGAACGACACCTGATGTGGTGGATGCAGAAGCACGTGAAGTGGAGAATGCAGCGGCAACGCCAATGGCAGTGGATGCAGAGGGAATGGAACACAATATGGGCTGCAGGCGCTTGAGGACCAAGTCAGCGATGTGTGTGCTAAAGTTTCCTAATCATCTTGCTCACGAGAGAGTCTTTCTTCTTCTGTGTGATGCACAGCGAGAGCCTCTTGTCAAGCAGTGCGCTCACGATGCAGCTCTACTTGCAATTGCTCATCGCTAACCTGCATGGTTGAACGATAGTGCTCCACCAAAACAAAATGGCAGATTTTCCCTTGTCCCAGTGGGTGTGGGAAAAATTAAGAGAGTTTTGGCTAGCGGCTGTGCTCCAAGACAACAGACTTGGATGTACAAAAGGCCAACGTAAAGCCAAGCCACATAGAGGGCAGAGAGAAGGTCCAAGCTCACCAAGCCAAGAGGCAAAAAGATGAGAGGGGAGGCAGTACAGCCACGGCTGACACGCAACGAGTGCCACGGCAGATGATGCCGACAAAAGAAGGCAGCCCTGGCATGGGCTGCAGTAGTGAGAGTGAAAGATGCCGCCACTGTGGAGACAAGCATGAGAATGTGGAGCCTAACCCCAGACGCCGACGGGGCGGAGAAGGCCTGGGACATGGATATGTGAATAGAAGTCACAGCACTGGAGAGTGTTGTAGCGCAGACTGCTGCTACAGATGCCACCGCTTCTGCTGCACCAGCAACCTGAGTTGCGATATTGACTGTTGCTGCGACAAGGGGCCCCTGATCCACTACGTCAGTGGTGTATGCTCCAACAGCTCTGCCATCAGCTGTACTGGCACGTGGACAAGCTGCTCGTGCTGTGGCAGAAAATGTGGAGGCAACAGCTACAGTGGAGACCAGTGTTGCCTCTAGAATGTTGTTCTTTTTTCCCTTAGTATGCCTGAGGCGGCGTCAGGAGGCGTCGACAATCCGCTGGAGGGGGAAAACCCTTGAAATGCACTCTAGCTGCCTGAGGAGTGCTCCAAATCTAGATTATAATAAATTTCCTAAAAGTTGATGAGTTGTTGAATCTGGTGGAAGTTCAACAGAATCAGAAAAGTAACAAGGGAAACATGGGCTTGCAAAGTTGGGGTGTGCGCGGAGGCTCTGGGAGTCGGCCACGGTTCGACTGCCGGTGAAAAGTCCACCGGAACGAGTAACAAATACACATCTGGTGTTTTTGCCCCGGAGGACCGCCGATTCGCTCCACCGATTCGTCGGATGTCAGTAGTACAGGTTGTTACTGAGGGACCTAGCCAAAATCTTGCCTTGGAGTCCGGAACTCAGAATTACAGTTGGTTACTCGTGGACTTACTCAAAATTCCAACTGCAGGTCCACAGACAGGTTTCGATCCACATCAATCCCCATTCAAAGACTCAATGATTAACTCATCAAAACAAACCCCAAAGGCGCAAGGGGCATCGCCACTACGTGTAGGGACATCTGCACCTACAAAAAGGCGTTCTGATGGGTCCTCGATGTGTGAGGGCATCTGGTCGAGTGACATGGTGCGCCCCGCTGACTAAGAAGCTGGATTGGGGTGTCGCGCCTTAGCTGATGTAGCGAGAGCTATGGTGATCCAAATCACACACAGTTTAGTGCAGTGGAGAGCTCATGACTAGCCCTACAAATTCAGTTCATTTCCATGTTAAAACATTAATGCAAAATACCATTTTTCTCTTCGCAAAAGTGACTGTCTCACAACTGCATTGCACTCCCCGAAACATAGATGGAGGCGAACAAAAAGCTCACGATTAGACTCAGAATTCGCACAAAAGAAGCCATGAACAGAGTGAAGGTCTGTCAGACCACGTTGGAACTACCATCACACGATTTTCTGACAAAGGGATATGGGCCCACGGCCCTGAACAGTCTACAAATCGCTCACGGCTTTTGCGACGGACGGGATTGTCGTCGCGGACAATGTTGTTGTTACACTGTGAGGACCTGGAATGGAAGACAGCGCGATGGCGCAGAAGGAGACGCAGCCCATCCAGAAGCATGTGGACGGCCTTGGCTTTTGGCTATGGAGGTGGCAATTTGAGATCCACCTCACACATAAAGGGCTGCTGCATGTCATGAAGGGAACGGAATTCCTCGACGAAAGGACGGCGACGGAAGCGCAGAAGGAGGCCTTTGCAAAGAAGAACACGGAAGTGCTCATGTTGCTGGTGTTTGCTACGGCTGATTCGTAGTGGGGCTACTTCTAGGGCTGCACGGTGGCAGCCAAATCCTGGCAAAAACTCTACGTCATCCATCAATACAAGTCCCTGGCAAGAAAATTCTTTGCGTTGAAGCGACTCCTCATGATGAGAATTCTGGACGGAGATGATTTCATCTCCGCCATTCAACAGACCGAGTTGCTCGCCTCAAAGTGCAACGACGTGGGGTGGAAGATCCACACACAGATGTAGGCGATGGCCCTCCTCATGGCCCTTCCTGACAGTTGGAGCCCTCTCATCACCATCTTGAGAGGATGGACAGAGGACAAGCTCACCTATGCCGCAGTCGCAGAATACATCCGCAACAAGGTGCAGCGATGGAGCTGTAGGGAGTCCTTGTCGACCTCATTGGCCCTCGTCACGAAAACGCATGGTGGCGGAAGTAGAGGCAAAGGAAGTGGCGGACATGGTGGTGGTAAGAAGGGTGCCAAGAAGGATACATGTTGTAACTACGGGAAGGAGGGCCAGTGGGCTTGTGAGTGCATCGAGGAGGCAAAGACCGGCGACGAAGAAGCCAAAGGCAAGAAGGCGCTTCTGAATGGCACTCAGAACCACTACCTCAAGAAGGCTAACTGGCGATTCCTTGACTCCGGAGCGGAGGAGCATACCCAGGTCAAGAAGGATGGGTTCATCAACTACACCAAGTCCCATAAATCCATGGTGGTCGCAAACGACAAGGTTGAACTGGCAGCTGGCCAAGGAGACGTGGATGTGGAGGTGGTGGTTGGTGGAAAGTGGGTGCAGTGCATCATCAAGAACGTGCAGTACGTACCTGGCTTGGCTGAAATTCTAAGTGTCAGCCGCTTGAAGGACGAGGGGTACGAGGTACTCTTTAGGAGGAAGGGGGCAGTCATGCGGAAGGACGGTGGCAATGAGACCGAGCTGGAGGCTAAGCGCAAGGGAGGCCTCTACATCCTAGAGACCAAGGTGATCCCTGCGGTGACAGATTAAGGAGACATGCAGGAACGCACGTCAACCTGGCCAGAGGAGGGAGAGCTGATCTAGAGCTCTGGCAACGACGACTTAGGCATTCCTCACTAGTGGTGAAGGAGATGGCGAAGCGTGAACCGGTACGTGGCCTTGTCATCAATGGTGCATAAGAGGCGATAGTGCACAAAATGTGTGTGCCTTGCACTTTGGGTAAGGGGCGGCGCAAACCGTTCAACGAGGACGTGAATTGCACCTCAGACCTGCTGGAGGTCATACACAGCAACGTGTGCGGACCATTTAAGACAGCGTCAAAGAGCGGCGCGCGTTACTTTGTCACCTTCATTGATGACTACGGTAGAAAACTCTACGTGTACTTCATGAAGCAGAAAGGCAAGAGCTTGGATTGGCTGAAGGAGTATGTCGCGGTGGTGGAGAGGCAGACTGGCTGGAAGGTCAGAGCAATACACAGTGACAACGGCAGAGAGTACATGGGCTTTAGCGGATGGATGAAGCAACAGGGCATAAAATGGGAACAAACAACATCGTTTTTGCCTTAGTCTAATGACGTGACGGAGCGGGCAAACCAGACACTACAGAACATGGTACGGACCATGTTGGGGGATGTAGGATTGTCGTAAAGTTTCTGGACAGAAGCTGTGCGCACGAAAAGCTACACCATCAACCTCACCCTGACAGCGGTGTTAAAGGGGAAGAGCAACTGGAAGATGCAGCAGGAGGTTTGGAGCGGGCGCAAGCCAAGTGTGGCACACCTAGAAGTGTTCGGGTGCAAGGGACACGCGATGGTGCAGGCTGCATACCGGCGTGACAGCAAGCTGGAGTCACGGGCAAACGCGTACCTTTTCCTTGGCTATGAGAGCGCGCATAAGGTGTACCGGCTCTATGACACGCCCAAGGAGGAGGTAATCCGTAGCTGAGATGTCGAGTTTGACAAGCAGCACAGTCACATCAGTAATAACAACTTGGGTGTGGTGTAGTCTCCAAAGATGGGGGAGTGGTTCCTCCTTTTGGACTACGAGAAGGAGCCGGGAGATGCCAAAGTTGAGGATGTGGCATCAGAGCACGACGGTGCACCAGCGGTGGCAACCAACATGTAGGACTCCGATAACAATAAACCTGATGAGGAGATCCACCAGAAGGATCTGGCGGATGAGGCACAAAGGGTGCCAAGGCGCGCAGTCCCGACGGAGTACGAATTGGGCATTGGTGGAAAAACCATTAGACGCGCCGCCCATACGGGCAATGTTTTGCCAAAGCGGGAGAGACCCTTAGGAAGCCGTCCAGTTGACGAATCACCGAAGTGTGCAAAGTCAGAGGGATTGTAGCAAAGTGGTGAGGCACCACCAAAACTGCTGCACCATAGCGGGAAGCAGCAGAAAGCGGGGAAGCGCTTCGACACAAGCACCGGTCGATGGATCGGCACGACACACTGCATGCTGGCTGCATCTATGGAGCCGACTACCATGCAAGAGGCACTTGCGCGATTCAAAGGGGAGCAATGGGATGCAGCCATCAAATCTGAGCTGGAATCCATCACAAAGAATGACACGTGGGAGCTGGTTGATACGCCGAAAGATGCCAAGGTCAGCGGCTCAAAGTGGGTCTTCAAGACCAAGTTCATAAAGGAAGGCGTGGTTAATAAATTCAAGGTGCGGCTGGTGGCAAGGGGATACGTGCAGTGTAACGGTGAGCAATACGATGAGACGTTCGCTCCGGTCGCCATGTTCACAAGCATCCGGGCGATCCTTGCGGTGGTAGCCGCGAAGGACATGGAGCTCCACCAAATGGACACAAAGACGACCTTCCTCAACGGTATTATGGACAAAGAGATCTACATGGAGGTTCCAGAGGGGGTGGAGGTGCCAGAGGGCAAGGTGTGCAAGTTACGGAAGTCCTTGTACACGCTAAAACAACTACCTAGATGTTGGTACCAACACATGGACAAATTCACGACACAACTCGGCTTCAAGCGTTGTGATTCGGATCACAACATGTATGTGCGGCACGAGAAACAGCTCCATCAGATCGTTGCACTCTACCTGGACGACCTAATTTTGTGCTCGACGGATCTGCCGAGCCTATGGTAGCTAAAAGAGCAGCTCAGCACCAGATTCTAGATGTCAGACACGGGAGAGCTGGAGTACTACCTCGGGGTGAGCATTACGCTGAACCGGAGGGCGCGCAAGCTTGAGCTAGGGTAGGCCAAATACTTGGCCAAGGTGCTGAAGCAGTACGGCATGGAGGATTGCAAACCAGTTGGCAGTCTGATCTCCACGACGTGTGAACTGAGTGTGGCAATGGTTCCACAAATAAAAGAAGAGAGGGAGGATATGGTAGGGGTACCCTACCAGTCAGCTGTGGGCAGCCTCATGTATGCCATGGTGGCGACTTGACCAGACTTGGCCTACGCGGTGGGCCAAGTGAGCACGTATGTAGCCGATCCAAGGCCACTACACTGGCAGGTGGTCAAGCGCATCCTCCGCTACCTGCACGCGATGCTGCATGCGTGCTTGAGGTTCGACGGCAAGGGGTGGGCGGACCCCTTGCGTCTGGTCTGCTCTACGGATGCAGACTACACTGTCGATGTGGAAAGCGGAAGTTCACATCCGGCTACGTGTTCTTCCTCGGTGGTGCAGCGGTCTCATGGTGCAGCAGAAAGAAAGACTGCATCTCAACCCCCACAATAGAGTCGGAGTATATCGCGTAGGCCGAAGCGGTCAAGGAGGCGGTGTGGCTTCGCAGATTGCTGGGGGAGCTAGGGGTGGCACAGCAAGAGTCCACAGTGGTGCAAGACAAAAACACCAACGCGATCTTGCTGACCAACAACCCGACACAGTTTACGACAAAAACGCACATCGACTTGCATTACCATGACGCATGGGACATGGTGGAAAAGGGACAGGTGGCGCTGCAGCACTGCAGCACGCACCACATGCTTGCGGATTTTTTTACCAAAGCGCAACCAATGGATCGGCGCGTGATGAGCATGGCGGGACTTGGGATGATCCGTTGTGAAGGGCTGGATGGCACAGCGGAAGATGAGTGAGAACAAGTAGGAGCAGCGGGCATGGATGGTGCAAGGGGGACAATGTTGTATTTTTGCCCCTTAGCATGCCTGAGGCGGCGTCGGGAGGCATCGACAAGCCGTTGGAGGGGGACGATCCTCGCAATTCACGCTAGCTACCTGATTAGTGCTCCAAATCAAGATTGAATTCAATTTCCTTAAATTTGTTGAGTTGCTGAATCCGATGGAAGTTGTTTCACCAGAATCAGACACGTAACGAGGGAGATATGGGCTTCGAAAGTTGGGGTGTGTGCGGTGGCTCTGGGAGTCGGCCGCTGTTCGACTGTCGGTGAAAAATCCACCGGAATGACCAACAAAATGGGGGAGTGACCATACATCCGCAGAATTCTTCATAACTATCGCCATATCCACGTTTCGCATATTAACCACGCCATATGCAATTCTGGAACTTTTTGCTTCTTGATTAACGCTATGTCCACCGAGCATGCAAAAAAATACGCCATATCAAAATGTACATGGTATGTCAATGCCGCATGGCATCCAGCAACAATATGCGAACAGCATCAGACATGAAAGAAAATTCACAAACCCCTCTATAGAGGGGTTTGTGACTTTTTTCACAAAGGGTTGCGAGAGTTTTGAATGGGGGGTCCGAAACACCACATACGTTAAAAGGGAATCTGTAGGACCCCGCTATGGTGGGGCGCTGTAGGAGCTTGTGCAAAAACTAAACCCTAAGACCCCAAGTGTAATTTGGGGTAGGGTTTGAAAACGGCTTGCATGGATAAAAATGGGTTTGCTTCTCCAAGACAGCATGTTTGGAAAATGCGTTTTCGCTTGATCGAGATCGAGCGATGAGCCTTTTTTCCTTCTTTTTTGGACTTGTAGACCCCCATTCGCGAATGTAGAGTTCTATGTTTGCACGGGCGGAGCCCGCACAAGCATAGAAAATCCTAAATCCGAAAGTGGGGATTTGCGAGTTGAACAAAAAGGAAAAAAAGGCTAATCGCTTGATCGCGATTCTCACGAGGAGGGGGGGAGAGAGCGAAGCGAGGGGGGTGACACATCACCCACCTCGCTTCGCTCAAAATGGGTATGGTGTAGTTCATTCTTAACCGTTTGGATATGGCATGGTTTACAATTAAGTTGTAGATAACTCAGGCTTGTGTTGACGCGTGCATGGACACATCAGCTATAACGCCCGTAACAAAAATTCATTTGTTGTTTTGGCCCGGGAGGGCCGCCGAGTCGCTCCGGTGAATGATTTGCCGGATGTCAGTAGTGCAGATTGTTACTGAGGGAATTCGCCAAAATCCTGGCTCAGAGTCCGAAACTCAGTCATACAGTTTGTTACTTGGGGACTTGGCCAAAATTCCGACTGCAGGTCCGCATACAGGTTCCAAACCACATCAATCCCCATCCCTAAACTCGATGATCAACTCATTTAAATACACCCCACAAGCGCAAGGGGCACCGTCACTACATGTAGGGACATCTGCGCTTTTGGGAAGGAAATTTGATGGGTCCTTGATGTGTGAGGGCGCCTCGATGGGCGACATGGTGTGCGCCGCCGACTGAGCGGCTGGATTGGGATACCATGCTTCTGCTGACGTAGCGGGAGCTATGGTGATCCAAATCACGCACGGTTTGGTGCTGTAGCGTACGGACCATTTTCAGGGTTAAAAATGGTCGTTAAATAATTGTCGGGTGCTTCGGGTACTCGAGGCTCAAGTTTCGAGGAGCCAAAAGCCCGGAAAAATATAATGGGCTAAATTCTGGTTCGACTCTAGCCTAGAAAATAGTCCTTGGTCGGATTCAAGGCGAAAGGAGTGTCGCGATGGAAAATCCATCGCGTCACTCCTCCTCCACTCCTAGAATGACGCTAGGGTCCTGTTTCTAGCGTGGCAATGCCACGTGGAAGAAGTAGGATTAGGTTGCATGTTTACAGATATGCCCTATGACGACTACGTCCATTTGTGGCGCGGTTCGTCTCAGCCAAAATGGCTGAGGCGACCATTCGCTCACTCTCCTGGGACGACTATTCTGAGGGCCTATGTTTTGGTTCTGCAGTTAGTCGCAAAACGGACCACTTCCGTTACATTGGCATCAGAGCCAGAGCTTCCGCGAGAGAGAAAAAAAAAGGGGGGGGAGTGTCGAACACACTCGGACGTCGGATATTCACATCGACGGACAACGTCACCCGACCGCGAAAACGCAGGAATGTTTGGACCGTTCGTCTGAACGCCGCCCGATCGGCGGAGCGAGCCCGGGCTCTCAGCCTCGAGAGCGAGCTCATGGGAGAGCTCGACAAGCCCCGATGTCACAAAAAAAAATAATGAGGCAGAGGGAGTCACCAAACGCCGCCCGACCGGCTACGTTGGACCGAGCTCGTCGAGAGCTCGTCGAGAGCTCGTCGAGCCGAGAGCCGGGCCGAGACGGGAGGTGGGGGAGTGTCTCTCCCCCACTGCACCACCCCCTCGTCAGAATGCCCACGCGGAGAAAAGAGGGGCGAACCCCCTGCTCCGCCCCGCCATTCTTGGCGCCGACAGCGCTGAGGGGAAAGGAG
Source organism: Penium margaritaceum (assembly GCA_023375785.1). NCBI lineage: Eukaryota > Viridiplantae > Streptophyta > Zygnematophyceae > Desmidiales > Peniaceae > Penium > Penium margaritaceum. The sequence continues at coordinate 409,913 of SZWC01000349.1, read as the reverse complement.
AGGGCCAGCCCCCCCTTCTCCCCCTTGTTCGTGACGCCGAAAGCGCCAAGTGGGAGGAGAGGAGCAGGCCTTCCCTCCCCCTCGTCCAGGACGCCAACAGCGCCGAGGGGGAGGAGATGGACCAATTCCCCCCTCTCCCCCTCATCCATGGTGCCGACTGCGCCGAGGGGGAGGAGAGGGGCGAACCCCCCTCTCCCCCTCGTTCATTGCACCCACAGCGCTGAGGGGGAGGAGAGGGACGACTTCCCCCCTCTCCCCCTCGTCCATGGCGCTAACGGCGCCGAGGGGGAGGAGAGGGGCGAGCTTCCCCCCTCTCCCCCTCGTCCATTGCGCCTACGGCGCCGAGGGGGAGGAGAGGGGTGAGCCTCTCGCTCCCTCTCCTCCTCGTCCACGGCGCCGACGGCGCCGAGGGGGAGGAGAGGGGCGAGTCCCCCCTCCCTCTCCCACTCGGCCACGGCGCCGACGGCGCGTAGACGCCAAGGGGAAGGAGAGAGGGTGATCCCTCTAACATGGGCCGACGGCCCAAGGGGGAGGAGAGGGGGTGATCTCCCCTCTCTTCCCTCAGGAAGAGGGAGGAGAGGAGACGACCTCCCCTCTCCACTCCCCCTTCCGCTCTCACGTGGGGTGACGGCCCAAGGGGGGGGAGAGGGGAGGCGTCCCTCTCTTCTCCCCCCCCTCGTGAGCCTGACAGCCCAAGGGGGGAGGCGACGGGACGAACTCCCCAGTCCTCCCCTCACATGGGCCCACGGCCCAAGAAGGAAGGAGGACGGGAAGCTTCCTCCTTCCTCCCTCTGTGGCGGAGGGAATGGCCGCAAACGCCCCATTGTTGTAGTTTAAAGCTTCTTAACGAAGCGTGCGCGAGTGGCGCAGCCGGTAACGAGTACGATGTATAAGTCAGAGGTGGGTGCTCGAATGTCCCAGATACGTCTCACATTTTTGCCCAGAATACCTTCTATTTTGGACCCGGTCGGTTCCACATGAAACGAAGGACAGTTCCTTCGTTTGGCGTCTTTTTTGCACGTTGTAAAAACCTATTTGAAGCTCAGACCGAGCTCCAAATTTAGGTTAAATAAAAATAACTCTCTCCAAAGGGTTAAAAATCTAAAGTGTGACCAGCACTAGAGATGAGGACAATTTCCTCGGTTGGACCCGGGGTCTGGCCTTGTTGGATGTGGGTTCACCACTGTAAAAAGCGACATGGAGCTCATCCTAGGCTCTAAAATGTATTGAGAAGTTTCTCAATCATTTTTCTTCAATATTTTCCTGTTCATGGAAAAAAGGGAAGACCGACAATTTTTGTAACACACCAGCGGGTGACGCTTGGAAGATTCCAAGCATGAAACGAAAAAGGCACTTGATGTGCCATGATTTTGTTCATTTTTCATAGATCCTCAAGTTGAGGAATTCTATGTTAACCATTTACAAAAACGTTTGAAACGGTGAAAACGTCTGTCGACGAACCTAATAATGTGGTCAAGTTGACCATAGATTTTGACGCAAAAATCTAAAAGCTCTATTTGAGCTGTTCTGAAGATCAGCGGTTCTGATTTTCTTTTTCTTTTCCGTTCCGAAGCACAAAAAGGAGGAAATCTGACAGTTTTCCATGTCGCGGACGAAACTCACTTGGAAAAGTTTCAATACGAGAAATTAAGCACCGAGAGTGCCTAAATTTTTCTGGCATTTTTCTGGCACCTCAAAGTTTGGGGTATTACGTGAGAAAACCCGGAAGGGGTGATCGTTGAGAGCCACGACATGGCTCAATGCGGGTTGTACATGCGCAAAAAAGTTTTGTTTGCGTAAAAGAGCCACTACAGCACCAGGTTGCAAAACCACAACGGTGATTCTTGATCGAGACGATTTCTTGATCTAGATAAAAGAAAGAAAGAAAGAGAGGCACCGTACGTGCTGTGACCACTTGACGACTCTCCTACTCGTCGCACCAATACAAAATGTCCAGACAGCACAAAACGAGTGTTGATTGCACGGTTACACGGATGTGGACCACGTCATCGACGTAAGTGCCGATTGCACTACGGGCAACAACACAAGTGCTGGTTGCAGAAATTTTCTCGGTGTCGAACACACCAGTGGAAAGTGCTAGTTGCACTTTAATCACGGATGCCGAAAACATCCGTGATGCTAGTGCCGAACGCACTGCTCATAGTCTATGGATATATGACCAAAATGAATGCCGATTGCGTATCCACGTGGGTGTCGATTGCACCAAGGATGTTGGGTAAGCCATTCATGAGTGGATTTCGACAAAACAAGAATGTGATTGCCGATCGCACTCAACACACACGCGATGGTGGAAACCCACACAAGATGGTCGATTGACAAGTGTCGGTTGCACCTGGAATATGACCAACATAAGAATGCAATCATAACATTCACACGAGTGCCGAACGTACTATAACCGTGATGTTGAATGCATGGCCAATGAGTGCTTCGGTTAAAACGACAACAGGAGTACCGAATGCACCGTTGTCATGAACACCACGTACACGATGGACAAAAGCTACGGGCTGCACTTTTGTCATGGGTGTCGAATGCACCACTCATGCGAGTGTCGAATGCACTACGACCGTGAGTTCAGGTTGGACTAGCTATGCTAGTGTCGATGGTACAACACATGTTATAAGATGCTGATTGTATCAATAACATGGGTGCCGATCGCACCCCGTTGCATCCACTAGAAAGAACTAGCCAACACTTTAGTTAGTCGTGCCAGCTTGTAGTAGACCACCAAATGAAAGCATACGATCTATGCGCAGTGTGGTTCTATGGACGAGTGCGTTGAGCATGTTAATTGAAGGGCCATAACCACGTCAGCTGCCATTTGCAAGGCATCTCGACGAAGTCGAGGATGGTCATACTGTCGAATCCTTCAAGTGGAGAACCGACAGGTATGGCTAGAAACAATCACAGACGGCTATGGTGATCATAGGTATGCCCGAACGGCGTAACAAAAACACAGCGATCTTGGTCGCCACCGACAGTGACGACCATTCACCCTGCCGATAGCAATTTGGGAAGGTACTTCCGAAAGAAGTAGGAACCAAATTCTATCGGATGGATCACGTGTGACGAGGACGATTTCCTCAAAATTAGACCATGCTAGAGGTGGACGAACTCCTCCCTGTCCATAGATGGAATGCACTACAAAAGCCCAGTCGGTTGAGCCGAGTTCCAAAAACATGCACGGCTTGCATGACTGCAGTAGGTCAAAACACATGACCAAGTGCTGGAGACAACCCACTTTCCAATGGGTTGAGGTATGCGATTCATACCATGGTACTTCAGCCACATGAAATTGGGTACATGGCAAGCATGGAAAACGTGCACGACATGCACAAAAACCTTATCCACTAACTGTTGGTGCGTCGAACACGACATTAAGTTATGGATAAGTGGGACAGACGAATAATCACAACGGTTTTGTGACATTTGAACAAGCTGACGATATCAGTTGATGTCTTGGATAAAAATGACGACATCATTTCACCAAACAAGTGGTTTGGTGGGCGCAGGACGTGTGTCACGACAGTCGCACGTCCCATTGCGCTACAATGTTCCAAGGCGTATGTGATCATTTCATGACTGTGTCTGTGTCATGACTACGTCATGAGATGTGACCTGGTCTGTTAGCACGCTGAATTTAATCCTCGAGGATTGCCAACGTACCGCCTGTACACAGTGTGTACCGGATGCATCAGTACCTTTTGGAGGCTCTCTGCATCATCAGTCATGGCCGATGTAAACATCGGTCCGTGATGGAATGTGTCAAGGATGATACGCTTGAATAAATTCCCAATGGCAAAACCATTAACACCCTCTCACTCGGTGAGTGATGGATTCAAATCGGGGTGCCCGACCGGTACCGACAATAAAAAGGTACATGAGTGTACTCACAACCCTGTTCAGGAGACAATTATTATTGTCAATGGAGGTTGAAATTACGCCAGAGGAGGGCAGGGACTCTTCGATGGGTCCTCCATGATTTGAGACGCCGCAGTGCGGTGGTCGAAGATCGCAAGAGTCAATTCTGACGTATGACAAGATTGACCGAATGTCAACTGTGAACAAATTTGAAGGCGAAACCTTCAGTCTATCATCATTTGATGAGTGAACATGTCATGGACATTGATAGACAAAAGTATGTTAACCAATGTCGGTGACATGAGTTCACCCACAGTTCTGTGCAAGTTCTATTTCAAAGAAAACGAGCGACACTTCTTTTCTACTAATGGAGTTCTAGAGTACTATGATGATCTCATAGTTTTCTACAAACCAACTACGACATAGTTGGGATCACAAAACGGTCTAGGTTTCGTGTCTAAAGCTTATGACCATGGAAACGACCTATAAGCCGATAGCTTTATGCTAACAACGTGTTAGCATCTACATTCTGGTGGTCCGACCGACCACATAACGAGTCATAATCAACATTGAAACAAAATAACGACCATTGTGTCGTAACCAAATGTTGATGTGAAAGTACTCTTTTTTAGATGGGCCTTGAGAAATGATATTTCTCATCAGATACTTACGATGTTTCCAGAAACACCTCAAAGTTTATGCCATTGTGATACAGTGCACTAGTCGTGTACGTCACGCTCTTCAAACATCATCCGGATGTATTCCGATCATGCCAAAGATATGGTATAGCACCGCCTGTGCAATGTCTACGTGCAGAATAAATCCAACATCCGATTTGTTGGAACCCAACCCATCTCCGAGAGAGATCATAATGACTACGGTGTAGTCGAACCATACCTCACTGACCCGAAAGGTCACGGTGAACTGACCCAAGCCCCTTGGTTTTGGGGATGGTTTAGTTGATGTACATTGCCGAATGCAAGTACAATATGTTTTTGGATGTCGCTGCGGTGATATCGAGGATTGTGGTGGTTTGTCAGATGTCTTTGATGAGGGCGATACCCTCAACAAGTGCCTCGAACACGGCATATAGAAAATACTCTATTGAGTGGAAGTACCGAATGTACACAATAGAAGACATTGAAGCAGTACGGATTGTTGCAACTTGGCAAACACGATCCATTGGCAGGTTCCCGAATGGAACCCTTGGACGCGATGACATAAACACAGCAGGATTTTGGAACCGGTTGTTCCAGGATCACCAGATGTGATCCGGAAGCGTTCGATCACAATCACATGGAATTGGAACTCGAAAGGTGTTCTTTCAACTTGCACCGTAATGATGGTGATCATGGTACACCCGTTTGGTGAATACCATACGATGAACACTTTGTTCGTGGATAAAATCCATGGTCGTTGAGATCGGTTATCTCAACTAATTCAGTTGAAAGCAGTGTGCTTTTGGCAGGGACGTGAGCGGCAGCCTACGGTACCCATTTCAGACAGAAATGAGGGGATGATGGTTGAAACCAAGATCATCTAGGTCGGAGCATTGTCGTGTCTAACGACGGATGTTGACGACAATTGCGTGTGCCAGAAGACCAGTGCCGCTTCCTTCAAAGATGAGTGTAGTATTTGAAAGGAAAAACAAGTGTGCTCAGCAACCATGTCTTAGGACCTTGGTGCCTCCCAACCCTAAGATAAAGCTGGCATGAAAGTTGCATGGGCTTCGTGGAGCTTGGTTGAGTTCAGCCAACCAATCCACGGGTGCTGAAAGAGGTCAGGTAGACCTACGCGTGGTCATGAACATGTGGTTACAAACCGAGAGGACTCATGTCCAGATCTCGGATTGCACTTATTGACAATGTTGTGGGGAGGTACCATCTTGGCAACAACCCCTTGGAAGAGATCATGTCCGAACGACATGGGAAGTGTGTGTGGACCTGGACAGTTTTCACGGGGACGCCCGGTTGATTGGTCGCAGGGACGCTCCTTGCAAAGGGGGAGGAGGCGTCACCACAACTGCTTGCTGAACACGTACCACACGAAATGTGGGAAAATTCATCCTATGTACCCTCTTCCGAACTGGCAAGATGTTGTGACAATGTACGTCCCAAAAGGCATCGACTATGCCATTGATACACACGTGTGATGAGCCTTCGGTGAAGACTCACCAACACTTGTGAAGAACGTACAAGGATTGTACGTATTTCATCTTGGTATGTGCCAAGGATCACGCGATCAACACAGGATGTTGTACGCTAATGACCATAACCACAAAAACCACAAGTGTGTGGTTGATTGTACGTGAACGTGACGCAACCGTGTTGCGGATGACAAGAGTTCACACGTGTGATATTGTTTGCACTTCTTGTTGCATGGTTTGCATCTTAAAGTACGCGATGATCAAACCTCCGTGAGCAAAGACGAACCGGGACGGTTCGAAGCAAAGGGGGAGGAATGTACGGACCATTTTAGGGTTAAAAATGGTCGTTAAATAATTGTCGGGTGCTTCGGGTACTCGAGGCTCAAGTTTCGAGGAGCCAAAAGCCCGGAAAAATATAATGGGCTAAAGTCTGGTTCGACTCTAGCCTAGAAAATAGTCCTTGGTCGGATTCTAGGCGAAAGGAGTATCGCGATGGAAAATCCATCGCGTCACTCCTCCTCCACTCCTAGAATGACGCTAGGGTCCTGTTTCCAGCGTGGCAATGCCACGTGGAAGAAGTAGGATTAGGTTGCATGTTTACAGATATGCCCTATGACGACTACGTCCATTTGTGGCACGGTTCGTCTCAGCCAAAATGGCTGAGGCGACCATTCGCTCACTCTCCTGGGACGACTATTCTGAGGGCCTACGTTTTGGTTCTGCAGTTAGTCGCAAAACGGACCACTTCCGTTACAGGTGCGTTGGAGATCTCATGACTAGCCCTACAAATGATCACTTCATTTCCATGGAAAAAAATAGAAATCTTTGTTATTCACTTCGCAAAAGGGACGGCCTCACAACTCTTCCCAACTCCCACAAACATAGCTTGAGGCGACTAGAAAGCTCACGCTTAGATTCAGAACTTGCACAAAAGAATCCATGAGCACGGTGAATATCCGTCAGGTGACGTTGGAAATACCATCACACAGTTTTCTGACATAGAACTGACAGATTTTCAGATGGAGAAGACGAAACTGACTCTGGACCAGAGGTAGTAGGAGAAGAGCGAGAGAAATAAGTTGAAAATCTGTGTGTGGCATCTGTGTTCGGTTGCGCTTCTCCACCAAGAGCAGCATGTGTACTCTAAAGGAGATTTCTACAGACATTTGATGATCCTACAGGAGATTGGAGCATGCGTTGATCTTGTGGAGGTGCTGTGGCCGGGATGTTCTACTGTGTTGGACTGTCGTCTGTGGCAGACAGGCAGTTGGCTGCGGCCTCTCGCTCGTACCACTCTGTAGGATTGAAGTCATTGCTGGGGTAGTAGCCATGATCCTGGTGACGTACGTACAACCACTCCTCTTGCTCCGCTCCTGCCTCATAGTACATCACTTCGTCTTCAACGTGTGCACACTCATGAGCCAAGGTAGGTGATGTTGGCACAGGCTCGGTATTCGGCAGAGAAGCCATGGTGGTGATGGCTCCGCTACCTCTTGAGGCAAATGAAAAGTGCTTCTTGCTGTTGGCACCGCTCCTGTGAGATCTACTGCTGTTGCTGATGAGGGGAGAAACATTTGCCACGACAACAGAGGTGCAGAATTCAAGCAGGCATTCTGAGGAGTATCTAGAGCAAGCAGAGCTGCTGCCTGCAGGATGAGGGTGCAGCAAGGTGGGGCCGTTATGCGGCTGCCTAATCTGCAAGTTCTGTCGTGGAGTTGTCAGAATCACGCGAACGACTCTCAGCGTGCTCTAATGCCAGCCGAGCCTGATGTAGCTGGTCCTAGAGCTCTGCCATCGCTGCTTCGTGGTCAGGCATGATGGAAGGAGAGCAAAGATTCAAGAAAAGAAGAGCAGGGTTCAGCAGATTTCTTCCCGCCCCAGTGGGCATGAGAATAAAAGAAATGAAGACAAAGATGTCACCAGGATCTGCAGTAGAGGCCACGAGAGAACAAGTGTTGTGTACCACCACCAGATAAACAATGACAGGCAAAGGAGTGCATACGCAATGGGGGATGTGGGAGGAAGACGAAGAGTGATGGTAAAACTGTGACTGTTGAGGTCGACAACACGGAGATCCAAAATGCAACCGAGAGAACGAGACACAAAAACCAGATGAGTGCGGAGGTGGAGATGACTACTGCAGCTGTGCATGCTGCCACAAGGGTGTAGAAACGATTGGTGGTGGGAAAGGCAGTTGCTGCGGTGAAGATGATGGGGGAGAGGGTAATAGACCAAATGGACTGGAACGCAGGTGAAGCTACTGTAGCTGCTGAGGCTACAACCGTGAAAACTACTTCTGCATCTATAAAGAGCTGTCTGGCCACGTTCATAGCTGCTGCTGCAAGTGGCCCAAAGGTGGATGTTGCATGGGCAAAACTCCTCCTCGGCACGTCCTCTCGCAGTGGCAGCTGGTGCACGTGAGACCCGTGTCGTGGCCGCAAACATGGCCGCTACGGCTGCTGCTGCATCAAGCATGGCGCAGGATGGACAAACTGCCTCCGCAGTCACCTGACCCTCGCGTATTAGTGGATTCACAGGCGCTTGGGCCTCAGTCTGTCGGGGAGATGGCTGTGGTTGCCGGGCAGATGGCTGCGGCTGTTGCGGCTGGGGCTGCAACTGGGACTGTTGCGGCTGAGCATCAATAATTTAGGGAGCAGTAGGGGTAGAGGAAGGTCTTTCCGGTGGTCCTTGCATTCCAAGCCGCCAGGGGGAATGTCGTCGGCCGTGTAGACTTGGCTTTCGATTTCTTCCTGAAGGCGTCCGTACTTTGCGGCAGCTTCGTCTCAATCGTACACGCTTGGGACGTAGACGTGACGCCGGTGCCTATCCTCATGAGCCTGGTCATGCAATTACTCTGCTTCCCACCGGCCAACGTAGTACTCGTCGACGGCGGCGTCCTGCTCACCTGATGATGTGCAAATTGGTGGTGACTCGGGTGGTGACACTAAGGTGATGGTAAGGATGGGGGCACTACCGTTGGGTAGGTGCCTGCTACAGCAGATATGTAGTTGGACAGCTGTGATGTAACGAGAGGAACAACGGCAGTGGAACCACTGTGATGGTAGGGGTGCTGTCGGTAGAAGCTGCTGTTGGCTATGGTTACGTTTACTGCGGCAAGAGAGGAGCAAAGACGACAGCCGGGCTTGAGACAAGGGCCACACAGAAGGCAGAGAGAGTATCGTCCCCTCTGCCTTGAGGTGACAAGTTAGCAGAAAGAGAATCGTCCCCTGCCCTTGGCCAAGCTCGGCATCATCACAGGTTACGTGACGGTGACGGGTCGAAGCGGAAGGAGCTTAAGCGGGAAGTGCACACCTAGAGGTCACATACATTGCGCAGAGTACTAGCAATGAGCAAGTCTGACGTGTTATTGTGGTGTGTTGTGCACAACAGACTGAGAGGCGGCGGAGAGTGGTGGCAAGCAGGTCCCATAGATCGGCTGCACCTCCTCATCGCAAGAGAGTGACTAGGAGGGGATAGTGAGCTCCTCACCTAACTTCCTCTGATACCAATAGGTAGTAGAAACGACTCTACAAGACAAGCACGAGGGAGTGAGGGAGTGAGGGAGAAAGTGGGAGTGAGGGACGCCATGGTTTGGTTGCAAATCTCACTTAGACGTTAGACACAAGCAATAGGTTCAATTGGGTAGAGCAAGGACTTAGGCCGGTGAGTGATCCCAATGTTGTGATGTGAGTCGTCCCCGTCTGTTTCTTCAGCTTACAGTGACCACTCAACGGTGTCCATGCTCGTGCAGATCCCTGATTCGGACCCAGCTGGAGCCAGAGCACCAACGGGTGGTGGCTCCACCCACCAGCAGCTGCCAGACAGCTGCCACGACGTCCCTGGTGCTTTCTGGGATGCTCTACAGTTTTTTCTCAGGTCGCTCGAGTTTTCTCGGTGGACTGGCTTCTAAGACTGATTTTCATGCTTTGCATTGCCTGTCCGCTGATCAATTCCAGACCTGTGCATGTGACCAGTCATAGCATTTGGCTTAAACATACAGCTCTAGGTTCAGACAGTGTTGCGTTTGGATACCTGTGCGTAGAGTTATGGCCAAAACAGTGGTTTTGGGCCGGTTTTAGGACAAACTGACACTGCCATGTGCGTCACCTGCCGTGCGCTGCGGTAGGTATACTGTGTACTTGTGAGTTATCATTCCTCTTTGCATTACTAAGCTATTGAAGCTTATGAGACTTGGAGCGTCTCCGTAGCAAACCCTTATTGTTTCTTGCACCTGCTTGCTTGCTAGTGCGCCAACAGACTAGACAGTGTCGCCATGTCAGTAGCAACAAGTTTAGGAAGCTTCTCAACAATTCCTCATGGTATCAGAGTAGCGATACCTCTCTCACTAAGCTGCACAGCAAGAGACGCAGCACTGGTAGCAGCAGTGAGAGTCACTGCCGCCGCCGTATCCTGGGAACCATCGTAGACATTTGCAGTAGCGACATCACCACGCAATCGCCACCACCTCCCCAGGTGAGTTGCGGCCATTACGAGCTCTAGCAGCCACGTCCAGCGGCAGCAGCAGCACCGGATGGCAAAAGCAGCTATGTCTGGCTGCCAATCTGTATAAAAAACTAACAAAAAAGGGAGAATCTGCTTGCAGCAGCAGCCCGCGGCGGCGACTGCGAGCAATGGCAGCGTGTAGCGGCGGTAGCTGCTTGCAGTAATAGCAACGTAGCGTGTAGCGGCGGTGTCAGCAGCCCCGAGCAGCAATAGCAACGTAGCAGCAACAGCAGAAGCAACAGCAGCAGCGCGAAAATAGTGGCGATGGCCACAGTAGGAGTAGCAAGCTTACGCGACGTTGTTGCTGCGCAGCTCTACTATGCAGTAGCACAAAAGCTGCGTAGTACTAAAGTTGTAGAGGGTTACGCAGCCCCTACGCAGCAACGAGCAAGGGGTAACGCAGTCATCCCCACCATTCACACGGAGTCAGCGTGACTTCCAAAATACAAACCACTGGCGTAAAATACGCCAGCAAAACAAATGTTAGATTATTTTTTCGCAAGCGTAAAAACCGTTGACGTCATCGTCAGCTTTGCTAGCGTCAGTAATTTTTAGGTCCAAACGTCAAACTTTGTAAACATTACAACTCCTCAAGAAATGCTATCGCTTTCCTGTTCGGAGCATTTTTATGTTCGGCCCCATACTAAGCACTACCATGGTGCCCGTGCGTGACAAGGGCAAAGGGCCAGGAGACCCCTCCTCCTCCTCTTATTCGGGCATCATGAGTCCACGATCGCAGTCACTCGCGATGGAGGAGCTTCGTCGAACGTAGGATGAGATGCGCCGGTAGCAGCGATGGCAGACTGACGCATTGTAGGAGATCACGGACTTATTACGAGGTCGTTTGGGGCCCTAACAACAGCCAACAGGAGGATCTACTGGTGCTGCACCATCCGTTCACCAGTCTACGCCCTACATAGCGTCGTGGCCTCAGCACCCCTCATCACAGGTTGACACTTGGGATGAGGAGGAGGTAGAGGATGACACACGCGAGGACGAGATTTTTGTGATTGAGCAGCGCCTTCATGAGCTACGTCTAGGGTGACAGCCTTTCACTCTGACAACTCCTCGTCGTCAGTATCAGACTCGTCACTGAACAGTGTTCACCCTTCGTGGCGTTTCTCTCATTGGTGGTCTCCTTATACCTCGTCCAGCGCCTCCCGAGCCTGAGGTCGTCCTCCCTACGGAGCGGCGACCGAAGGACTTTGAGAAACATCCACCCTCTTATGATACCGACGAGGGCTTCGATTGCTAAGAGACCTTGTTTCAGGTGTGGGCTGATTCTGAAGGCGTCTCGCCTTACTACCATAGCCAGTACCAGACTTGCAATGCTCACCAGGTTCACACAGTAGCGAAGGTGATGCATGGTCTACTCTATGTCATGCTGCGAGAGACTGTGGTTGACTTCCGTCCCTCCCTCAGGGAGACTGGGACGGGGAATGGAGCTGACCCGCGCCAAGGCTGGGAGCTGGCCCTGACACTTCTCGCAGCATAGATCCATGCCACGAGGGTGGCCCGACTGCGTGAGTTTCACTCCCTTTGTCAGGGTCTCATAGAGTTTGCAGCTAACTACAGGAGGCACACGATGCGCCTCCACACGCGCCATGGCACCGGTGGCGGGACGTAGCTATGGGCACTCGACACCATCATGATGGGGGCACACTTGGACCACATGAAACTCTTTACGGGCTTTGACCATGTGGCCCTCTCCGAGTTGTCGGAGTCACAATAGCTGCTTCCTTGGGCCCATCGCTACTTCCTCCAGGCCACATCGGCTCATAAGACTGCTATCGCCCATTAGCAGAGTCCACTTGTGATAGTAGTAACTCAAACCCTCCTATGCCTCTCTCCCAGTTCACCAATCCCACCTCCACCGCTTCCTCCTCCTCCTCCTCCTCCTCTACCTTGAGTGGCCACACTCAGGACGTTGTAGCGACCGCACAAGGGAAGAAGGGGAAGAAGCAACGGGGGAAGGGACAACAGCAGCAGCCAGCGAGTAGTGGTAGTAGACGTTCTGTCCACTACAACTGTAGAGTGTGAGCAGACTCTTGACTGGACTCAGATCATGCACGGCATTCAGGTGGCGCACACGTAGTGGATTTCCTTTAGTGACAAACGGATGGGGCATGTCGCGACCACAACTGCAGCAGACGCATGCATTTCACCATGTAGCATTGGTGATATGGACCCGCGGGTCACACCATCGCAGAGTTTCGTCTATTCCTGGTGCTTCGTACTCAAGGGAGGTACGAGTGTGTTGTCACAGCCGAGTGGTCCCAAGATAGCTTGTCTTACTAAATCTATTACCCGTGATGATGATTTCAGTGGCACTTAGTTGGCTTTCGATGATGTTGGACCTAACAGTAACAACTGGCTTGACGAGTCACAGATTTGTGATGTTCGTCGTTGTTCAGGGGCCTCTACCACGCGTCCAACAGAGGCACAGTGTTCTGTGGCATGTAGCTCAGTTTCAACGACTGGTCGTGAGCCGGGTGGTGCCTAGATCATCACCTCTGGTGCCACCCATCACATCACCTGTTATCATAGTGAATTTGTTGTGCTTGGTCCTGTTGCGTCCGTTCAATCCATCTGCACTGGGTCTGGTCAGTCGTTGCCTGTGCAGGGAGTTAAAGTTGTGCGGTTTGATGGTCCCTCTAGCCCTTGTACATTCCTGATCTTCTCTTTGTCTCTGCTCTTGAGCTCAGCCTGCTCTCTGTTCGTGCATGCACCAGGATGGGTCTCACGGCTGAGCACTCTGCTGACTCTGCCACAGTGACTTGCTCTTGACACATGTGCCATCGTGCTTCATGCCTCTGTTGTTGATGATCTCTATCATGTGGCTCATTGCATTTCATCTGTTTCTTCTCCCCCTCCCTCTTGTGCACGTGTGTTTGTTGTTGGTGTTCTCTCCCCTGAGCACCAACGCTTGTTACTTTGTTGCCTCTGCCATGTGAGCTCGGACTCTATGTCCAAGCTCATTCGAACTTAGCCAGCCCTAGGTCTTGGCGCGGCTTCCTTTCAGAAGCTGCCCAGGACCGATTGTCTTTTTTGCGCCTGGGGTAAGATGCATCGGTGCTCTTACCATGACTCCTCCTCCTGGGCACTGTGCCCACTAAAATTGGTCCACATGGACCTTCTCGGCCCTCTCCGAGTCGAGCCCCTCTCTGATCGAGGTCGATATGTTTTCACCCTGACCGATGACTTCACCCGGATGCGGTGGGTCTACAGCCTCCGCCACAAGAGCGATGCCGCACCCGCAGTCCGCCTGTGGCTTGTGATGGCTGAGCGTCAGTCTCTTCACACCCTGCACACGTTCCACTCGGATTGTGGTGGCGAGTTCTTGGGCGAGATGGATGCCATCTTTGTTGAGCACGGTATTCTCCACTAGCTCTCCCCCCCTGCTACACCAGAACATAACGGTGTGTCTAAGCGTTGGAACCGCACCATGAACGATGCGGCTCGCGCTATGTGCTCAAAGTGCGGTCTTCCGGATTCCTTTGCCTTTGAGGGCTTCTCCTACATGACGTGGGTCTGGAAGCGCTTGTTACATGAGTTACTTGCAGACCATGTCACGCTGTACGAGTTGTGGTTCGACCATCGTGCTAATCTCTCTCTCGCCCGTGTATGGGGGTCCCTCGCCTGCGTCTGGTATACCGAGGACCAGCAGGAGTCAAAGGTCTCACCTCGGGGACGAATGTGTACCTTCCTTGGAATCTCCCCGTGGTCAAAGGCCTGGCGCTTTTGGGACCCTGCTTGCCATCGCATTGTCGGGTCTCGAGATGCTCACTTTTTTTAGGCTCTCACCTACCGCCACTTGTCCACCATTCTGTCGCTCGCCACCGACCATGTTACTACTTGTGTGGCCTCCCGATGGATGGGAGAGTCTAGTCCTGTGGATGGGTCCATCCAGGCCTCCTCACCTGTGGTCCGGTCTCCGGCTGTTGATGATCCGGCCTTCGTGGCTATGGGTCCAGTAGCCTCATCAGTTCCTTCTAGCATACTTAATCCCGTGCTGGTGTCAGACCCCTCTGGCACACCTGATCTCGTACCATTGTTGATCCCCTGTGACCCACCTGCTCCCGTGCCGATGCCAGACCCCTCTCGCATACCTGATAATGTGCCAGAGATGGCCCCCTCTGACACACCTGATCCCGTGCCAGTGTCGGTTCCCTCTCGCACACCTGATTTCATACAAGCGGCAGTCCCCTCACACACATCTGGTACCGTGCCAGTGTCAGTCCCCTCTTTCACACCCACTCCCATGCATGCACCTCTTTCTCTTGTAGCTATGGCCCGGTAGCCTTCTCTGCAGCCTGAGGTGAGCGCCTGAGCATTGGCTACTCCCAGAAGCCCGGTGGTTGTCGCCCACCACTGGCCTTTAGGGCACAACGGACTGTTGACTCAGCGTCTAGACGCGCGACTCGTAGTGTTCAGATTGGCGAGCCTGGCACAAAGACCCTTGGCTTGAGTGTCCAGACAGACTACATTGAGGTGCATCCAACATGTCCTGTCGGCCACCAGCTGGTCTCTCGAGAGTTCGCGGTCGCTTCCGATGCTGCAACTGAGCTTGTCGTGGTCAAACCGAGTCCGGAGACGTGTGTCTTTGCCACCCGAAGCTCTCCCTCAACAATGCCTGATCCAGGCACGTTGAAGGAGGCACTCTAAGCTCACGATGCAGACTTGTGGCATGCTGCTTGTGAGGATGAGTTGAGAACCATTCGTGAGCATGGTGTCTATGAGCTTGTCGACCTCCCGCCTGGACGGAAGGCTGAACATGCCAAGTGGGTCTTTCGCAAGAAGGTGAAACCTAATGACACACTGGACCGCTACAATGCTCGCTTGACGGCCAAGGGGTTCTCGCAGGTTGAGGGTTGTAGATTTCACTGCACCTTCACACCCGTTGGCCAATTGACCACCGCACGCACTCTGTTCGGGGTGGCTGCTCACCATGACTGGGAGCTTCACCAGATGGATGTGAACAACACGTTCCTCCATGGCATCTTAGAGGAGGAGATGTAGATGGTCCAGCCACCTGGATTCGAGGCTGGCGACAAGTTCTGGCGCTTGCGCAAGGACTTGTATGACTTTAAACAGTGACCGAGGTGCTGGATCTTGGGGATCACGTGCCGGTTACGTGCAGAGTGACGCTGAGCCGTCCCTCTTTCTTAGACAGACAGCTGAGAGCTTCACCGCTTTCCTGGTCTTCGTGGATGACCTCCTGATTGCGTCTCCTTCTATGGAAGCCGTGAAGGAGGCCAAGGCAGTCCTTCAGGCTGCCTAGAGGATGAAGGACCTTGGCCCTGCAGTTAAGTTTCTCGGAATGGAGATTGTGCGTGATCGTCAGCGGCAGACACTCTTGTTGCATCAGGCACGTTACGCCAGCGTTGTGGGAGAGTGGTTTGCTGACATCCTTGGTGCAGTTCCCACATCCTCCACCCCCATCACACTTTACGGGCAAGATGCTCTGAAGGTGGATGATCTAGCAGAGCTGGGGGAGACAGTGGACGTGACCCTGCACTTGTGCTTGATTGGCCCTTTGATGTACTTGGCCACTACCACACGGCCTGACATTGTCTTCACCGTCAACCTCCTTGCATAGTTTTCGCAGTGTCCTCGGCTGAGAGCCCTTCAGGCAGCTGTGCGAGTGGTGCGCTACGTGGTCTCCACACCGTGCCTCAGACTCTGCTTTCGACAGCAGTGTTTGATGGTAGTCGACATCTACACAGACAGTGATTGGGTGTGGAGTCCTGATGGACACAGTCGGACAGGTAACATGTTCCTGTTGGGTGGCACTGCTGTGTCATGGCATAGCAGCAAGCAGGGTTGCATCACACGTAGCTCATCAGAGGCTGAATATGTTGCTCTGAGGGCTGAGGCTGTTGAGGGGGTGTGGTTGCACCGTCTGTTTCATCAGTTATGTCAGTTTCTGGTTTGCATCATTCTACGTTGTGACGATGAGAGTGCTCTTGCCATTGCAAAGAACTGTGGTGTGTTTCATGCACGCACGAAGCACACTACTGTTGAGCATCACTTTGTGCGTGATCTTGTGGAGCTATAGGTGATCTCCGTCATTTGGGTCCGCACAGACATGCAACGGGCTGACTTCTTGACCAAGCCACTTGTGCACACAAAGTTCATGGTGGCCATTCGTTTTGTCGGGCTTCGCCACTTGCGTGAGATGTTGAGAGTGGGGTGTGTGAGCATGGACTGTTAAGCATCTTGTTGCACACCTGTGTCAGTTCTGCACATGTATGGACATGCGTAGCATCGCGTCATGGGGGAGTGTGGTGATGTGAGTCGTCCCCCTCTGTTTATACAACTTCCTGTGACCACTCTGTCGTGTCCATGCTCGTGCAGATCTCTGATGCTGGTTGGCGTCAAAGCACCGACGGGTGGTGGCTCCACCCACGAGCAGCTGCGATACAGCTACCATGACATCCCAGGCGCTTGTTGGGATGCTCTACAGTTTTTCTCTAGTCGCTAGAGTTTTCTCGGTGGACTGGCTATTAAGCCTGATTTGCATGTTTTGCATTTTCTGTCTGCTGATCAATGCCGAACTTGTGTGTGTGACCAGCTGCAGAGTCTGGCCTAAAATTTTGCATCTCTAGGTTCAGACGGTGTTGCGTTTGGATACTTCTGCAAAGAGTTACGGCCAAAACAGTGGTTTTGGGCCGGTTTTAGGACAAACTGACACTGCCGCGTGCGTCATTCGCCGTGTACCACGGCAGGTATTTATGCTCCGCTTCTCACTTGTCATTCCTCTCTGCATTACTAAGCTATTCAACCTTATGAGACTTTGAGCATCCCCCTAGCGTAACCCTTATTGTTTCTTGCACCTGCTTCGTTGCTAGTGTGCCAGCAGACCAGACAGTGTCGCCACGTTAGCAAGTAGGCTGCTGTGCTAGACAAGCAAGTAGCAGCTGGACCCGTGCAAGGAAGACACCAAGCAACAATGGTGGTTTACGTGGAAGTTAGAAGTGAGCGGACAACAGGAACGACAAAAGACGGGTCACAGGCACTGAAGTGGTAGCCGTCGGGTGGGGAGAGCGAGCGAGCGAGCAGCGAGCTCGATCTCGCACGTTCTCACCCGAACGGTCGAACCGAACCAAAGTACCCACTAAAAGTTGCAACCTGTCAAGTAGGTCAGTGGAGGGAAAAACTGTCAAAGAACAGGTGAGTGTGTGAACCCGAGGCAAATGTGTGTGCACACATGCACGCCAGCCAGAGTCCTGTGAAACTTGTACTGATGCCTCGTTGTGAGACTCGCCGTGAAATCATGCCACCACAGCGTAGCAGCCAGCAAGAGTTGTCTCTCTCCAGTTAGTCACCTGCGTCAGTGAGGTGAGTGTGCAACGAGGCCAGAGGTCACCGTGTGGTACTGACACAATCCCAACAACTTGTCATTCCTCTCTGCATTACTAAGCTATTCAACCTTATGAGACTTTGAGCATCCCCCTAGCGTAACCCTTATTGTTTCTTGCACCTGCTTCGTTGCTAGTGTGCCAGCAGACCAGACAGTGTCGCCACGTTAGCAACAGCAAGTCTAGGAAGCTTCCTAACAATTCCTCACTCAACCTCGCACGCCACGCACGAGGTGTAGTTGCCACCATCCCTGGGGTCGAGCCAGACCTCACCGGAGTAAATCCGAGAGCGGTTTACTCCCGGAAAATTCTGCCAACATGACCCTAGTAGGACTAGCACCCGACAATTGGCCCAAGCAACCACAAAAACCAAACAAGCATGCAAGACAATCCACATCATCCTAGAGTGCATGTAGGCATGTGACCATGTGGGCTCTTGCCATAGTCAATGTAAATGAGAGAAATCAACAGGCTGCTTGCCGACCCATGG
>SZWC01000349.1:324551-369025 GCA_023375785.1 Penium margaritaceum | reverse complement strand
GCGGCTGACATGCTACACCGACGCGGACTGGGGAGGACGGATTGATGACAGGAAGTCCACCTCAGGGTTTGTTTGTCTTCTCAACGGTGGTGCGGTCTCATGGGCAAGCAGGAAGCAGGACTGCGTCTCGCTTTCTACTGCTGAGGCGGAGTACATTGCACTCTCCGAAGTTTGCAAGGAAACACAGTGGCTTCGCAGTTTGCTTGATGAGATCAAGGCACCACAAGAGGAGGCAACGGTCATCCGCATCGACAACCAAAGTGCCATGGCTATGGCAGAGGACGACATGATCTCCCGGCGTACAAAGCACATCGATATTCGGTACCACTACTCACGTGACCTTATCGCCAAGGGTGTCGTGGAACTGGAGCACGTCGCAACCAAGAAAATGCTTGCGGACTTCTTGACAAAGCCGCTAGACAGCGACTTGCATGTTGCAGGTGCTCGAGGAGTCGGCATGGTGGATGCAAGAGATGAGAACTAAAGACCAAGAAAACTGACATGCACAAACACAACCTAGAGCTACAGGTTCATGCCGAAGAAAACTACCACAGCAGGTGGCCTACGGTGCAAGGGAGAGATTGTTGTTCTTCTATGCCCCATGGCCACTGCTATGGGTTGACGGACAGGTTGGGCATGCACTGCTCCCTTGGAGTAAGTCCCCCAAACCTTGTTCGTGGTGCAAGTCCAAGCGAGACACCAGAAGTGTAGCGCAACGGATAGCATGTTGGACTTAGGGACAACAGGTCCTGCGATCGAGCCTTGATGTGCGCAGGAGGTTGTTTGACCTTCTAGCACAGGGGAAGTTTCTTAGACATTTCTCCATGCATGAGGAGAGTGCGCCACTTGGCGGTCAGTGGATGCGCCAATTGGCGGACTGGTGAGGTGGTTTGGAGTGACCACCCCAAAAGTGTCACTGCCCACACACCTTAGAAGCCAGGCCTAGGACTATATGTACCAGGATCATTCCTCATTCTAATTACACAATCTGGCCTTAGATTCTCCTCACAGAGTTGTCCAACTAAGGAACAGTATAAAGAAGACACTGGTTGGTCTAAGCCCCAGGAGTTAGTCTTTGACTAGCACCTCGCGCGAAAGTGACCAAGTGTTAAGTGGACACAGTTGCTAACAAGTGATTTCCTAGGAACTGCTCAGTGTGGAACCGTGATTCTGAGGGTGATATCTTCTCCTAACTGAAATGCTAGGAGCGGACGGCAGGTGCTATTGTGTCGGCCCTATTTTCTAGTCCGTTTGCCTCAGGCCGGTTGACAGTCACAGCGCAGAACAATGCAAGGCACAGACTGACGCAACTCACGAAATAGACGCTGCAGCCACACCGCCTCAGCAGCCCCAGCCCCCAGAGCAACATACTCAGCCTCTAATGAGCTACGTGCGATACAACCCTGCTTGCCACTACGCCACGACACAGCGGTGCCACCAATCAGGAACACGTAGCCTGTCCGACTGTGCCCATGAGGACTCCACGCCCAATCACTGTCTGTGTAGCCGTCGACTACCACCGAACACTGCCGTCGAAAGCAGAGTCCGAGGTACGGTGTGGACACCACGTACCGCACCACTCGCACAGCCGCATGAAGGGCTCTCGCCCCAGGACACTGTGAAAACTGTGCAAGGAGGTTGACGGCAAAGGCAATGTCGGGTCGTGTGGTAGTGGCCAAGTACATCAAGGAGCCAATCAGGCGCAAGTACAGGGTCACGTCCACTGTCTCCCCCAGGTCTGCGGGGTCATTCACCTTCAGAGCATCCTGCCCGTCAGGTGTGATGGGGGTGGAGGCTGTAGGAACTACACCCAGGAGGTCAGCAAACCGCTCCCCCACAACGTGGGCATAACGTGTCTGATGCAACAAGAGTGTCCGTCGCTGACGATCACGCACGATCTTCATCCCGAGAAACACAGCTGTAGGACCAAGGTCCTTCATCCTGTAGGCAGCCTGGAGAAATGCCTTGGCCTCCTTCACGGCCTCCATAGAAGGAGACGCAATCAGCAGGTCGTCCACGTAGACCAGGATGGCGGTGAAGCTCTCAGCTATCTGTCTGAGAAAGAGGGACGGGTCAGCGTCACTCTGTACGTAACCGGCACGTGTCAGTGTACCAGTGATCTCCAAGTTCTAGCACCTCGGTGACTGTTTCAGGCCGTACAAGGCCTTGCGCAAGCACCAGACCTTATCACCGACCTCGAATCCAGGTGGCTGGACCATGTAGATCTCCTCCTCTAAGGTGCCATGGAGGAACACGTTGTTCACGTCCATCTGGTGCAGCTCCCAGTCATGGTGAGCAACAACCCCGAACAGAGCGCGAGCGGTGGTCATGCGGCAAACGGATGCAAAGGTGTCAGTGAAATCTACTCCCTCAACCTGCGAGAACCCCTTGGCCGTCAAGCGAGTGGTTGTTGACGACTGGGAGCTGCACCACATGGACGTGAACAACGTGTTCCTCCATGGCACCTTAGAGGAGGAGATCTACATGGTCCAGCCACCTGGATTCGAGGTCGGTGACAAGGTCTGGCGCTTGCGCAAGGCCTTGTACGGCCTGAAACAGTCACCGAGGTGCTGGAACTTGGAGATCACTGGTACACTGACACGTGCCGGTTACGTACAGAGTGACGCTGACCCGTCCCTCTTTCTCAGACGGACAGCTGAGAGCTTCACCGCCATCCTGGTCTACGTGGACGAACTCCTGATTGCGTCTCCTTCTATGGAGGCCGTCAAGGAGGCCAAGGCAGTTCTCCAGGCTGCCTACAGGATGAAGGACCTTGGTCCTGCAGCTGTGTTTCTCGGGATGGAGATCGTGCGTGATCGTCAGCAACGTACACTCTTGTTGCATCAGGCACGTTACGCCCACGTTGTGGGGGAGCGGTTTGCTGACCTCCTGGGTGCAGTTCCTACAGCCTCCACCCCCATCACACCTGACGGGCAGGATGCTCTGAAGGTGAATGACCCCGCAGACCTGGGGGAGATAGTGGACGTGACCCTGTACTTGCGCCTGATTGGCTCCTTGATGTACTTGGCCACTACCACACGACCCGACATTGCCTTTGCCGTCAACCTCCTTGCACAGTTTTCACAGTGTCCTGGGGCGAGAGCCCTTCATGCGGCTGTGCGAGTGGTGCGGTACGTGGTGTCCACACCGTACCTCGGACTCTGCTTTTGACGGCAGTGTTTGGTGGTAGTCGACGGCTACACAGACAGTGATTGGGCGGGGAGTCCTCATGGGCGCAGTCGGACAGGCTACGTGTTCCTGCTTGGTGGCACCGCTGTGTCGTGGAGTAGTGGCAAGCAGGGTTGTATCGCACGTAGCTCATCAGAGGCTGAGTATGTTGCTCTGGGGGCTGGGGCTGCTAAGGCGGTGTGGCTGCAGCGTCTATTTTGTGAGTTGCGTCAGTCTGTGCCTTGCATCGTTCTGCGCTGTGACAACCAGAGTGCTCTTGCCATTGCAGAGAACTCTGGTGTGTTTCATGCATGCACGAAGCACATTGCTGTTGAGCATCACTTTGTGCGTGATCTTGTGGAGCGACAGGTGGTCTCCATTATCTGGGTCGACACGGACATGCAGCGGGCTGACTTCTTGACCAAGGCACTTGCGCGTGGAAAGTTCATGGTGGCCATTCGTTCTGTCGGACTACGCCCGTTGCCTGAGAGTGGCTGAGAGTGGGGTGTGTGAGCATGGACTGTTGAGCATCTTGTTGTGCACCTGTGTCAGTTATGCACGTGTATGGACATGCGTACCATCGGGTCATGGGGGAGTGTTGTGGTGTGAGTTGTTTCCTTCCATTTGTACAGCTTATTGTGACCACTCGGCCGTGTCCATGCTCGTGCAGATCCCTGATGCGGGCCCAGCTGGCGTCGGAGCACTGACGGTTGGTGGATCTAGCCACCAGCAGCTGCTAGACGATTTCCACGACGTCCCGGGTGCTTGCTGGGGTGCTGTGCAGTTTTTCTGCAGGTGCTAGAGTTTTCTCGGTGGACTGGCTCTCGAGCCCGATTTGCATGTTTTGCATTGTCCGTCCACCGATCGATGCGGGACTTGTGCGTGTGACCAGTCGTAGCATCCGGCTCAAGATTCTGCATCTCTAGGTTCAGACGGTGTTGCGTTTGGATGCTTGTGCGCTGAGTTACGGCCAAAACAGTGGTTTTGAGCCAGTTTTAGGCTAGGAAGCTTCCTAACCTTGTTGCTGCTGATGTGGCGACACCGTCCAGTCAGCTAACGCACGAGCAAGCAAGCAGGTGCAAGAAACAGCAAGGATCAGGTTAGGGAGACGCGCGAAGTCTCATAAGCTCCAATAGCTTAGTAATGCAGAGAGAGATGACAACTGACAAGCACACAGCATAAATAGCTGCGGCACACGGCGTGTGACGCACGCAGCAGTGTCAGTTTCTCCTAAAACCGGCTCAAAACCACTGTTTTGGCCGTAATTCTGTGCACAGGCATCCAAACGCAACACCGTCTAAACCTAGAGATGCAGAATCTTGAGCCGGACGCTACGACTGGTCACACGCACAAGTCCGGCATCGATCGGTGGACGGACAATGCAAAACATGCAAATTGGGCTCGAGAGCCAGTCCACCGAGAAAACTCTAGCACCTGCAGAAAAACTGCAGAGCACCCCAGCAAGCACCCGGGACGTCGTGGCAATCGTCTGGCAGCTGCTGGTGGCTGGATCCACCAACCGTCAGTGCTCCGGCGCCAGCTGGGCCCGCNTAATTCTGTGCACAGGCATCCAAACGCAACACCGTCTAAACCTAGAGATGCAGAATCTTGAGCCGGACGCTACGACTGGTCACACGCACAAGTCCGGCATCGATCGGTGGACGGACAATGCAAAACATGCAAATTGGGCTCGAGAGCCAGTCCACCGAGAAAACTCTAGCACCTGCAGAAAAACTGCAGAGCACCCCAGCAAGCACCCGGGACGTCGTGGCAATCGTCTGGTAGCTGCTGGTGGCTGGATCCACCAACCGTCAGTGCTCCGGGGCCAGCTGGGCCCTTATCAGGGATCTGCACGAGCATGGACACGGCCGAGTGGTCACAGTAAGCTGTACAAATGGACAGAAACAACTCACACCATAACATGCATTGTTCTTAGGACTTCGAGCCTCGTTAGGTATCGAACATAAATGGTTGTTTTTCGGCAACCAAACACGGGTCTTTCGAGAAAGAAGGAACCGGAAAGAGCGGAATCGGACAAGCACAGCAAGTCAACTAGATAGCAGACTATACGCTTCGTGTAACGATTTGGACGGGAAGATTGGACAAGCTTCCCGTCCAGTCAAGTCAGTTGTTTAGCTAGAATAGCCAAACAACTGATCCCGAGTAAAAAATGTTAGGAGAAAAAAGAATTTGCGGTGGATTCATGCAAACTAAATACAGAAAAACTATTAAATCATAAAAATTTACTATATTTCGATTTTAATATCATCCAAAAAGCCCACATTTCCCTTTTTTCCTAGAAATCATTTATAATTACCCAACATTACACGAGAACACATTAATAAATGTGATTTTTTCCTAGAAAACTAGCCATGTTTTTAAACCTCTGATATTGGAAAAAAACTAACACGGAACGTACATAATAGACTTCTTTGAAGTACATGGAGGATCTTTGTATTCTTTTTCATTTCATGAGGAATTCATGTGATTCGTCTACTCTCAATATTTAACTCTACGAGATTATTCTCTTCCATTCTATTTTTAGGGCTGCATGAAAGATAATTTTATGTCGTTACTATGTAACCCTATGCATGCTTCGCGTGCAACATACGGCTCTTGTTTTTTTTTTGGCTTATGTCATAGAGGTGGAAACCTACACATGCATCTTTCGGTGGGAACTTTACAGACAAGCTGGCGTTCTACGTGATGTAAAAACCACACCGAGGGAGGTATCCAGAGAGAGGCTCTCAAGGGTTATGTGGGAGTCGCACACGCTAAAACCAACCCTACTGAAAGTGTTGTAACACTTTGTGCGACTTGAGGAGAGGTAGGGTTGAAGGGTCCAATGAAGGGAGACCCTAAATCATGATGTTAGAGTGAGGACCTTGTTGAAAACATTTCATGAGAGAGCGAAGGAGGTAAAGCCAGGGTCCCAGGTTAAAATTCTAAAATCTTTAAGAGAGGAGAGTGTTGGTTTTTTGCGCATCTCTCATTGCGCTCTGTTGTGTCTTCCCGGCTTATGTACATCGGCGTGCAGATGACTGTCGGCGAGACTTGACGCTGTTGGAGTGTCGTCCGGTCGAGTCGACGAACACTGAGGCTCTCTCGTAGTTCGCTGGAGCCTTCTCCCTCCAGCGACGTGCTCAACTCCATCGGCAGGCCTCCTCGGCGGTCGGGCCGCCGGCGGTCAGTGCCACCGCAGATGCTGTCTACATGCACCCAGCGCTTTTTCTGACTGTGCCATTGCGTCTGCAGCATCATGCTCTGCCTAGGGTCCATGTCTCTTGCTGTGTGTCACTGTTTGGTATCATGGACCGTCGTAGGCACTACCGAGGATCGGGCAGCCATAACTCTTTGATGCTATTTCTAGCTGATTCTGACCACACGACTGCGTTCGCAGTGTCTGTATTATGGTATGGTCCAGTTTTCAGGCAAAACGGACGACACCCGGGTTTTGGGATGTCGGGCGTCTGGAAAGGCTCACCGAGAAAACCCTCCCTGCCAGAAAATAGGTCGAGGACTATTTTCGGATTGGCTGGTTAGCTGGGTAACAAGTTCTACACTAGTGGGGGGGAGCTAGAACTTGGAGGGGTCTCCCATTGTTGCTCATTCTTTATTCCTAATCAGTCACTTTCAGTTTTCAGGTGCTTTCTGGTGCTAATACTAGCGCGCGCATTTCTGACTAACAAACCCAGAGCTTCCAGACTTAGTCTCTAGAGCAGCAGACTGAGAGGGCAGCAGACTTAAGCAACGAGCGTGGAAGCCCGCACGCTGCATCAAAAACGCTGCTGCCCCAACCTGCTGCCTAGTTTTCCCTTATGGTATCAGACCCATAGCGTAGTAGCAGTAGCACAAGACTGGCATACAGGTGCAGACAACGCCGGCGGACCCTCATACGCGCAAGTACAGGGGAAATGCTAGCGTATTTTTTCCGGCAGCATTGACCCGCCTGGTGGCGGCGTCAGATTATTTCTCACGGCGATTGGGCCAGGGGAAATGCTGCTCGATTTTTTCTGGCAGCACTGACCCCCACGTGTGACGCGATGAGGTGAGCGGCAGACCGCGTCCGACACCTGCGGGCGACGACGCACGTGGCAACGTCACCCAGGTGGAGTGATTGGCACCAACGAGTAGTAGCAGCAGCCTGCAGTAGCAAACTGTAGCGAGCAGTGGCAGCAGTAACCAGCAGCAGCTGTGTGCAGTAGCAGCAGCCAGCAACAACTCGCAGCAGCAGCAAAAGTAGCCGGCAGTAGCAGCAGCTCGCAGCAGCAGCAGCAGTCCGCAGCACCAAGCAACAGTGGCGGCCATCAGCAGCAGCTCACAATAGCAGCTATGGTGACAGCGAGTAGCAACAGCAGCAGCGAGCAGCAGCAGCAGCAAGCTGCAGCAGCAGCCGCCAGTAGCAACAGCAACGAGCAGCAGCCGGCAGCAGCCAGCAACAGCTACTGCTGCTCACAGCCCGTAGCTCGTCGCGAGCAGCGGGCTGCAAGTAGCGAGCCCGCTGCTTGTAGCGAGCAGCGAGCTGCTGGAAGCAAGCAACGAGGCTCACTGTGACAAAAAGAAGAAAAAAAGGAAAAATAAAAGACAAGCTAAAAAATCACCCCACCCCAACAGGAGCTGCCATAGCTGCTGCAGCAGCTACAGCAGCCGTAGTAGCACGTAGTAGCAACAGCAACAGTTGGTGCTGCCACAACAGCCGTAGCCACAGTAGTAGTAGAAGCAGTTGCAACAACAGCAGCAGCGGTAGAAGCAGCAGCAGCAGCAGTTGCTGCTGCCTCAGCAGCCACAACAGCAGCAGGAGCAACAGTAGTAGCAGTAGCTGAAATAGCTAGTGCAACAATAGAAGATCACGCCACAGCAGGTGTTGACGCCAGCCGTCTTGGACTGACGTCACTACTGACATCAGTAGCACACAAAAAAAAAACCAAGAGAGGGGGCACCAAAACAGAGGGTCTTTTGTATATGTTGGGGAGAGTGAGGGCGGAGGAAAACCGAGGCTTGGAGTGGGATGTTCTCCGAAAGGGGGTGGAGGTATGTATTGAAAAATTTCCCCTTCGTATGCCCAAGCGAGGCGCCGGGAGGCACCAACGAGCCGCCTGAAAGAGGAAAATCCGCGCCGGCGGATCAAGCGGCTCCAGAATTGCTCGGATCCTAAAATGGATGATTGCCCCTTAAAATTCATGGGTCGCTGAATCCGGTGAAAGTTGTTTCACCAGAATCGAACGAGTATCAAGGGAGATATGGTCTTCCGAAGTTAGGGTCTGCGCGGCAGCTCTGAGAGCCGGCCGCGACTCGACTTCCGGTGGATAAACGACCGGACCGAGTAACAAAAGTACCATATGGAGAATTTTCTGCGGAAGATCTACCGAGGCATCCGGTGGATAATCCACCGAATCCTGTACTGCAGTTTGTTACTGAGGGACTTAGCCAAAATCTTGGCTCAGCGTCCGAAACACAGTGGTACATTTTGTTATTCGGGGACTGTAAAAATTCGGACTGCAGGTCCACGGACAGGTTTCAAATCTCGTCACACCCCATCACCAAACTCAACCCAAAAGTGGGGGAGGTACGTCAAAACAGTACAGGGAACCCCTACACCACGTGCAATGGGATCTGCGCCTTGGGAAAGGCGTTTCGCTCATGAAAGAAGGCGCCACGGCGTGTGCGTGCAATGGAGGCATTAGGCGTTTCTGTGGTGGGTGAGACCTGCACTTTGGCAAGCGTAATGTGGACTACGCTTGCCCGAATTGTGCATGGTTTGGTACGTTGGAAAGCTCATGACTAGCCCTACAAAGGTTCTGATCATGTCCACGTTAAAAAACTAACACAAAATGACATTATTCCCTTCGCAAACTGACTTTCTTGAAATTCCTTCTCACATAGCGTGAGGCGACCATAAAGCTCACGTTTATTCTCAGATTCGCCCTAAACAGAAGACGTAAACCACCAAGAGACGATCCGATGAACGTCGGGACTGCATCCCGCGGATTCCCTGACAAAGGGTTATGGGCCCACAAGTTTGATCGTCTCCAACGTTCATGTCTTACGCAGCGCATACGATCATCATCTTGGACGTCGTCGTGAATTTCTAAGAACCTGTCGGAGTAGAAGCTGCGCAAATGGCATAGAAGGAGATGCAGCCCATTCTGAAGTATGGAGGTGGCCCGGGCTTCGGGCTCTGGAGGTGGCAGTTCGAGCTGCACCTCGCGCATACGGGGCTGCTGGACGTCATGTTGGGAAAGGAGGTGCTCGTAGAGGCAACTACTGTGGACGCGGAGAAGCAGGCCTTCGAAAAGAAGAACATGGAGGCGCTCATGCTCCTGGTGGCCGGGATAACCGAGTTGCAGTGGGGCTACTTCCAAGGCTGCAAGTTGGCAGCCGAAGCGTGGCAAAAACTCTTCGCCATCCACCAATGCAAGTCGCTCACGAACAAAATCTTTGCGATGAAGCAGCTCCTCACGGTGAGAATCAAGGAGGGAGATGATGTCGTCTCCGCCATGCAGCAGATTGAGTCACTCGCCTCACAATGCAACGACGTGGGGTGGAATATCGACACGCAGCTGCAGGCGATGGCCCTCCTCATGGCCCTATCTGACAGTTGGTGTCCACTCATCACCGTTCTCAGAGGATGGTCGAAGGACAAGCTCACCTATGGTGCGGTCGCAGAGTACATCCGCAATGAGGCATAACGTCGGAGCTACGGGGAGTCCTTGTCTTCCTCATCGACCCTCGTCACCAAAATGTGTGGTGGCAAAAGCGGGGGCAGAGGAAGCAACGGAAAGGGCGGCGGCAAGAAGGGTGCCAAGAGAGGTGCGTGCCGCAACTGTAGCAAGGAGGGCCACTGGGCCCGTGAGTGCCCGGAGGAGGCGAAGACCGGCGGCAAAAGCAACACAGGCAGGTCGCTCCTCAATGGCAATAAGAACCACTTCCTCAAGAAGGCCAACAGGTTGTGCCTGGATTTCGGGGCCGCGGAGTACACCCTTGTTGAGAAGGTGGGGTTCGTCACCTACGAGAAGTCCTCCAAGGCAATGGTGGCCGTGAACAACAAAGTCAAACCGGCGGAAGTCCTTGTACGGGCTAAAACAATCGCCCTGGTGCTGGTACCAACAGATGGACAACTTCATGGCACAACTCAGCTTCAAGCACTGTGAGGCAGATCATAGTGTGTACGTGCAGCACAGTAAGAAGTTCTATCAGATCGTCGCACTCAACGTGGACAATTTGATCTTGTGCTACTCAGACCTGCTGAGCCTACAACAGCTAAAAGAGCAGCTCTACAGCAGGATCCAGATGTCGGACATGGGGGAGCTTGAGTTCTTCCTTGGAGTGAGCATTAGGCGGAACCGGAGGGCGCACACGCTTGAGCTAGGGCAGGCCAAGTACGTGGCTGAGGTGCTGAAGCGGTACGGCATGGAGGACTGCAAACCTGTGTGCAGTCCTGTCTCCATGACCTATGAACTTAGTGCGGCAATGGCGCCGCAAAAAAAAGAAGAGTGGGAGGATATGGCAGGGGGGACCTACCATGTAGCTTCATGGTAGCTTCATGTACGCTATGGTATCGACTCGACCGGACCTGGCCTACGCGGTGGGCCAAGTGAGCAGGTACGTGGCCGACCAAGGGCCACTACACTGGCAGGCTGTCAAGCGTATCCTCCGCTACCTACAGGCGATGCGGCACACACATTTGATGTTCGAAGGCAAGGGGCGGACGGACCCTTTGCGTCTGGTCTGCTATACGGATGCAGACTACGCTGGTGATGTGGACAAGCGAAAGTCCACATCCGGCTACGTGTTCTCCTTCGCTGGTGTAGCGGTCTCGTGGTGCAGCAGGATTGTGTCTCCACATCCACAGTGGAAGCAGAGTACATCGTGCTGGCTGAGGCGGTCAAGGAGGCGGAGTGGCTCCACAGGTTGCTGGGGGAGCTGGGCGTGCCGCAGTAGGAGCCTACGGTTGTGCAAGAGGACAACACCGGCTCCATTTTGCTGACTAACAACCCGACGCAGCATAGGAGGATGAAGTATATTGACATGCGTTATCAATACGCACGGGACATGGTCGAGAAGGGGCAGGTGGTGCTGCAGCAAAGCAGCATGCACAACATGCTTGCGGATTGCTTGACCAAAGTACGACCCGTGGACTGGCACACGATGAGCGTGACCGGGCTTGGGATGGCCAGCTATGATGGGTTGGAGGGCGCAGCGGAAGATTTGTGAGAGCAAGCAGGAGCAGCGGGCATGACAGGTACAAGTGGGAGAATGTTGAAAAATTGCCCCTCTGCATGCCCAAGTGAGGCGCCGGGAGGCGCCAACGAGCCGCCTGAAAGAGGGAAATCCGGGCCGGCAGATCAAGCGGCTCCAGGATTGCTCGGATCCTAAAATGGATGATTGCCCCTAAAAGTTGATGAGTTGCTGAATTTGGTGGAAGTTAGTTCACCAGAATCGGACAAGTATCAAGGGAGATATGGTCTTCCAAAGTTGGGGTGTGCGCCGCGGCTCAGAGAGGCGGCCACGACTCGACTTCCGGTGGATGAACGACCGGACCGAGTAACAATAGTACCATCTGGAGAATTTTCTCCGGAAGGTCTGCCGAGGCATCCGGTGGACAATCCACCGGATCCTGTACTGTAGTTTGTTACTGAGGGACTTAACCAAAATCCTGGCTCGGTGTCCGAAACTCAGTAGTACGTTTTGTTACTCGGGGACTGTAAAAATTCTGACTGCAGGTCCGCGGACAGATGTCAAACCCCGTCACACCCCATCACGAAACTCGACCCAAAAGTGAGGGAGGTGCGACAAAACAGTGCAGGGGACCGCTACACCATGTGCAATGGGATCTGCGCCTTGGAAAAGGTGTTTTGCACGTGAAAGAAGGCGCCACGACATGTCTGCGCCATGGAGGCGTTAGGCATTTCTGTGGTGGGTGAGACCTGCGCTTTGACAAGCGTAACGTGGGCTATGCTTGGCCGAATTACACACGGTTTGGTATGTTGGAAAGCTCATGACTAGCCCTACAAAGGTTCTGATCATGTCTATGTTGAAAAACTAACACAAAATGACGTTATTCGTTTTGCAAACTGACTGTCTCTAAATTCCTACTCACATAGCATGAGGCGACCAGAAAGCTCACGCTTAGTCTCAGATTCTTTCAAAACAGAAGATGTAAACCACCAAGAGACAATCAGAAGAACGTCGGGACCACATCCTGTGGATTCTCTGACAGTATGGACGAAGGGGAATGTTTGAGTGTGAGATGGCCTCACAGTGGTGGAGCCATAATTGTTGCAGATAGGTCCCTAGAAAAAGTGCCCACAAAGTACGCTTGTGCTTGGAATTAGGCAAGAAGAAAGGGATCTCTTGGCTGGTGGGTAGTTGACAAGAGAATTAATGTTGGGCAATCCATTTAAGAAGAAGTGTACCTCTTGAAATGCGGAGACAAGAAAAGAATCAGTGGAGGATTGGTTCTTCTTGATTGGAATGGGGAAAGTTTCCGGAATTAGGAAGGAAGTGGTAGCGCCTCCATACTTGAATGGAGCGTAAGAGGATTCATATTAGAATGTCTCTAGCCTTCGGATGTGGGATACTGTTATGGAAGATGGACAAGATAGCCTGCCAGTTTGGGGGGTGAGAGAAGGTTTGGGACCACTCTAATATTGGGTGAACAAGGCTATTGGAGCCAGGTAAGGTATTGAGGAGGCTCTAGGTAGATTGGGGAGATTGGCAGATGGCAGAAAAGCGGTGGGCTGGAAAGAGAGGGGAGCCTACATGTGTGATATAGGTGTTGTCCTTGAAAACTGTGGGTACTACTGCGGAGATGGGTATGTGAACACTCAGCAGCCGTGGGTGGGGAGAAAGGCGATGGGTATCAGTGTCCACCGTAAAAACCAACAGAGGAAAAAGGTTGGGTGAACTTCTATTGGGAAATAGAGTCTTGGTGGTGGGTATTGGGGTGTCCCTCTAAACATGAAAAAATCGGAGAGGTGGCTTAGGTAGTTGGAGGAGGGTGGGGTGGATAAGACCATTTTCCATTCCGGAGGGAGGCAACGGAAGATTTTGTTGAGGAGGCAAGTTCGGGTTATGGCCCAAGGAGGCAAGTTCTGCATTTGTAGGTTTGTGGTAAGCATGGTCACGGGTAGAGGTACATATATGTTGGAGTCTGAGGCGTTGCTGGATGAGAAACGTTTCCGCCAGGTGGACACCGAAGGGTTTTTGTTATGGACGACGTATCCATCTATTGAGGGCAAGGGGTTCTGCCATGAGATCATCGTGGCACATCAGTGATGGCATGATTGTGGGTTTCGTAATGAAGAAGGCTTGGGAGAAATGGATCCATCGGTCTGAGATGTTTTTTCGCAGTTTCGGTGGTAAGTGTGAGAGAGTGAAAAAATGTCCTCTGTAAGGGAAGTTTTGGGAGGCAAGGATGAGGAGCTTCCATGGAGAAAGCGGTGGAGTGAGGAGCATATACAGCCACTTGGCATGGAGCGCATTGATTTTATGTAGGGGGCGGATTAAACCAAGGCCT
The DNA here is from genome assembly GCA_023375785.1 of Penium margaritaceum. Taxonomy (NCBI): domain Eukaryota; kingdom Viridiplantae; phylum Streptophyta; class Zygnematophyceae; order Desmidiales; family Peniaceae; genus Penium; species Penium margaritaceum. The sequence goes on along the minus strand of SZWC01000349.1, from coordinate 355,338 downwards.
CCATGTTTGGGTTTTGCAGTAGCAACCGGCAGGGGGATGAGTTTGAGGGAAGTGGCTGCATCGCGTTTATACAAGTGGTGGGATGAGATGAAGGAGGTAAGAATATGGAATTCTTATACCCCACCCTCGAGTCCATTTCCCATATTGACAAAGGGAGTATTCTTGTACCTCTAAAATTTGGAATCTGTGTAGAAATCCGATTCGGGTTCTGCAATGGTGCATATTACACTGTTCACGTATGGAGTGTATACTTGCATTTCTGATCAAAGAAGTGAAATGGAGGAAATTCACTTGATAGTACCTACAATGCTAAAATACAAAACAACGTCAGCTCCTGTCACCGGTGTTTGCACCGCTGGCGAGTCAAGACTTCATGTGATCAAAATACATTTTCGTTGAGCCACTGTTCAAGTGCAACATCAAAACAAGGGAATGACGCTCGCGATTCTGGACTTTCCAGACAATGTTTTGGCCGTGATGTAGTGCTTCATGCAAATCGTCCCCACCCACATATTTTGCATCTCATCGAGCGGAGTGTAGATGGTGAACTAGTAGAAGCTGCGAGGCAGGACATGATTTAGAACTTGGGACACTTGAGCAATGTATGAATTGTGGCAAGTGTACTTCGATGAAAAGTGTCAAAATGATCAAACATATATATAGAAGTGTCGAGTTATGAATGAGATATAGTGGTGGCCGTTGGGTCAATCGTCGAGCGACGCGTGTGGAGTCGCGTCGTGAGTGGTTGGATTTGAAAAGCTCCACCTAGAATTCAGGGGGCTTCGAGGATCGACGGTGAAGATGCAAGATGCATCTTTATGAATCAAGATATGTCTCGATGCGAAGAGACGTCTACTGAAAGGTCATGTCACTTCTGTCGTAGATTCCAGAAACTGGTCAAAGTTGTCAAAAACGTTCAGGAAGGTTCATCAGAGGGCGAGGGAAGTTGGCCAGATTGCCCTTGACCATCGAAGTGGAAATCGGGGTCTGGATGCGCGGTGGGCTGTTGGTGTGATGATAAAAACGCCCACTCGGAAGGATTAGGGACTCGTGTATGTTTGGCACATAACAATTCCCCCTTTTTCGCCACGACGTCCCGGCGTGCATGTAGATGTGGCCTAGTGACGGCGGTTATATCCGTCGCTTAGGTGATCATCGTCTCGGAGGTTGTCGTAGGGTTCCCAGGTGTTATGCGCGACATCATAGCCATGCCACTTGACAAGATATTCTATTGTTCTGCCATGTCGGCGATGGCCAATGATTTCCTCGATGATGTACTTTTTGTCTTTGTCTACTTGTATAGATGGAGGTGGAGGGACATCCCTGCCAAGGAAGTCCTCTTCGGGATCTTGGTAGTGCTTGAGTCTGCTGACATGGAACACCGGATGAACGTGCATAATATCGAGGATTTTGAGTCGCGCAATCATGGGGTTTTGCATGCTCTCGATCTCAAATGGTCCCAACCATCGACGTTTGAGCTTTGAACAGTCGGCTCTGTGAAGTTTGATGTTGGTCGAGCTGAGAAGAACTTTGTCGCCAGCGGTGAAAACGTCGTCGTTGCGATGTCGATTGGCTGCTCGTTTCATCGCCGCTTGTGTCTTTGCGAGCGTTTGCCGTGTTTCATCCCAGATGGTAGAGAACTTGTAGCGTTGGACGTCGATGGCGGGAATATTGCTCTGACTTTGTAGTCCTGCTGGTGTGCCGGGAAGTTTACCATACACCACTTCAAACGGAGTTTTACCTGTTGCAGTGGAGATCGCCGAATTGTATGCGATTTTTGCGGTTGGGAGTTTTGTGCCCGAACCCATCCCATAAGGTTTGCATAGTTTTGGGAGAAGTTGTTCGAGCGTCTGACGGGTCCACTCGGTTTGGCAGTCGGTTTGAGGGTGGAACATCGTCGAAAGCTGGATCTGATTGCCGCAACGAGTCATCAGTTCATGACAGAAACGGCTGATAAATCGACCGTCCGTGCCGCTATTCATGGTCCTCGACACGCTGTGTAGCCGCACCTTGCTCTTTAGAAACAATCGTGCTGTTCCTTCGACGGCGGCGGTGGTCGTTGTCGGGATACAATGAGACATTTTGAAAAACCTGTCGTCGACCACGAGGATTGCGTCATATCTCAAGCCCATGGCCGGGCTTGAGATGACCAGCTATGCTGGGCTAGAGGGCGCAGCGGAAGATGAGTGAGAGCAAGCAGGAGCAGCGGGCATGGCAGGTGCAAGGGGGAGAATGTTGAAGATTTGCCCCTCTGCATGCCCAAGTGCGGCGACGGGAGGCGTCGATGAACCGCCAGAGAGAGGAAATTCCTCGCAATTGGATCTGGCATCTCGAGGATTGCTTGGATCCTAAAATAGAGGATTGCCCCTGAAATTTGACGAGTCTCTCAATTTGGTGGAAGTAGTTTCATCGGAATCGAACAAGTGACAAGAGAGATATGGGCTTCCAAAATTGGGGTGTGCGCGGCGGCTCTGGGAGCTGGCCGCGGTTTGACTGCCAGTGAATAATTGATCGGAACGAGTAACAGAATGCCATCAGGGGATTTTTCTCCGGAAGGCTGCCGAGGCGTCCGGTGCATGATTCGTCGGAATTCAGTAGTGGATTTTTGATACTGAGGGACTTAGCCAAAATCCTGGCTCGGTGTCCGAAAATAAGAAGTACAGTTTGTTACTCAGTGACTTAGTCAAACTTCTGACTGCTGGTCCACGAACAGGTTTCGAACCACATCAATCCCCATCACCAAAATCGATGATTAAATCATAAAAACAGATCCCAAAGGCGCGAGGGGCACCGCCACTACGTGTAGGAACATCTGCGCCTCTGGGATGGCGTCCTTGATGTGTGAGGGCACCTCGGCGGGCGACGTGGTGCGCGCCGCCGACTGAGCGACTGCTTTGGGGTGCTGCGCTTTGGCTGTTGTAGCGGGAGCTACGGTGATCCAAATCCGCATGGTTTGGTGCGTTGGAGAGCTCAAAACTAGTGCTACAAGTGTTCAGATCATGTCCATTTTAAAAAGCTAGTGCAAAATCGTGTTATTCCCTTCGCAAAACTGACTGTCTCAAAAATCCCTTCCACTCCCAGAAACATAACGCGAGGCGACCAGAAAGCTCACGCTTAGACTCAAAACCCACTCGCCAAAATAGAGAAAGCCGTGAACACCAAGTGCAAACCAGTCAGGGCACGTCGGAACTACCCTCCACCTGGGGGCCGCTTTCTGACACAAACAAGCTATGTATTCCTGCAACGTGGCACCACTGTGTTATGGCACAACGCCAAGCATGGCTATATTGTATGTAGCTCATCAAAGTTTAAATATGTTGCGCTACGGGCTGGGTTTGTTGAGGAAGTGCGGCGGCAATACCTGTTTTGTAAATTGCATCAGCCTGCTATTTCCATTGCAAATGAATCTGGTGTATTTCATGCACGCACCAAGCACATTGCTATTGAGCATCACTTTTTGTGTGATTTTTTTGAGTGGTAGGTGATCTCCATCATCTTGGTCAGGACAAACATGCAGCAGGCTGACTTCATAACCAAGTCACTGGCACATGAGAAGTTCATGGTGGCCACTCATTTCGTTGAGCTTTGCCTCTTGCCAGTGGGTGGCTTAGAGTGGGTCAATGCGTATTGACTGTTGATCCGTTTGTTACGCACTTGTGTCATTTCTGCACGTGTATGGACATACATACCATCGAGTCATTGGAGGGGGGATGTTGTGATATGAGCCATCACAATTTCTTTTTATAGCTTACTATGACAACTCAACCGTGTCCATGCTCATGCACAAACCCGATGCGGATCCAGTGGGCACCAGAGAACCGTCGGGTGGTGGCCCACCCATCAATAGATACTTGATAGCTCCTCTGTGTCCCGGTTTCTTGCTAGGAAGTTTCACAAGTTTCACTGTTGCACATTGGTCATTGCTCGATTGTGAGGAACATAATCCAGAGGTGACCTTGGTCTTTCCCTCCAACTCTCAAACTCCCTCATTTAGCTTGCTAACTGAGTTCAAAATCTATCTCAACTTACATTACTGCAAATTGGTTTGTGCATGAGCATGGATACGACCGAGTGGTCACAGTAACATCATAGAGTTAATGAGGCGCAAGTATAAGACCACATCCACTGCCTCCCCGAGTTGTGCTAGATCATCCACCTTCAAGGCACCTTGCCTGTTGGGACTGCACCAAGGAGTTCAGCAACTTGTTCTCCATCGATGTGGGTGTAGCGTGCCTATTGCAGTAAGATTATCCGCTGCCAATGGTCACACAAGGTCTCCATCCCGAGGAAAATAGCTGCAAGTACAAGGTCCTTCATCTTTTTCACAACGTGAATGATGGCCATGGTGTCCTCCACGGCCTCCATTGAAGGAGAAACAATAAAGAGGGCATTCACATAGACCAGGACGGTCGTTAACTGCTTAGTTGTGTGTTGAAAAAAGAGGGACAGATTTGCGTCACTCTACACGTAGTCAGCACAATTCAGTATGCCAGTGATATCCTGGTTCTAGCACCGGGATATCTGATTCTGGTCGTACAAGGCCTTGCACAAGCGCCAGACCTTGTCACCAACCACGAAGCTAGGTGGATGGACCATGTAGATCTCCTCTAGAGTTCCATGAAGGAATGTGTTATTCACATCCATCTGGCACACCTCCTAATTGTGCTGATGAATGACCCTAAACAGGGCGTTAGTGGTGATCATACAACCAATGTGTATGAAGACGTCAGTGAAATCCACACCCTCAACCTTTGAGAACCACTTAGCCATCAAGCGGTTCTTGTAGGGATCTAGTACACCATCAGGCCTCACCTTCTTGCAAAAGACCCACTTGGCCTGTACAGCCTTCCGCCCAGGCGAGAGATTGATAAGATCATAGAAACCCTGCTCACAATAGCTCTGAACCCATCCTCACAAGTGAGATTCCATCGGTCAGCATCCTCCGATGAGAGAATCCCTTCAACGTGCTTGGATCAGAAACCGTCAAGGGAGACCTCTGGGTGGCCAAGATGCACGCCTTCGGACTCAGTTTGACCACAAAAAGATCAGTTGTGACATTGCAAGCAACCGAGAATTCACGAAAGACCAACTCGCGGCCGACAGGGCATGATGGGTGTACCGTAATCTAGAGCACCCAGACACTCATGCCAAGGGCCTTTGCACCAGGCTTGCCACTTTGAATAGCACGAGTGGGGCGTTTGGGTGCTGACTCAGCCAATCGCTGAGCCATAGAGGCCAGTGGTTAAAGACAAGCACTGGGCTCGCGGGAGTAGCACGATGCTGAGGTACTCATCCCAGGTTGCAGAGCAGTGACTGGGTGGAAGCCGTAGGGGTTGCAGATTCCTAGGGAAGGAGTGAGGGTACAGCTATAGTACACAAATGGTCATTAGCAGACTCATGTTAGACAGCCGGCTTGGACACAGAAGGTTCAGACACAGGCACAGTATCAGGTGTGTCTGGGATGACCACCACTGGCACGAGATCAGGTGTGCTAGAAGGGACTGACACAAGCACAAGATCAGGTGTTCCGGAGGGGACTGACACAAGCATTGGATCAGTTGTACCTGAAAAGACCGACACGGGCACAGCTTTGGATGTTCTAGAGGGAAAAGACAAAAACACAAGACTAGGTTTGCGAGAGCGGACTGACACGGACACCGGATCAGGAATACTTGTATGAACCAAAGAGGTTAGTGGGCCAACAACCAACAAGGCCGGATCTTCATTGTCAGAGACTAGACCACGCGTGAAATGGACTATACAGACCCATCCACAGGCTCACCCATCCAACAGGGAGCCACACAGGTGAGAACATGCTTGGCGGCTAGCGATAGAATGTAGGACAGGTCACGGTAGATGAAAATCTAAAAAAAGAGGGCGTCTTGAGACTCAACGATATAGTGGCAAGCAGGGTCCCAACAGTGCCACGGAATCAGTTGTGGATAAAGAATAAGAAAGGCACAGATGCGACTCCGAGATGAGACCTTGGATCCCTTTTGGTCCTTGGTGTATCACACCCATGTAAAAAATCCCCAGCCTCAAGGAAAATGAATGTCAGTGTGATGATAGAACCATAGCTCGTATATCAAGACATGGCCCGGAAGGCAGCCATGCAGCAGACGGTTCTAGACCCACTTCATGTAGGATAAGCCCTCAAAAGCAAAGAACTCAGGATGACCGTACTCAGACCGCATAGCACATCCACATCCTCCATGGTGCAATTCTAGAGCTCAAAGACATCGTCCTTCTACGACGTAGCAGGAACGGAGAGCTGGTGGAAAGTTCTTTGCTCAGTAATGGGGGTTTCTATATTGCCTACAAAATCACCACCATGATCGGAGCAAAACATGTAGAGTGTGTGATGAGATTGGCACTCGGTTGTCACCAGCCACCACAGGACAACATTTCTCTTATGGCATAGGCTATAGATCAACCGCATCCAGGTGAAGTCGTCAGTCACGGTGAGAACATATTTGTCAGAAACCGGCCCCCGGGTGGAGGCAGTTCCAACGTGGCCTGACTGGTCTTCACTTTGTTCACAGCTACTGTTGTGCGAGTTGTGAGTCTAAGCGTGTGATTTCTGGTCGCCTCACGCTATGTTTCTGGGAGTGGAAAGGAGTTGTGAGAGAGTCACTTTTGTGAAGGGAATAACGTAAATCTGCATTGGTTTTTTAACATGGACATGATCTAATCATTTGTAGTTCTAGTCATGAGCTCTCCAACACACCAAACCGTGTGCCATTCGGATCATCATAGCTCCCGTTACGTCAGCCAAAGTGTAGCACCCCAATCCAGCCGCTCAGTCGGCGGCGCACATCATGTCGCCCACCGAGGCACCCTCACAGATCAAGGACTCATCAAAACGCCATTCCGGAGGCGCAGATGTCCCTACACATAGTGGTGGTGCCCCTCGTGCCTTTGGGTTCTCTTTCGATGAATTTTGGTGATGGGGATTGAAGTGGGTCGAAACCTGTTCACGAACCTGCAGCCGGAATTTTGACGGTCCCGGAGTAACAAAACGTACTACTAAGTTTCGGACGCCAAGCCAGAATTTTGGCTAAATCCCTCATTAACAAAATTCACTACTGACATTTTGCGAATCATTCACCGTACGCCTCGGCAGCCTTTCCGGAGAAAAATATCTAGATGGACATTTGTAACTCGGTCCGGTCGATTATTCAAAGGAATTTGGGTCGCGGCCGGCTCCCAGAGCCGCCGCGCATACCCCAACTTTCGAAGCTCATATATCCCTCGTTACTTGTCTGATTCCGGTGAAACAACTTCCACCAGATTCACCCACTCGTCAAATTCTAGGGACAGTCCTGCATTTTAGAATCTGAGTAATCCTCAAGCCACTAGATCCAACTATGAGGATTTTCCTCTTTCTGGTGCCTCGCCGGCGCCTCCCGGCACCGCACTTGGGCATGCAGAGGGGCAAATCTTCAAAACTCCCTCCCCTTACACCTGCCATGCACACTGCTCCTGCTTGCTCTCACTCATCTTTCGCTCCATCCTCCAGCCCATGATAGCTGGTCATCTCAAGTCCGGCCATGCTCATCGTGCGCCGGTCCGCGGGTTGAGCTTTGGTCAAGAAATCCGCAAGCATGTCGCGCGTGCTGCAGTGCTGCAGCACCACCTACCCCTTTAACCATGTCCTATGCGTAATGGTAATGCACATCGATGTGCTTCATCCTCCTGTGTTGTGATGGGTTGTTGGTCAGCGAGATGGAGCCGGTGTTGTCCTCTTGCACCACCGTAGGCTCCTGCTACGGCACGCCGAGCTCCCCTAGCAACCTGCGGAGCCACACTGCCTCCTTGACCACCTCGGCCAGCGTGATGTATTTTGCTTCCACTGTGGAGGTGGCGACGCAGTCTTGCTTTCTGCTATACCATGAGAGTGCAACACCAGGGAGCAGGAAAACGTAACCGGATGTGGACTTCCGCTTGTCCACATCGCCAGCGTAGTCTGCATCTGTGTAGCAGATCAGACGTAAGGAGTCAACCTACCCCTTGCCGTCAAACCTCAAGCGCGCATGCCGCGTTGCCTGTAGGTAGCGGAGGATGCGCTTGACCGCCTGGTAGCCCTGGATGGGCTACTTACCTGCTCACTTGGCCCACCGCATAGGCCAGATCTGGTCGATTTGCCACCATGGCGTACATGAGGCTGCCCACCGCCAACTGATTGGGCATCCCTGCCATATCCTCCTGCTTTTCTTTTGTTTTCGGCGCTATGGTAGCACTTATTACAGAGGTCGTGGAGACCGCACTACAAAAAGGTTTGAAATCTTCCATGCCGTACCACTTCAGCACCTCGGTCATATATTTGGCCTGCCCTCACTCAAGCGTGCACGCCCTCCGGTTCCGCGTGATGCTCAGCCCGAGGTAGTACTCTAGTTCCCCCACGTCCGACATCTGGAATCTGCTGCTCGACTACTCTTTCAGCCGCTGTAGGCTCGGCAGATTCGTCAAGCACAAAATGAGGTCATCCACGCAGAGTGCACCGATCTAATGGAGCTGTTTGTCGCGCCGCATGTACACGCTGTGTTCCGACTCACCACGCTTGAAGCTGATTGTGCCATGAAGCTGTCCATCTATTGGTACAGGCATCTGGGCGATTGTCTTAGCCTGCATAAGGACTTCCGCGACTTGAACACCTTGCCTCCAGCGCCTCCACCCCCGCTGGCACCTCCATGTCCATCTCTTTGTCTATGATGCCATTGAGGAAGGCTATCTTTACGTCCATTTGGTGGAGCTCTATGTCCTTCGCGGCAGCCACTGCAAGAATCGCCCAGATGCTTGTGAAATTGGCGACGGCAGTGAAGATCTCATTGTAGTGCTCGCCCTTATGCTGTGTGTATCCCTTCACCACCATCTGCGCCTTGTATTTTTCAACCACACCTTCCTTTGTGAACTTGGTCGTAAAGACCCACTTTGAGCCAATGACCTCGACATCTTTCGGCCTGTCAACCAGCTCCTACGTGTCATTTTCCATGATAGACACCAGCTCCGATTTGGTAGCTACGCCCCATTGATCCTCTTTCGGCCGTGCAAGCATCTCTTACATGGTAGCCGGCTCCTTTGATGCAGCCAGCATGCACTGCATCATGCCGATCCATCGAATGGTGCTTACATCTAAGCACTTCCCTGATTTCCGCTGCCTCCCGCTACGGCATGGCAGTTTTGGTGGTGCATCGATGCTTTGTTGTGATCCCTCCAACTCTGCACGCTCCGGTGAATCATTGACCAGACGACTCCCCGAAAATCTTTCCCCCTCTGGTGAAACATCGCCCAAACGGCCGGCGTGTCCAATGGATTTTCCACCGACGCCCGATGCGCACTCCGCCGGGAGTGGATGCCTTGGCACCCTTGGTGCCTCATCCGCCAGGTCCTTCCGGTGGATTTCCTCCTCAGCTCGATTGTCATCAGAGTCCTCCACGTCAGCTGTCACCGCTGGTGCACCGCCATGCTCTGATGTCACATCCTCAACTTTGTCATCCGCCGGCTCCTTCTCCAAGTCAAGGAGTTGGAACCACTCCCCCGTCTTTGGGGATTCCACCACACCCATGTCATTGTTGCTGATGTAGCTTTGCTGCTCTTTGAACTCGACATTTTGGCTACGGATTACCTCCTCCTTGAACATGTGATAGAGCCAGTATGCCTTATGCATGCTCTCATAGCCGAGGAAGAGATATTAATTTGCTTGCATCTCCATCTTGTTATTGCGCCTCCACGTAGCCTGCAACATCACATGCGCAGTGCACCCAAACACTTTCAGATGTGCCACACTTGGCTTGCACCCCCTCCAAACCTCCTACGGCATCTTCCAGCCGCTCTTCCCCTTCAGCACCACTGTAGGAGTGAGATTAAAGGTGTAGCTCGCCGTACGCACAGCTTCCATCCAGAAGCTTCACGGTAATTCCGCATCCACCTTATGGTCCGTACCATGTTTGGCAGCGTTTGGTTAGCCCGCTCTGCAATGCCATTTGATCTAAGGCGAATACGGTGTATGTTGTTCCCATTTTATGCCCTGCTACTTCATCCACCTGCAACAGCCCACGTACTCTCTGCTGTTGTCGCTACATAGTGCACTGACCTTCCGGTCAGTTTGCCTCTCCACCGCGGTGACATAGTCTTTCAGCCGGTCCAAGACCTCACCTTTTCGCTTCATGAAGTACACGTAAATGTTTTGTGCTTAATTCATCAATGAAGGTGACAAAGTATGCGCGCCGCTCTTTGACGCCTTCTTGAATGGTCTACACAAGACACTGTGCACAATCTCCAACAGGTCTTACGCGTGATTCATGTTCTCGTTGAACAGTTTGCGCTGCGCCTTGCCCAAAATGCAAGGCTCACACTTTTTGTGCTTCGCTGCATCTGTCGCCTTTTCATCACCGTCGATGACGAGGTCGCGTACCAGCTCACGCTTTGCCATCTCCTTCACGACTCCGGATGAGGAATGCCCCAGTTGTCGATGCCACAGGTCTGGATCAGCTCCCCCTCCTTTGGCCAGGTTGACGGTGCGTTCGTGCAAGTCTACTGAATCTTTTGCCACAGGGATCACCTTGGTCTCCACGATGTAGATGTATTCCTCGCGCTTAGCCTCCAGCACATACTCGCAGCCACCGTCCATCCGCACAACTGTCCCCTTTCTCCTGAAGAGCACATCGTACCCCTTGTACGTCAAGCAGCCAACATTGGAAATGTCAGCTAAACCGCATACGTGCTGCACGTCCTTGATAACGCGGTGCACCCGTCTCCCTCAAACCACCACCTCCACGTCCACGTTTCCTTGGCCAGCCGCCGGTGCGACCTTGTCGTTTGTGACCACCATGGACTTGCTGGACTTGGTGTAGTTGACGAACCCGACCTTCTTGACCTGTGTATGCTCCTCCGCTCCAGAGTCAAGGCATTGCCGGTTGGCCTTCTTGAGGTAGTGGTTCTCAGTGCCTTTGAGGAGCGCCTTTCTGCCTTTGACATCCTTGCCGCCGGCCTTTGCCTCCTCCATGCACTCACTGCAGCAAGGAGGGCCCAGTGGCCCTCCTTGCCGCACTTACGGCACGTACACTTCTCGGTGCCCTTCCTGATGCCGCCATTTCCGCCACCTCCCTTGCCCCCGCTTCTGCCACCACGCGTTTTGGTGACGAGGACCCATGAGGAAGACGAGGACTCCATGCAGCTCCTTTGTTGTGCCTCGTTGCAGATGCACTCTATGACCGCGTCATAGGTGAGCTTGTCCTCTGACCATCCTTCCAAGACGGTGATGAGAGGGCTCCTACTTTCAGGAAGGGCCATGAGGAGGGTCATCCCCTGAAGCTCCATGTCGATCTTCTATCCCACGTTGTTTCCCTGTGAAGCAAACGACTCAATCTGCTGCATGGCAGAGATGACATCATCTCCCTCCTCAATTCTCACCATCAAGAGTCGTTTCACTGCGAAGATGTTGTTCACCGGTAACTTGGATTGATGGATGGAGCAGGATTTTGTCAAACCTCGGTTGCCAACTTACAGCCTTGGACGTAGCCCCACTGCGACTCAGTCATCCCGGAAATGCACAACATGAGCGCCTCTGTGTTTTTCTTTGAAAAGGCCTCCTTGTGCATTTCTGTCGCCATAGCTTCGTCGAGGAATTCCGTTCCCTTCATGACCTCTAGCAGCCCCTTATGCGTGAGGTGCAGCTCAAAGTGCTACTTCCATAGCCCAAAGCCTGGGCCACCCGCGTACTTCGGGATGGGTTGCGTCTCCTTCTGCACCATTTACGCAGTCTTCCACTCCGAGACCTCAGAGTTTGACGGTGATGTCGTCCCCGACAACAATCCCATCCGCCGCGAAAGTCGTGAGTGATGTGTAGACTGGTCAGGGCCGTGGGCCCATAACCCTTTGTTAGAAATTGGCCCCCGGGTGGAGGCAGGTCCAACGTGGCCTGACTGGTCTTCACTGTATTTACGGCTACTGTTGTGCGATTTCTGAGTCTAAGCGTGTGCTTTCTGGTCGCCTCATGCTATGTTTCCGGGAGTGGAAAGGAGTTGTGAGACAGTCACTTTTGTGAAGGTAATAACATAATTTTGCATTGGTTTTTTAACATGGACATGATCTAAAAATTTGTAATGCTATTCATGAGCTCTCCAACGAACCAAACTGTGCACGATTTGGATCACCGTAGCTCCCGCTATGTCAGCTGAAGTGCGGCACCCCGATCCAGCCGCTCAGTCGGCGGTGCACACCATGACGCCCACCGAGGCACCCTCACAGACCAAGGACCCATCAAAACGCCATTCCGGAGACGCAGATGTCCCTACACATAGTGGCGGTGCCCCTCGCGCCTTTGGGGTCTGTTTCGATGAGTTAATCATTGAGTTTGGTGATGGGGATTGCTGTGGGTCGAAACCTGTTCGCAGACCTGCAGTCGGAATTTTGACGGTCCCCAAGTAACAAAACGTACTACTGAGTTTCGGACGCCAAGCCAGAATTTTGGCTAAGTCCTACATTAACAAACTGCACTACTGAAATTCGGTGGATCATTCACCGGACGCCTCAACAACCTTTCTGGAGAAAAATCTCCAGATGGACATTTGTTAGTCGGTCCGGTCGATTATTCACAGGAAGTTGGGTCGCAGCCGGCTCCCAGAGCCGCTGCACACACCCCAACTTTGGAAGCTCATATATCCCTCGTTACTTGTCTGATTCCAGTGAAACAACTTCCACCGGATTCAGCGACTCGCCCAATTTCAGGGACAGTCCTCCATTTTAGGATCCGAGCAATTCTTGAGCTGCTAGATCCAACTGCAAGGATTTTCCTCTCTGTGACAGCTCATCGGCGCCTCCCAGTTTCGCACTTGGGCATGCCCGATCTGAGGGAGACTCAATTGGAAGGGGACGAAGAAGGTCCGAGTGGACCAACTGCAATGAACACAGTACCTAGGAAATAGAGTCAGAGTAAGTGCAGTGATAAATTATACCCTGAGCAAAGAAGAGGAAATCGGTTGTGGGTGGCTTCTCAAAGACATCTGCATCAAGATCGAGGGCTGCCTGGGTCCAAATGAGCTTGGAAACAGTTTTCTAGCAAACAGGGCAAATGTGGTGATACAGCAAATGAAATTGCTCAGGGGAGAGCACACCATTGATGAACACACATGCAGATGGATACGAAGGGGATGAAACAAAGGGAGTGTAATGGAACTGAAGATATAGATCATCCACAACTGAGGCATAGCGCACCATGGCATGACCATCGCAAGAAATCACTGTGGCAGAGTCAACAGATTTCTCAATAGAAAAATCCACCCTGGTGCATGCACGGACATAGAGCAGGCTGAGCTTAAGATTAAGGACAAAGAGAACATAAAAAATGTATGAGGGCTAGAGGGACCATCGAACAGCACAGCTTGATGATCCAGGTACCACTTGCCTCGCAACCTGACGTGGACACACAACACTTTGCCTCTCCTTTACACTCTGTAGATGATGTTGAAAAACAAAGAATAGAAAGAATTATGACTCGTCAAGTCAGGCGGTGATGTCAGGTTCATCCTCATCACAAGGCGACGGAGCTCCTCCACAAGCATCACCATGGGAAATACAAACAGGTAAAGATGTCTTTGGAACACCCGGCTGTGACATCACACACACATATACCTCCCTAAGTGCAAAGCGCCAGCAGCTATCGATGATCGATGATGGTGCAATCCAGATCTGATCACTGCTGATGCCTGAGGAAGCGGGAGCATCTGCTGCCGCAGTGGTCACAGCACAACCTGCCTGTGTGACACCGGAATTCATCCATTGCACGTGTGCCACCTTGAGGCCACGCGTGATCTTAGTCCCGTCAAGGGGCTGCTGGCACTCCATGTAGCGGTGGGTGTCCCCTCAGTCGTAGCAATGGACAGAATGTCCACAACCAGTGCTCGCTAGCTGCTGCTGCTTCTATCCCTTGTTGCATCATTTTTTTCCCTTTCTTTCCTTGTGTAGCCACTGCAATGCCCTGGGCCTGGCTAATTGGGGTAGAGGGAGAGGAGGAGGAAGCAGTGGAGGTGGGACAGGAGAACTGGGACAGAGGTTTTGGAGGTGTTGCATTCAATGCCACAACAATTGGGCTCTCCCGCAATGCACAGGCTACCTCGTAGGCCGATATTTTCTGAGTAAGGTAACGCTCGGCCAAGGGGAGGATCTGGAGTGTCTTGGGCAGCTCCACGAGTCCGACATGGTCAAAGCCGGAGAAGTACCAATATTGGTCCATTTGTATCCCAATCGTGATGGTGTGCAGAGCCTACAGCTGCTTCCGACCGCCAATCCCGAGGCAGGTGTAGATACACATGGTACGCTGCCAATAGTCAGCTGCAATCGGTGATGAACCCTGACAACGGGAGTGGAACTCGCGCAGCCGGGGCCCTCATCGCATGAGTCTCTATAGAAGCAGCGTTCAGGCCAATTCCCAGTCCCGACGCAGGTTGGCTCAGGTTTCGGTCCATGCTATGCCCAAGAAGGGATGGAAGCCAATGACAGTCTCCATCGGTATAGTGTAGATCATGCTGCGCATCAGTCTCTGTGATCTCTCAACGTGGAGAGTGGCTGCGGTCAGGTACTGACTATGGTAGTAGGGCCAGATGCCCTTTGAGTCAGCCCACACCTGAAACAGGACCTCCCGACAGTCGAAGCCCTCGTCGCTTTCAGAGTGGGATGGAGGAGTCTCAAAGTCCTTCGGTCCCCGTCCTGTGGGGAGGGCAACCTCACGCTCCGGTGAAGGTGGTTGTGGCACGGGAAGACTGCCACAAAGCGGGACACCTCTACAACAAAACCCTGTTGAACTCTGTGCATGGTCCTAACGTCGTGCTGGCACCGGAATGGCAGGCTGTGATCCCAGACGCAACTCACGGATTTGCTCCTCAAGCATAAAAATCTGATCCTCAGGCAAGCTATCATCCATCTGCTCCTCATCCTAGGTGTCAACTTGTGAAGGGCGGCGCTGAGGTCAAGGTGCTGGGTAGGGGGTGGACTGCTAGACTGATGGTGCAACTCCAGGAGCTCCTCCGGGCATCTGCTGTGAAGCCCTCGAACGCTCCCATAGTAGGTTATAGAGCTCCTGCAGTGCGTCAATCTAACGTTGCCTTCCACAGTTCATCTCACCATGCAAGCAACGCAGGTCATCGATGGCGATCGCCTGCGACCGAGGGCTCATGACGCTCTGAGAGGAGGAAGCTGAGGCGTCTACTATTTTTTTTAGGTAAATCTTGGTTAATAAGAAGGAACATGCAAATGCCGCCCCTGACCGGCACATCTACGGGGTATGAAAACATGCAAAAGCCGCCACCCACGGCACAAGAAAGACGAGAGGGAAAGCAAGGAAACAAGCGTCAAGGATGGAGGAGACTCTCCTCGCCATCCAACGGCACAGTGTAGCAAAGGTCAGACAGCGTAACAGGGCCAAGGGGCCACGGCCGCGGCAGCTCAACAGGCGTGACACTGCCCAGCGCCGGGTCCAGTCCACCACGCCACAAGCCGAAGTCACTGAGCACATGACACTGCTGCCGAATCCCAGCAACGGACAGCCGCTGCACGAACAAGGACACCGCCCGCGCCGACCACCCCGGCTGGTCAGCCTCGCTGCGCCTACCCCGACCCCTCTCGAGGCACAACGCCGCCAAACGCCAAATGAAGCGCCAAGAATCCCTTTGTTTTTTTCTTTTCTTTTTTTCACCCTTGCCTTTGTCACGGCCCGGTGCCATGAGCACTACTCACTATGGGTCTGGACGCCAAGTTTTTCAGTATGATAAACTGATAGCATTTCTCTGGGATTTCAGTCTCCTGAAAATTTTGATGTTTCAGTCCAAATTTTGGCGAAGTGTTGGTGATGATGTCATCACCCACAGTAATGATGTCATCACCCACAGTAATGATTTCATCACCCACGAAGATAACATCAGCATGAAATTTTTCTACAAAGAGCGCAATTTGGAGTAATGATGAAAGAGAGGGTGCTGAAGATAATGACAGTGGTTGTATGCAAAAAACCTAAAAAAAATGAAGAACATCATGTTTTCCTTCTCAGCCCAAAATCTGGAAAGCTCCTAGATAAATTCTTCTACTCATACAGGACAGGAAACGAGGCAGGAGTGATTGCGATGGAGAGTTTATCACCATTGCTTTCCAACGAGCCCCTACACGCCAAAACAGGATAGTTCCACTCTTACGCGTTCAGGGGGAGAGGGGGGATGGAAGGTGCGGCATGAATGAAGCTTCTGTGAAGCTTCATAGACCTCTTTACAACATCATGTGCTAAACACTGCTGGAAAGGGTTGAACAACCCATTGTTGCATCCATGGTGATCATGTGGTGATGTGGCTGCAACTATCATGATAACGTTGTCTTTGCTACTGGTGTCTACTCTGACAGGTTTCGTGGCTTGGTGGGTCCTCCTAGGACTGTGACTGTAGCTGTGACTCTCAGAACTGCTACCACTGCTGCGTCTCTGCTCTCCAGCTCAGTGAGAGATTCCTCCCCGCTTTGATACCATGAGAATTTTCTAGGAAAGCTTCCTCACCTTGATATCACTGTCAACTCAACTGACGCACAAGCGTACAAGGCAGGTGTACAAAACAACAAGGATTGGGCTAGGGAGAAGCCCACATTCTCATAAGCTTCAATAGATCTAGCATGTAGAGAGAAATGACAAATGACAAGCTCATAGCATGAATACCTGCCGCAGCGCACGGTGGGTGAACATACGGCAAGGTTAGTTTGTCCTGAATCCGGTCCAAAACCACCCTTTTGGCCTGCTTACAGGCATTTAAACGTAGCACCGTATGAACTTTGAGATGCAGAATCTTGATCCGGATGCTACGACTGGCCAAACGTACATGTCCTGCATTGATGGATGGACACACAATGCAAAAACATGTAAATCGCACCCAAGGTCAGCCCACCGAGAAAATTCTAGAGGTTACACAAAAAATACAGAAGGTCCAAGCTTTAGTTATTAGAACTGTGCAAGGGAGAGGAAGCAAGGAAGCGAGGATATGAAATTTGACATGGATGCTGCAAGCTCACTTAGAAAACGTGAAACGGGTAATAAGATGTAGGGTGGAGCAAGGACTTAGGTTGCGCGATGAAGCTAGACCCACCTCATGCATCACACACGAGGTATGACCATCACCACTCCTAGGGTCCAACCAGACCTTGCAAAACATTGTGCAAGTGGCTTCTGTCCAAACAATCCGGCGGCATGGCCCCAGCAGGATCATCAACATAGATGAGGACGAAAACACCAGGTGAGGACGGAGGACTGAGAAATAATGCAGGATCCACCACACTTCGAAATTAATCCCTTTTTCTAAGGGTGGCAGTGATCTCCGTGTTCCAACAGTGAGGTCCCTATGCATGGATGGTTTGTTTACACCGCCGCATCGCATCGTATTTCCTTGCATTGCCATTTGTTTGTCACATTGCATGCTACGCCTGAAGTTGAGGGTGTTAAGACTTGGTCTGAGGAAGTGCTTTCGGTTGAAGGTGTGGGAACTATAGGTCTCCAGGCACCGGACAAGGTGTTGTGGCTACCTGGTGTACGTGCCGCGGCTGAAAGTCAAAGTGTTGCCTGGGGGGCAATTAGACCAACAGGCTAACGTGTCTGCACTTATACAGAAACAACAGTACATTCTCTTTGATGCTTCTGGCGCTTTGCTGGCCAAAAGGCCGTTTCAAATGAACATGTTGTACAAAGTAAATCTGTTTCCCTTTGTCCACTCAAAAGTGAACCGACCTCACGTACAGGTTGTTACGAGCACTGGCGCTACACACACAAACCTCATTCATTTTTGCCTTGCACATCTCAACACCAAGACAATTGTTGATCTGCTGAAACACACTCCAGCACACGGTCTGCTTCCTAGTGACTGTCCACATGTCCTCAAAGACAAAGACAAACACATGTCTTGAGTGTCACGAAGGGAAAGAACACAGACAGAATTTTCCTAGATCAGACAGTGTGACCCCTGGCACTGGAACATGCAGATCTGACAGGACCGATGCCAGTGCTATCATTCCACTATACTTCACTGTATGTTTTGACCCTCACTGAGGATTTTAGTTGTTTTTTCTGGACCTTTCTACTGAAAAACAAGGTTGATGCCCAATGTGTGATTGTTCAATGGATTTCACTCGTTGAGAGACAGATAGAGTGTTCACTGCTGAAGTCACAAACTGAAAAAGGAGGAGAGCTCCTTGGTGCACTTAAAAGATAGCTGAAAATGAGAGGAGGGTATCATTCCACAGCTCCCTACACTCCAAAACAAAATGGAGTGGTGGAACGCTTGCACAGAACCCTTGGTGATGAACTGCACACACTGTTGACTGAATCTCGTCTATCCTTTGCGTTTCAGGAAGAGACTGTGAAGTATCACCTGGGTATAGAACCGCATTCCACAAGGTCCGCATTCTTCAGGTATATGAAGATCACTGCGAAATCTACCGCCTCTGGGATCCAACCACCAGATCAGTCGTTCACAGCTGCTATCCTATTTATTACAAAAGTTTTGTCAACAAACCAAGCGCTGCCAAAACTCCAACCGTGACCAAAATTCTGAACATTGATCCTGTGGTTGAATCGACTACCCTCTATCGGGACCAGACTCCTGACAGCGTTCTGCCATGCATTGCACCCTCATCATCTGTTCCATCTGCTCCATCTGCTCCATGTGCTTCAACTGCTCCATTTGTTTCAATTGCTCCATCGACCTCAACCGCTGCTCCAATCTCTGGCAACTCAACTCTCATCCACAGATCTACTCGCGTCACAAAAACTCCCTCTTCTCTTTAGCTGAGTTTTCCCAGCACCACAGATCAATTGCAAGACTAACTATCAGACAACCGCGCTCCTACCACCCAAGTCGCTGATCCCGTCAGCTGCTAAGACGCCATGCGACAACCAGAAGCTGAAAAATGGCGACAAGGAGCAGAAGAACAGTTTGCTCAGCTTCGCAAGCAAAACACCTGGTCCCTGGTGCTGAGGCCAACCGGTAAGCCCATAGTCACGTGGAAATGGGTCTTTCACCGCAAAATGAATTGCGCAAGAGATTCTGAGCGCTACAAAGCCAGGCTGGTTGCCGGCAGCTACAGCCAAATTCTTGGCTTCAACTATAGTGAGGCACTCGCTCCTGTGGCCAAGTATTTCTTCATTCATGTGATTCTCTCTCTTGCTGCTGATATCAACTGGCATCTTCAACAAATGGATATCAAGTGTGCTTTCTTGAATGGGGATCTTGTCGAAGTCATCTACATGCAGCAACCTGAAGGATTCATCGATTCTTCTCAGCCCGAAATAGTCTGCAAGCTCAATCGCTCCCTGTATGGACTCAAATAAGCTCCATGTCAATGGAATATCAAGATCCATCAATTATTTTATCTCCCAAGGCCTTGGCCGCCTTCATTCCGATCACTGTGTCTACTTTTGCTCCACAAGCTGTGGGGGTCATTCTTAACGTCAATGACCTAATCTTGTTTGGATCTGATCTGAAAGTAATCTCTGCTTTCAAAGCTGTCCTCTCAAATTGCTTTGAAATGTCTGACATCGGTCCACTTCGTCACTACCTCCGCATTCAGATACAACATGACATGGCTCAAAACCTGGTAACTCTCACTCAAGCGACATATGCTCAACGTGTTTGGACTTGGCACAGCCTCACCCATTGCTACACCACTTTCCACACAACATGGGCTCACCAAGCCTTCTACGACAACCAACCTCGCCTGGCCCACCAATTCCAAGCTGTATCCGAGCATCGTGGGCTCCCTGATGTACGCGTTCGTTGTCACGCGACCTGATTTTTCCTACACCGTTGGCATCCTCAATCAAGGCTATCATGCTCCCACAACAGCTCAGGTTGTTGTCGCCAGGTCTGCTACCTTCGGAAAACGTCCACACTCAGTATCCATTACATCTCCGGTTGTGACAACATTCTTATTGGTTAGTGTGATACTGATCTCTCTGGAGATCAGTCCACCAGTAAATCCACCTCCGGATACGTCTTCATGCTCAACGGTGGACCTAGTTAGCTCACGCTCCAAGAAACAACCTGTGGTTGCTCTCTCTTCCATTGAGGCTGAGTATATCGCTGATAGCGAAAGCACACGCAAATTTGTCTGGCTCTGCATGCTTCTGGCCAAGTTAGGTCATGCCAAGCTTGACGCCACTCTCATTCACTACGATAACGAGGGTACCATCGCCCTCTCTGAAGGCCCGGTGCTCCATGATCACACCAAACATGTCTGCCGACAGTATCAGTATGTTGGTGACCCCGTTGCGGATGGTGAAGTTTGCATGACCTACATTTCCACTGCAATCCAGACAACAGACATCGTCACCAAGGCTCTCTCCGCTGAACGTCACAGCTCTCTCTTCCCTTGTCTTGGCCTCACTGCTGCTCCTCCTTAGCTCTCCTCCTAACTCAGTCCGTTGGTTGCCTCCCCGGACCCACCATATGGGGCGTTGGGTTGGGTGGCTTCCTTCGGGCTCTCCCCTTTCTCGAAGGTGACCCCATGCTCCCTCCCGGTTCCCCCATAAAAATTGGTGGGGGAACTGGGTCAAACCGTTCTCTCCTGATTCTGCTTGATTCTGCCCGCTCACTTTAATTTCCTTCTCCTCTGTGCCATCTTTCCTGATCCTTTTTTCTGTTCTCGCGCCTCGGTCATCGCTACGTGACACTCCTACAGTCCCAGCTCCAGCTTGAACTCTTTCTTCATTTCTGCAACTCTCACCGGGCCTTGTTTTGTGGCATCTCCATCAATGGCTGTGGTGCTCGGCGAGGTGGCATACTGCTATGTGGTCATCCTGTCTGTGTCGGATCCGCGTCTATGGTCTGCCAACCCAACTGGAACCACCACCTCTTCTTTTTTCACCCATCTTCCTCACTTCTGCAAAATCCTCCGATTTATTGCTCTCGGAGTATCGATCAATGGTCATGGCGGTGAGGTTACCAGACGTTTGCACAGTGCTTCTGGCTACACCGGATGCACCACCAACTCCTCTGGCACCCCACCCTCCACTTCCTTCCTTTTTCACCGACCATCCACCTCTGTCTTCCCTTCTAGCCAGACACCTTTGAATTTTGTTCGCGTGCCTTTCGGCCTACGTCCCACGAGGGGGCCCACTCCTTTGCCTCTGCCTCACTCTCTCCATCTTGTCAAACATCCTTGAGCCTTGAGTTTGGTGTTCTACATTTTTCTACTTTGGTGGGGAGTGGGGTGGTGCTAGGCAGCCTCAACCGCGCTCCCGTGTCCATGGGGTCTTCTCCTTTGCAGTCCAGCATCATTCTTTTCTCCGTCTCTCCTTTTATCTCTCTCTCTCTCTGTAGGGTTTGCCAACGTGGGCTTGCAACGTCCGGGAGGGGGAGGGGGGAGGGGAACTCGCTTGCTGTCCCCTCTCCTGACCGAGCCTCCCTCTGTCCACTTGTGGCTTGGTGCCTCAGTCCTTTCCGTCGAACACACTCGCCTTTCCGGCCTAAGGTACGAGGGGGGCAGTGTTGGAATAATGGCACAATTTGGACACAAATGTGGCATACTCTGTGCTCAAACTCAACACCAACCACAAGTGGCATACTTCTGGACAAATCTCGGCAAAAAGAACAAGAGAGGCAAAGAGATGTCGCCGGTCTCTCTCCCGCCCCTCCTGTCCACCTATGTATACTCTAGACCCGATCTGGAGGCGGGGTCAATGACGCTATGTCAGGAGTCTAACCCGCTCACAGCGCCTGCCGCATCCTTTCAATGTACTTTTATACTGACAGAATGATGTGGACGGGGTACATATAGTCTGGCGGAAATCGCGCAATCAGACGGATTGGGTTTGGCAAGCAGAGAAACGAGAGTGACCGAGCTTGCGAGCATGAGCTCCTCTCAGTCCAAGCATCTAACGTGGCATCCAGGTCAAGAAGTAGATATATGTTCATCGGGACAGGAATTGCCAAGGACTTTTCAAAGATGCAATAAATGACAGATCAATGGTCTACAGCAAGATCGGAGGATCCTGACCATTGCGTCATCGAGAGTGAGAGTGTGATCTCCTCTAGAAGGTGACGAATGAGAGACCAATGGACAGCAAATGGGCTGCCGAAGATCCGGACGATCTCATCCATGGATCGCAGGGAGGGCGCTGGGCATCCGCCAACCTCGGTAGCTCGGTGAATAAAGGCACCAACCAGCATCCAAGACGGTGGGAGAAGATTCAAATGGACCGGAAAATCAAGCACTGGCCTTTTCTAGTCTCTCTGTGTTATTCGTAATTGTCAGACTAGTACAAATAGGCAATAGCTTCTTTTTTACATTGCTTCGTAGTAAACCGTTTTTGGCGTACAGCCTATCATTGAAATGTCAGAATATGAGTTGTGTGTATGTGTACCATGTGTAACCTCTTGAAAACTGTGCATAGTGTAATATTAGGCCCAAGTATCTGTGTTGTGTGTGGATGAAAAAGAGAAGCATGTCCATGAGTCTTGCAGCACCTCAAAGGTCCTGAGAGAGATCCGATTCTTCACAATATTAGAGTCATTGAGACAGGAACCGGAGGAGGAGAGTGTACGTAGAAGAACACGAGAGACATTCATATTGCACATGACAGGAGAAGTTGGCTGGCCAAACGCAGTGAGATAACGCAGTAACAACACGGACTGCCAATGCTCAATCCACATAACGTCAACAAGAAGCAACCTTTTAATGGCCCAAGGACTAGCACCACGAAAATGCATATCAGTCTGACATGCATGGAGAGATGAGGCTTCTTGAACAGTCTCTTCTCCCTTTTCACAAAGACGGAGAAGGCAGATGAGGGTTTTCTCTCGTTTTCGCTCAGAGGCACGGCGGTCATTGAGACGGCCACTGTCATACTAATCCTCCCGAGAGTGATCACCGTCGTTTAGTCAGGAAGGGGGCGAATGGTATGTAGGTGGAGGTATGTAGTAGGAGGGTTGGCTGGGAGGAGGAAGCCAGCCAAGCCCAACAGGCCCAGAGGGCTGGGCCGCATGATGAAGATGACCTGCACTGGCAGCACTAAAGGAGGCGCCAGACAAGGTGGGTGTGCTGGAGGTCCCAGTGGAGGATGGGGATGAGGAGCTGGTGGACAGGCTGGATGTGGTGGTATTTGGGATCCAGCGTGCGCGCATGGCAGCAGTCAGGAAAGCATCATATGGTGAACAGGGGCATTTCGGGGTAGAGTGGTCGGATTGACCACGGTATTTGTATGTGGTGATAGGGGAGGACGAGGAAGAGGATGACGGGTGACCACGACCCCTTCCACTATGGCCCCCACCATTGCCAATACTCCTACCATGACCACCACTACTGCTCCCACGACCGGCACCAAGCGTAGCATGCGCACCACTGACAGAGAAGGGGTTGGTACTAGAGAAGGAGGAGGGAGAGGAAGAGGGCACAGTAGTGGTCAGTGCAACCACAGCGGAGTGATGCATATGCTTATTGTCTAGATTTGCCTAAAAATCAGTGAGGTGAGCTGTGGTGAACTCATACAAGGCTCAATCATAGGTGGTACATCAGCAGCAACGGGCTCAGAGGCAAGTCATTTGAGAAAAGCGGGGAAGAAATAAAAAAAAGAGATCGAACACTTCACGAATCAGTCCACTGATGATGGACAGGTATGCAGAGAGCTATCCAAGGGTTTCTTTATGAAGGTCTAAGAGTAGATGGAGACTACAAGCCTAGTACTCATCAGCAGTCTTATTCAAACGCATGTGCACCTGTTTGAATTGAACAGTCAATGTGATTTGTTCTAGAGTAGATGGAGACCACTTCGGCCATTAAATCTGGTCTGCGGCTGAGTGTGTCCGCTGGATTGGTTTTTTGTGGTCGGTACTCCATCCATCGGGTTTGACGTCGCCTGAGATTCGGCTGCGTCTTCAAACATTTCAATGCGTTATGGTTGGTGCACAGGATGCATCGGCGACACTCCAGGTAGCATCGCCACGTCTTCAACGCGTGCACGACCGCCAACATCACTTTTTCATGGACCGGGTAGTTGAGTTCCGGTCCTCTCAGTTTTTGAGACTTGTAGGCGACCAGTTGTTCGCCGTTGCTCTGATCTTGTAGAAGAATCACGCCAATGGCTCGGTCTGATGCATCCGTAGCCATGACGTAGTCGACCGTTGGATGGGCTAATCGTAGGGTTAGCGCTGAGGTCAGAGCGTCCCCCAAAGCGGTGAGCACTTCTTGTTCGTTTTCTCCCCACCCCTAGTCATTTTCTTTTCGTGAGAGGTCGGAGAAAGGCACTGACACTCGCGCTTATTCCCGTACAAATATCCGGTAGTAATTGCAGAATCTGAAAAAAACTTGAATTTGTTCAACATTGGTCGGCGTCGGCCAATTGGCGACTGCTGCTATTTCTTTCGGATCCATGGTGATCCGTCCGCCATTGATGACGTGACATAAAAATTTGATCGAACGGCGAAAAAATCGCATTTCGAGAGTTTTCCAAAAGAATTCTCTCTTTGTAAAACTTTGAGAACTTTTGGAGATGTCCATCGTGCTCCTCCTGGGTGCGGATGTACACCAGAATGTCGTTGAGGTATACCATGATAAAATCATCGAGATACGGACAGAAAATGTTGTTCATTGCTGCAATAAACACCGCCGGGGCATTTTTTAGTCCAAGTGGCATAACCGTGGACTCAAAGTACCCTTAGCGGGTTTGGAATGCCGTCTTCTTGATGTCGTCATCCACCACGTGTATCTGGTGATATCCACGGTATAAGTCGATTTTGCTACAAATTCGGGCTCCTCGGAGTTGGTCGAAAAGTTCATGAGCTCGGAGAAGAGGGTAGCGGTTCTTGATGGTAGCATCGTTCGACTCCCGGTAATCCATGCACATCTTCATCCCGCCAGTTTTCTTCTTCACGAATAGCACTCGTGCGGTGTATGGTGACGTGGATGGATGGATGAACCCCTCACCGAGCATCTCGTCGAGCTGCTATTTCAGCTCGGTCAGCTCGTGATCGCTCATCCGGTAGGCCCCTCGGACGGTAGGTCTGCTGCCCGGTTTTAGCTCGATGCGATGGCCAATGTCTCGTCGAGAAGGTAGATTCTTCGGGAGTTTGTCGGGAAAGACGTTTGCAAGTTCTTGGATAAGCGGTGCGAACTGTTCGGGTACCATCGTGAACTTCGTCGAGGCCTATGAGGTTGATTAGGCAGATGAGGCCGATGATGAGTCAGCTACTGCTACTTCCGCTTCCCCCATTCGCTCGAGATGTATGAGCCACACACAAGCTCCTCATCGAATAAAGTGTTTGGCCACGTTAACCGGTATCGGTTGCATATGTCATCGCCTTTCGGCTGCCGCGGCTTCTTCTGCTGCTTCTACTTCTGCCGCTTCCGCTGTCGGCTTCCGACCCGCACGCGGAAGTTGTCGTTTGGCATTGTCGATTTCCACGTAGACGACGCTGCTGTTCGAGTTGACCTACGAATTGTACGGATACATGAAATCTCGTCCGAGGATGATTTTGTGATAGCTCATTGGACAAGACCTCTAGACCGTTACATCCCACAGATCCCCCACTTGTAGTCGTAGTGGTTCTCAGAGTCTCTGTATCTGTAGTCTCACGTCGACGGTTTTTCTTTCAAACACCCCTGGTTCTCTCCGCAAACCCAGGTTGCAAACCATGTTTTTGCTTACAAAGTTGTGTGAAGCTCCTCCATCCAATAGTGCGGGTAACGTTCTGCGACTTTTGCATCCTCAAAGTTGAACTTTTAACAGTATCGCCGTTTGGTCGTCCTTGTACCCCTCGTCAAATATGACGATCTCAGAAACCCTCTGAGACGATATGGGTTGTTCAGGTGGGCAATGGTTCGGCACATATCGCTCCTCACAAACAAGAGTTGCGCTTTTCACTCCTGTCCTTTGCCGTTTCCCGACTCATTTTTTTGTGACTTCCCCCCCTTTTTGGCCTGCTGCTTGTTTCGAAAGTTGCGACCGATGTGCGCAAATTTTGTACAGTTGTAGCAGGTTTGTGTATCTCTCTAGGCCATGGCGTCCACTTCCATCGGAGTCGAGGAGTCTACCGACTGGTTTTTTCCATTCCCACGATAATTGTAGTTAGGATGTCGCCAGCCGTAGGATTCCTGGATCCGAGCATTGCAGTCTGCACTGTCGATCAGTTTTGCTGTTGCAATCATCCGCGACAAGTCGCTCTGGATGCTAAAAATAGTTATTGCTCACCGGATATCTCGCTTGAGGCCATTGTTGTAGTGAAAGCAGAGTTCCTCGGGGGTGATGTCTGCTCCGGTGATAATCTCACGGAATCTCCGCTTATACTCCGCCACGTTGGACTGCTAACGTAGACGTTGGAGCCTGTACCGTGCATCAGATTTTTCGTTTAGTCATCCAAAGCGTTCAAGCATTGCGCGCGAAAATTCGTTCAAGCCGGTCGGTGGTGTCAGCGCGTCTTGCCACTGTGGATTGATCTGCTCCAAGGGTAGAACGCCTGCGATCGATGATGTGAGACGCACACCGTGAGCCATTGATGATACTCCGCCAGTCTCCTTGTGCCGTTGGATGGTCTTCAGGTCTGACCACCCACTTAACGTCACACCACGCAAAAGCGCGGCCACGAGGTCAATTTTCTTCTTATCGTCATTGACCCCAGCAGCGATGAAGTACACCTCCAAACTAGTCAGCCACATCCGAACCGTTGGTCCTTTTGAGTTTGCAGGATCGAACGGTTTAGGTGGAGCCGGACGAATTTTGGGTTTGCTCGAGAGTTGACAATTTCTCTCGATGAGCACCGCTTCATGTGCGCTTGCATTGCGAAGAGCCCCCATTGCGACATTGAGTTGTTGGAGTAGGTGGTTGTTGATTCCTTCGAGTGCGGAGATCATGTTCGCCAGTTCTGTGTTGGATTCGCGCATGTCGTCCAGTGCCACTTGTCGTCCTTGTTGTCATCGTCGAGGCTGTTGGTAGGGCCGGCTGGCTTATTGCACCAAGTGTCCGGGTCTCGACCAACAGAGTGCTACCATCTACATGCAGTTGTGCAGGCACGTAGCATGAGCCACATGCGGGATGTTGTAGATGCTCACAACAGAGCATGGACCTCGCCATGCATCTCCCATGACGTCGCGTCAGTTCGAGGTCCACACAACACTCCCCCTGGGCAGATGAACCTGGTAGCGATGTCCTCGATGGAGATGCTGATGTCGTAGCTGAACAGATCCTGGGCGATGAGTGATGTGGTGTATCCATCATGCAGGGATAGCTCCCCCGGTCACTTGCGAGTCGACTCCCTCCCTCAAAGACGAAGTGGTGTCTCCGGCTACGACTCCTCACGTCGCAGCTGCATCATCTGGGGTGTACCAGTCCTCGCGTGACTGCCAAGGGTCCCAACTCACATTCTCTCCTGTCTCCGCTCTGCCATGATGCATCTCTGTATGTGGGAGGAAAGGGAATGGGCGAGCAGCACGCGTGCGTGGATGAAGTGGCAGAGCTGGCCTCCGATACGGGATAGCACACCCTCAGGCACAAGGGTGTACTGCCAGAGGAGGAGGGCTGGAGCGACGAACCGGGTCACCACTCATGGACGAAGGTGACGATGGAGGAGTACCTGAGTCGGGTGGATGAAGGTGCGTGATGGCAGCCGCACAAGGAGGAATGATGACGGAGTCGACAGGAGCGACGATGGAGGAAAGTGAAGGCACGCTCAGCTCTCTTATTGTAGTGTCTTCGTCGAATGTCATACTAATAGATGCTACAAGATCCTCCCCGAGTATGGATGTGCCAAATGCTGGTGGCGGAAGGCTCGTGTCGATAGTAGTGATGCTCCCCTCCTCTGAGAATCGCTCACGTGCTGCCATCATCTCCCGCTGCAGCATCACTACACGCTCCTGCAGGTCGGCGTAATCTGCCTCAGACATGTGGAAGCGGCCCACGTCTACCTCGTGTAGCATGAACTCTGCCTAACTAGATGCTGCATTGCTGAAGACGATGGAGCCGGTACTGCTGCATCCTCCTGGGGGTCAACCAAACTTGCAAGGTACTGAGATGCTGCATCATCGGATGCAACTCCAGGTGTCGCATCCACACCACAGCTCGTGTCTGTCATATGAGGAGTGAGCGGTCGCATGCCGAGAGAGAAGGAGAAGGAGGAGTTCTCAAAGTCTGTGGAGCATGTGGAAATGTCGTCCGTGCAGGTACTGCCACTCTCAGCGTCGATGTGATCAGCACGGTCACCAACAGGTGAACATGAAGGCGCACAACTCAGCTCCTGCTGACGAGGTGACTCCATCTGCGTGTACGGATCTGCTCCTCTGTCCTCAGCTGCTAGCATAGTGGACACGGCTGTGCAGGACTCCGGCTCGAGGACTGATCCAATGTCAGTCAAGGCAACAAGCAAGCGTAGCTGGCGCTCACGCATCGTCTCACCGAGAGGACTGGTCGCAGTCACCTGCTCAATGATGGAGTAAGGATCATCATCTGAATGCGTCATGTGTTTCACTGCTCCGCCATGTGTACTGCAGCCCGTAGACTCTGGGAACATGGGCGACTCCAGACGCTGAAGCTGGTCCTCAGGTAGCACCAACAACAAGGTCGAGCCTGCTGTGTCTGCTACAGCACATACCCCGGTGACATCGCTCAGTAATGCTGCTCTCAAGAATGCCTCAACCTCTGAAAGAACAGCCGGTCCACTGTGCTCATGCACTGCGACCGCTGCCAGGCTGGTGTAAGCCTCATGCACCAACGTCCTCGGAAGTCTATAAGGGGCATCCTCATCCGTACGAGACTCCTGTGCCACCGCCGGGCTGCCACCGGTCGGAGTGGCGAGTGGCACCGCCCAGGGACGCGGGGCCTGTACTCCTCCTGATGCAACCTGCTGCTGCAAAACGTCCGGCTCCTGTCCCAGCGTGGATGTCGACCTCGATGACATGAATATCTCCTGCACTGGAACCTCCGCCGGGCTCGTGTGAGCATGCTACACAAAATCCCCCAAAAGTCTGCAAGAGGCATCCCGATCCGTACGGGACCCCTGTGCCACCGCCGGGCGCCACCGGTAGGAGTCGCGAGTGGCAGCGCCCAGGGACGTCGGGCCTGCACTCCTCCTGACGCAACCTGCTGCTGTAGAAGATCAGGATCCAGCCCGGACGTGGAAGTCGAGCTCGATGACACGCAAGTCTCCACCATGACCTCCATGTCGGGATCAGACTCCACGTCATGTACTGCCACCCTATCATCTGCATCTGCCTCGGCTGACGCTAGGGCACCACGGTACGGCGGGGGTGCAGCTACTGTCGCTACGGTCACAGGCAATGTCTGATGACCACACTCCCCCTCAACAGGTATAGCAATAAAAGCCGAGGAGGTGGAGGATCTGTCAAGACTGGCACGAGCACGACGTGCGGAGCGCTGACGCCTATGCCGCGTGCACACATGACTGGAGCGACTACATGAAGACACGTCATCTCCAGGATGCGTCGTGGTGGCAGAATAGTGGAGGATCGAAAGGATGGTGGCAGTCTGGGTCTGGCTGGCAGGTGGAGCTGAAGGGACACCATCATATGAGGAAGGAGGAGAGGATGAAGGAGATGGGATCGAAGAGGCCGTCGACGTACTAGTAGCAGAAGCACGCTCAGTGACGACGAGGTCACAAAGCCGCTGCACCGTCTGCCGCAGGCCGTGGATCTCGGTGAATATGCTTGCCAGAGGTCCAGCTAGGGGATCTACCAACGACGGCATATCCGTATGCTGTGGAGGACACATGCTCGGACGAGGCTGTAGCCAAGGTGGATGCCAGTCGGGAGGGCGCGTCCAACAGCGACGCCAACCATGACGTCCATCACCACAGTAGTAACAGGCGAACACGCAGGGTGTCTGCTCAGATGTCCGCGCACTCATCTCGTGCGCTGGACGATGGATAAGTACCGAGGGCACCTACTCCCGGTGGTAAACACCAAGCCACAGGAGAGAATGAGGCCAGTAGGTACTGTCACTCCTGGAGGTCAAGGCGTCCGGGTCAAGAAACGTGACCAGACGGGACGAGCTGCACTACCTCAGCACGCCCGGAGACTAGAGTCTGACTAACTGCGGCCACCAATGCTTCTGCCACTAATAGAGCGAAGACTTCTCCAAGACGAGAAGGGGTGGCGGCTACAGGTGTGGCTGCTGCTCCAAGCGGTAGACGACCCAGCCCTCGGAGATGGTAAGACTCGAATCCGCCGACGATCCTACGGAGTGAAGGGCGCGCATGAATCCACGGGCCCCAGGGAGACGTCGGTTCAGGACACGTCTCGAAGTGGAGATCGTCGCCGACGCACAATCCGTTGTCGGCTGAGAAGGCGAAACTGTAAGCGCTGGCGCAGGCGCCGCACTATGTAGTAGTTGCAACTCCGTCCGATACGACTATTGCTGCTATGAAAGCTGCTGCTGCTGCGGCGGTAGTAGTTGGAAAATTTCCTTTTTTTGTCGTTATTCTCTAGCCCTCAGCCCCCCCCCCCCTTTTTTTCCTTTGCCCTCACCCTCCACCCCCTTTTCTTTCTAGTTCTCCCCTCTGCTCGCCTTAAGCCCTCGCGTTCTTTTTTTTGGTTTTTTTTTATATTTTTTTCCCGTCCACTCTCTTTCAGGCGTACCCCTTTTCGTATTTGTTTGTTACTAGACCCCCGCTTTTCTCGATTGCCCGTAAGGTGGGAAAACGGAGAATATAATGAGGGGGGGGATGAAAAAGAGGGGGGGGGGTTGTCCGGCTTGTCCGGCCCTCCCTCCCGTGCACGCTTGCTCGCTCGCTCGCTGAGCGAGCGAGTGGCAGACGGAGGGGGGGGG